>CM050163.1:445839181-446415672 GCA_027410445.1 Discoglossus pictus
GGAAATATATACAGCATTATTACTACTACTAATAACTAATATATGGTGCGTTGGTGTTCAGGATAAATGCAGCGCTCATAGAGCACCACGTTTTGTTATTTTTTTTGACAAACATGCCTACAAAATGTGTAGTTAAATACTGCTATGTCACATATGTCCTATTTGTTATTGACCTGCTAATGTGTAAAACGTTTTTGCAGTGTTTAAAATAAATACATATGGCCATTCATTTTTTTAACTTGTATTACTATTGTTTTAATGACTGACGTTTTGTATTTTTTCATAAACGGTCGCATATTACCTGTGAGGAACTGTAAATTCAGATAAGATCTCCATTTAGTTCTGCTGAAAACTGCTCTCTGAATAGCAAACTTGACAATAGAACTTACCCCAAGCTACAACTAGCCAATAGTGTAAGGTGGTATGCCCCATGACACAAGCAGAGCCAGCTATATGTACAATTTTCTCTAAAATGTATTGTATGTTCCTGTGTTGCATAGCTACTAATGTTCATCTTTTACATACTACACAAACTAGAAGTATTCCCCAAGCTACAGTGGCTCCTTTAAGGAACAAGGAATCCACCAAAGCAGTCATAAATGAGAATATTCCACATAGCACTGCCTATTTTGTTTTTTATTGCATCAGTATTTTAGTGTTTTGCAGGTGATGTGAGTTGCAGAGAACAAACAATGTTTTAAACACAGACTTAAATTCACAGCTTACATCTAACAGATTTTACTCTATAGCCATTGGCTACTGATTCCTACTCTAAGGGCTTAATCATACAGATGTGCATCCATAGACGTATACATTTACCTAAAAGAATTCATTGACCTCTATGGGAATTCCTACAATTGTCTAGATATGAGCAATAATGTTTTGTGAAAGAAATATATTAAAAATATCTTCAAAGTGTAGTAATAGTAGGACTAATTGTTGTAAAACATGTAATAGGATTGTGTGTACTGTATGTGCATTTTTTATCTATAAAGCTCTAATGAATGCAGTTCAACCGTACAATGTTTCTCAGTCTAAGACTGTTCTTGAGACCAGCGCGGCTCCCGGCTTTACTAGTTTTCTTAAAGGACCATGGCCGTGTTATATTTATAATATGCAGATATAAAGTACACATCTTAATATGTGGTAAATGTTTTCACAACATTTTAAAATGAACAAATACAACATTTATTATTCCACATTTTGCTTTAATGGAGGGAGGTTTCTGTCTTCGTTCCTAAAAGCATTAGAAATATGTGAGGAATAGGAGGCACTGTGGATTCAGATAAAATATATTACATTCTGTTAAGCACTCTAAATAGCACGCTTGACAATAGAAGAGTAAGCGTTTCTAGGATAATCCTCTCAATCAGCCAGGCTAGCCATTCCAGGTGGGATCCCCCATCATATCAGTCAGCTAAATTACATTTTTCTCCAAAATGATTTTATGTTTGTGGGTTAGAGATGTGCAGATGTAGTTACTTTGTTACATAATTCACAATGGTGATTTTTTTTTTCTCAAACCACAGTGGTACTTTAAAAAAGCTGTGCATAGATGTTCTGAGTGAATGAGATACTGGGTCCATATTAAAGGGCCATTTACCTCATTGTAGGTGCTCTTTGTAATGTGAAAGATCACAAGATTGTATGTTAAAGTGTTCAATTTGTTTTTTTTTATTACACTAATAACACCTAAAAAAAAAATCAGTTTTAGGTCTGTTTGCAAATACACTGTAGCTTGTGTACTGACTATTCTACTAACATATGCCAGCATCGTGCAGTGAAGGCTCTGTGAACACCAATATTTATAGTAGTTTTCCCTAAACTCAGGAATGGAGCAGGAGCAGTTAACTTAAACTGTCATTTTTAAGTATTTCACAGCAACAGCTCTGTGCAGTGAGCAAAAGAAAAATAGTTAACCATTAAAATCTGTGCAGAGAAAGAAATGTTGGAGTCTGTCTGGGGGCAGCCAGTGACTCGTGTAAACAGAGAATTAATTTATCAATCTCTCTGTGAAAAATGCATGTATTTCAAAATGTATTTCAACATGCTTTTAGGAAATCTTTACATTGGTGTGCTCCAAGTTGCGCTGAATTGGCCTTTAAGGATATTCTGATTGACTTGGACTCTGAATTGCAATTTCTGGTATGAAAGATAGGTTTTCATTTGGAGTGCAGACGGTTGAAACACTTAAGGCTTGATGTTGTTTTGCTATGCAAATTCTTTCTCATTTGGTATCAATAAAATCTTTATGGTTTCTAAGAAAAACATAAATGTACATATAGAGGGAAAAAGTTAGAAGTAAAATTGTGGATCTCTGGGCTCCTGCAAGAATTACAAAAGAGAATAATCAATCAAATGCTTATTTTGAAAATTAAAGATGAATTATTTTGACTTGTAAATTTTTTTTTACAGGGTGGAAAAATATCGACCTCAAACCCTGGATGATCTGATTTCTCATCAAGACATCTTAAACACAAGTAAGTTAAGGGAGGCTTGGCTGGCAGTTGGAGTATCAGACTAATACTGTTTGTAGAAGTTTATTTCTAAGTTGCAATTATGAACACTTGGCAGGTTATAATTAAGCCAATTTTTGTAAACATCATATTTTAATATACTAATTTAATATCCAGATCTTCTCTAGTAATAGCTGGAGTAGATGAATAAATATCACCTAATACAGTAGACTTCTATGTTTACATATTGGTTTTAAATTCTTCAAACAGGATTTCACAGCAAAGTGTACATTCAAAACCTTTGTTATATGAAGAATTTTGTAAATTCATATCTGTATTACTGATTTCTTGATAAAGGCTTGAGATGTATGCAGTCACAGGAATAAGCTGTAAGTATCATTATTATTAACCTTTATTTGTAATGATGATAATAATAATAATGATAATATTCTGTAGCCGGGTAGATACAAGTCAAAAACAATTTTAACAAATCAATAAAGAATGGAGGGCTTTGTTATTGGTTTTAAAATCAAGCATACAAAGTGCTTTCTCTAAAGCACCCAACAAGACTGAAAATTTGCAAACTTACAGTCTAGAAAAGTACAGTATAGAAAGCGGAGGTACAATATATTGTGCAAATTAAGACTGAAAATGATATGTTTCTTTACATAGATGAGTGTTTTTAATACATTTTTAAAGGGTTAGAGGCAGGTGGATAGTCTATTGGAGCGAGCCAAGGAATTTAAAAGAATAGGTGCTGCACAAGAACAGCTCTGAAGGCCGGAATGAGTGGAGGTTATAAGAGAGGTGGAAAGAAGATGGTTGTTAGAGCGGAGAAGACGGTTGGAAGAGTATATAGAGGCAAGAACAGAGATATTAGAGGGAGCATTATTATTGAGAGCTTTATACTTTAGGGTCAAG
The DNA here is from genome assembly GCA_027410445.1 of Discoglossus pictus. Taxonomy (NCBI): domain Eukaryota; kingdom Metazoa; phylum Chordata; class Amphibia; order Anura; family Alytidae; genus Discoglossus; species Discoglossus pictus. The sequence goes on from CM050163.1 coordinate 445,842,559, forward strand.
ATTTTACATTTTATTCTGGAGGCCATGGGTATGCCATTTGAGTGACTGACAAGGAGGTGCTGTAGACATCCATTGATGAGTCTAGCGGAGGCATTCATTATGGACTGGCAAGCGATGGGGAGGTTGGCAAGTAGATAGCTGCAGTAGTTGAGGTGAGATAAGAGAATGTATTAGTTTTGGTTGTGTCTTGTGAGAGAGTGACATATTTTGGAAATGTTTTTTAGGTGAAAATGACAATAATTAGTGATGGGTTGTATGTGAGGAATGAAAAACAACGGGAATGGGAGATGGGTGTGATGGTGGCATTGTCAACAGTGAGAAATATGTGAGGAGTGGAAGGGTGGGAAGATTAGGAGCTCCATCTTTGACATATTGAGTTTGAATTGACAGACATCCAGGAGTATATGCTAGAGAGGTGTTGGCAACATGAGCTAGAGGAGATGGGGATAGTTTTGGTGCACAGAGATAGCTTTGTGTGTCATCTGCATATAGATAGTATCGAAATCCAAATAATGTATTAGGGTCAAGCGAGGAAGTATAGATGGAGAAAAGGAGGGGGCCTAGGACTGAACCTTGAGGTATGCCAACAATCAATTTATATGGTGCTGGAGTGTACCCAGCATCAAAAACAAATATCACAAATCATCCAGATTGTCATTTTGCTCTCCAGTCACTGGCATGTTAGACCATTGGTACCTATAAGTTCCACTGACATACAGTAGCTTTCTTGTCTCCAAAACAAGCATCCAGATACCTTTTTTTAAATTAGGCTTTACTAACATAAAATAGTTTAGATTATTATTTTTCATTCTTTGCTAAATTGATTATTTATTTGATTGAGGGAGGTTTCAACCACCCTTTCTTAACATGATTAGTGCACGGAGTGGTTTTGTAATCCTAGTCCTTAATATGTATGTGAGGAGTATGCCAAAAGTTACATTGCATAAACTTTGGGTGTCTGAAGCTGTATTTAAAGATCTGACATACTGGGCCCCATTCATTTGCGATTTAGCCAATTGAATAGGGCTCTGTATAAGCACACAGCATATTTTTTTTACAGAAGTTTTTAGTTTGTGAACTTCTATTCAAAAGCAAGGTCTTCAGTAACTAAAAACTTCTTTAAAAAAATGCTATGTGCCTAATATAGAGCACTCACTATTCAGTTGGCCAAATCGCAATTGAATGAAGCCCACTGTATCCATCCCTTGAGTACAAATAGACAAAGCAAATAGTGATCCTGGTGTAGAAGCCCTGATTTGAAGATTATTACACTGTACATGCTAGTCAGTCCTGATCAATTTATCTTTATATAGAGGGGAAATCCTCATATCCTGACTTGTGTACAGCTCCCCAGGATCAACATTGCCTACTCATATCTTAAAGAGAAAATATTAGCAGGTGCAAGTAACAAACATATGTTGATGAAGTCATTTCTTACAGCAAAGCTAGTTTTTCCAAGGAAATAAAATGTATTGCATTTTTTATTAATGTGTTGTATCCGTTTAAAATGAGATGTAAACATATAGTTCAGTCCAATCCTTTAATGGACAAGGCAACTGTATTCAAAGTATAATAAACCCATTTGTAAGCTTGTCTTGGTCACTGATCAGACCGTTCCTTTTCTAATTTGACTTTATTTACAATTTAGCAACTACAGACTTGAAATTGAATAAACAGACTGAAAATGGTGTTAACAAACAATTTATATGTACTATTTTGTGTTGGCTGAGATTTTCTGCTTGGTGTCTTAATGAACATACACAATCTATAAAGGTTTCATTTATATAAATGTTTTTTTTTTTTTTTTTTCCTGTTAGTTCAGAGGTTTATCAGTGAAGACAAACTACCGCACCTTTTGTTATACGGACCGCCTGGGACAGGGAAGACCTCCACAATTTTAGCTTGTGCAAAACAGTTGTACAAAGAAAAAGAATTCAACTCCATGGTGTTAGAGGTACTTTTATTTGTGGTGTTTTCTGCAAAGAGTTTCCTGATATCTGAAAATTTGCTACTGATAAATATTGAGGAGCTAAAACCTGGGAGACTTCTACAGCTTTCTCCTATCTCTTCAGTAAAACATATTTCTATATATAAACCCTGCCCTGGTTTCTAAAAAAAAGTTGACCTGTTCCCAAGTTTCAGGAAAATCATATCATAAATCGAGCATAGTTTAAACACAAGAATTGATATTACCTCATTGTTGCCTATTATAACAGTTTATTAACAAAGGATATTTTGTCATACTTATCTTGTACTGTTAGGCTTGAAATATCATATTTACCATAAATGTAAAACTACAAATGTACATTTCTTTTATAAACCATCTAAAGTAAGCAAAAGATTAGGGTCTGACTTTGCAATAAGCAACGATTCTGAATAAAATGTTCAAAAATACTTTTACATTTGAAAGTGACAAACTGAAATTTTATATAGGAAACTTTTCATAACCTTTAAAAAAATTCACAAAAATGATGCATAATGGTAAAGAAAGGGAAAGAAAATCCCTTTGTAGTGGTGCACTCCTAGGAACCTACTATAATCAATAGTAGCCAATAAAACTTAGCTTTTAATAGTTATTATAAAACCAATGAAAGTAATAAAAAACTAAACACACAACGCTACAGCTGCCAAATAATAAATATATTAATACCTCTACTGGCTAAACTGCATTAATCATAACAACAACCAGTTGATTGGATACAATAATGAAGAGAAAATAGTCAAAAAGTGCTAAGTGCTAGAACTAATACTAAAGTGAATTAGGACCCAAAAGAGTCCTATTGTACAAATAAACTGTGAATTGATCAGTGTAAAGTGACTCCGTGTTACTTGGGGATTTTCCCACAAAGATAAGGTGCTAAAAGTGCTTAATATGCATTGCTTGGGAATTTTCCCACAATGATAAGGTGCCAAAAGTACTTGATATTGCACTATTGATAATTTATATGAAATTAAGGTCCATACACATGATTGTTGTTTATATAAAAAGCCAAAAATTGAGGGAGTCACAAGGATAGTACTAATGCTAATATAAAGTCTGCTGTTCCATGAATCTAGCCCTCTCTAATAAGTATTTCATAGATGGGTATTAGCAAAGTTGGATGCAGATAATCACAATAAAGCTATCCTAATGGAACTTGGCGTTCCCATGTGCTGCCTAGACGCTCTGTAATGACGTCATCGGCCAGCGACTAAGGGAGCGTGGGCAGCGTAGCGTCAACCCAACGCACGTTTCCTGGATTTCATCTCTCTTATAGCAAGGTGGTTGTCATGGTAATAAGTAAAATCTGATTCATAAAGGTTTAAAAATAATCAATATTTAAAAGACAGGCATATATTGTACAGATCAATGGTGGGACAATATAATGAAAGTGAAAAAAGGAAAATGTAATAGTGGCATATATTAATAAGAATGGTATATTTAAAAGAGAAAGTAAGTGTGTATATTAACTTCCTATAATGTATATAGTCATCCTAGAGAATTTAGGATGACTATATACATTATGATTCCAGTGATCACAAAAATTGTAATGATTACTATCTTTTCATTGGATGTCATCTTAGTGACAATATAGTATATCATTAAGCAATTATGCCATTATGTGTTACATTATGGATCCCTGGTAGCACTCTAAAAAGTTCCTGGGCTCAATGCTTAGAGCCACCTTGTCGTTTTTTTTTTTTTTCAAAAAAATTTGAAACATTTTTGCATGGAAAATCAGTGTTGATAAACTTAAATGTGTGCTTTTAACACATGTAGAAAACTGTTTATGCAACAATGTAAAATATCCATCTGATAGGCTTTTTTTTTTTTTTTTTTTTTTTTTTTGTCACGTCTGATTCAACCAGTAGAGGGACTGGCTGATTTTTTTTTTTTTTTTTATTCTTCACTATAACTTGAATGCTGCAGTGGCATATGTAGTCCTATAATACACTGTTTTGAAGATCTACACTTAACAAGTGTTAAAAGTGCAGCCTTCAGTTTATTACATTTTATATATTATGGTGCAGGGAAAGCTTCCATTTTTAATTTCTACTCCTCGCGTTACTGATGTGGGAGGAGACTTTAAATTCACAGGAAGCTTCTATTGCCACAATGGGCATGCAGTGGCTAAAACTGGCAGTGCTTTCATTAGTGCTAATGTTAGATTCTGTTTACAAGGACACCCCTTCCTGAGACAGACGTTGCTAAAAGCAGCTCTGTAACAGACCTGGCATTCTGTAGTAAAGAATAATTGCACAGAAAAGTGAGAAAATGAAAGGTTGTGATTTTTAAGATTTTTATTTTCTAAAACAGTTTACTCATTATCAGGATTAATTATGCAAATAACAATACCACACAAATTACAGCAGTAGTCTATTTGGGGATAATCAGAAAGGAATAACATTTGGAAAATTCTAGAAGTATATATTGTTGAACATTAGACACTTTTTCGTCAAACACTTCTAGGGTGTTTAAAACCTACTCTTATAAATGCATCGTCGTAAATGTGACTTCAGTGACCCTTTCATTGAAAGAATTGCTAAAATAAAAAGCCATCTAAGTTCCCTTTTTTATATCCTTTTCAAATTTCCCTTGTATTTATACAGCATAAATCATTTTAAGTAAATATCAGCCTTTTATTGAATGAATATAAAAAGCTACTTTTTTTTATTTTATTATTATTATTATTTTCATCAGTGTCTTGTTTCATGAAATACTTAAGGGAAAGAAGTTGGAAATAGAATGTTATGTTTGTATAAAGATTGATCCTATTTAAATAAGAATATAAAAGACGTTTGTTGCGTATGTGATTAGAACACTACAACTTGAATGTTCGTGGGTGAGATTCCGGTTCCATTAGCTTTTTCATTTTAGTAACTATTCTCCTATTCGATCCAATAATACTTTGTTTTTGTTTTTTTCTATACAATTTAGTTAAATGCTTCAGATGATAGAGGCATAGATATTGTGAGAGGACCTGTCCTAAGTTTTGCCAGCACAAGGACAATTTTTAAGTAAGTATACTAAATAAATTCCATTAAATGGCCATTTACCTCACTGTAAGTGTCAATAATAAGAGCTAAAAAATCTAAAGTCGGTTTACATACAAAATGTATCCTGCTGGCTGTTGCATGATGAATAACAGATAGCTGAGTGTGTGGTGAAGACAGTGATTGATAGTTTTTCCCTGGATTCAATACTGCACTGACCTTGTTTAGGTGATTCCAGCATCCCATGCTCTGCAGATAGATGTGGTAATGTTTAATTTTTTTTTTTTTTTTGCTCCCTTCATGGATCTGTAGCTGTGGTTCTGGCAACCGGCAGACAGTGATAAATGTAAACGCAGATTTCATTTTATGGATCCCTTTGTGAAAATGCAAAAAGTATTTCAACATGCTTTTTAAATCTTTACTGCGATGTGCTTCAAATTGTACTGAATTTAGTGGTCCTCTTATCACTGTCTTCTTTCAGGCATTATATCATCACCAAAGACTTTGACATGCAAAGTTCCCAGCTATTCCAAAAATGCAAAGTTTACATATAAATACATTTCATATTATTAATTGTCTCTCATAGTGTTAATAATCCCAATGATAAGACGTTACCACTTAAGAGCATCTGTGATTAATATAACTTATCTACCAGGGGATGCTCTGGTGACTTGCCCCCCAACCCCATTGTTAGAGATAATTAGTCATGTAAGCTAGTCATTAGGAGAGCAGGAGGATCTGTATATGTCATTTATGCTTAAAATGCTCAATTATCAAACATTTCCACTCAAACATTTTTCTAACAAGCAGTTGCAATTTTATTTATTCATATGTGTACTTTTAATTTCTACATTAGGTGTAACATTTACAATGTTACTTTAAGAATAGTTTAATGACGTCTGCACTCTGTTTGGTCCAATACCTGCATTTCTACTCCTACTTGATAATGTCAATTTTTTTTGATTATAAATTGAAGAACTTCTTTATGACAGCTAGCTGTCTTTTAGTATTTATTATGTTGAAGTAATCTGTGTTGCATAGAGATAATGGAGGGACGGAGCTTAGTGTGAAATTATTATTGTTTGTGGTTATACTTTCCAAGCAGCCTTTGGACCCTTATGTCTCATTCACAGACCTTATAATATCTCTGCATGACACTTTAATACGGTATTCTATGAAGCATAGCTTAAGTATTCTAGTTTATGTGCATATGCATCTGACATCTGCCTCTGTGTTACAGAAAAGGCTTCAAGCTTGTGATCTTGGATGAAGCCGATGCAATGACTCAGGATGCCCAGAATGCTTTGAGACGAGGTAACGTGCTCACAATTCTAGTACCATATGCATAAAAATGCTACAAAACTGCCAGGTCTTCTGCAAATCCTAGATAGACACAACAATCTGCTATCTCTTTATAATGTTCATGTAGTTGGCATGTCTTGTGCTAATAACTACTATGTTTCTTCTGGTAAATATTACTAGGGTTACAAAAGAATCCAGCAATTCCCTTCTGGTGGTTTTCTTGCAAGAAAGAAAAGTGCCTACAACACTACAGTAATTTTTTAAAATACATTTTAAGTATATTTTATGACTTTAAATGTGATAATATTGTTTAGGCTGTGTTGGTAAGGCTTGACTAATTTTATCACAGTTGAAATCTTCCACTTCCTTTCGGTAGTGCTTAGGATAATGATAGATGTGGGGAGGGGTACAGCAATTAATGAGCCGTTCATGAAGTAAACTGTTTTTAGAATTATATTTTTAACTAAAGATTTGACTTGCTGCTGCTTATACTGGCCCTTTAAGTAGGATCCATAGCCTCTCCTGTAAAATTGGAGCTTCAGTAGTGTGTAGGTTCTTGCTACAGGTGTGGGCAATTTGAGGTATACAGGTATGGGTGAATTAAAATGCGCGTGCGCACACACATATGGACGCACACACATGTCCAGTGTTCCCAAGGCTAGTGGCACCAGGGCTCTCCAATATTCCTTTTTCAACTGTAATTTTTTGCACTTTTTATTTTACATTTTCTATCCTGTGTTTCCCTTATAGCCTCTTAGGTGTGAAATATAAAACTAAAATCTGTAACCTTCCTGCTTTCTTGCCTTCCCTGTTCTGCATTGTATTTAGAATTTGTATTGTGCTCCCTCCTTGCATATTGCAGACTCTGAGTGAAATTAAACTGAATGTGTGACAATTTCCTCATCCATCATTGGGGTGTGGCTAGCATGCAGTATGACGCACTTAAGCTCACTTATTCAGCATCTATGACAGTGGCTCTCAACCTTTTTGATCTTGAGACTGGTTAGTTGCCTTCCATTGCTCACAGGGACAATGTTTAAGACCCAGAACATTTTTGAATATGTGAAAGTACATGAATTTTCATTTCATCTGCACTTACTTTAATATAGTACATTTAACTGCAGATACATTTGTGAGTAAATAATCACAAATTGTAGTGGTGCTTTTTAAGTGTTATGCTCTCCACATCCCTAATTGTCAGCAGATAGGGTTTCAGTGACCATCGCCCGTCATAGAACCAGCTATTAAGAACCACTGGTCTGAGACATTACAGATTTGTTCAGCACTTCCCACGTTTTACATGAAGACCTGATCCGGTGAGGAGGTGCGATAATATACAAATATTTGAAAAATCTGTACATATAAAACATATACTTTTAGTTTTTTAAGAATTGCTAATTTTTTAACAAATACAGCAAAACATGTCTGTTTCAAGATGCTACATTCTCACACCCTTTACTATAAATCTGTTTAAATGGCCACAGTTGTGCTTTGCCTTACTTCTCCAGTAACCAGGGGGTTCTCATGAATGATATTTCAAGTATGTCCATTAGATACGTAATCATTTTGTTTTGTCTAGTAAATGAACCCAACATGTTCCAAATACGAAATCTTTAAATTATTGGATTGGTTATTATTTTTGTTTTAGAACTTAACTGGTTAATTACTTATCAATTGTAGTACTAGACTATTTTCCCAGCCCTATCCACTTGCTTCAAATGCCCATGGTGTGCACAGAGTAAATGGCTAGTCTCTAAAACAAAGATAAGTAGTAGACATAGAGGGTAGGAGGGGGAAGGGTGATTTTAAGTAATAAAACAGCTTATCCCTTCATTATGAAAAGGATTTTTTAAATATATGTATCTGCATTGTCACTTTGAATATATCAACTGCATATACTAAATATACCCTCCTAGTTCTTAAATGTATTTAAGAAAAATAAATTATATGTTTTGAAAAAGTTTGGAATAATTGCCTTAAATAATAATGTGCCGTGTTCTGTTTTAACCCTTCATGTCTTAGTTATTGAGAAGTTTACAGAGAACACACGTTTTTGTTTGATCTGCAATTACCTTTCCAAGATCATCCCAGCTCTGCAATCCAGGTGTACAAGATTCCGCTTTGGTCCTTTGAACGCTGAGATGATGATTCCTAGGCTGGAACACGTGGTCCTGCAGGAGAGGTGGGCTTGCACATATGTATATGCCTTAATTCGAAAACGGATTTCAAGTGTATGACCATAAATAAACAGTGTATGAAGAGTATGGTAATCTTGTATCTGAGACTGGTTTGTGTCACCTAAAATGTAATGTATCCAATACATCCGAAATGCATGTATGTTTGGTTTTAAGTCATCAATGACAGATACTTCCAAAAACTCGTTATAACAATTGTGTAGGATTGTTTTCAAATATTTGAAAATGTCTAAACCTCTATATAGAATGAACACTTTTTATAATTCTGTGCCCAATGTCATAATTGTCAAATAGTGATTTTCGAACACATACATTTGTTAAACCTATTACTACAGCCTCAAAAAATACAAAGTAAATGACATGTGCTTCCAATAGCAAGAACTTAATATAAATAGAAAGCCAGTGGAATATTTGCTCTAGCATCAACATAGAGCCATGTTTTTGTTAAGACAATTTCTTTTTCTTCCTTTGTTTCACTTGTTATTGCTTTCTTTTAGTGTGGACATCAGCCCAGATGGAATGAAAGCCTTGGTGACACTATCCAATGGGGACATGCGAAGAGCATTGAATATCTTACAGGTTGGTGTCAAAATACTGTAGATACTTTTGAAATCCATTTGGGTAATGACTTGGCGTTTACACCAAAATCTTGGTTAGTCAGAAATTGATAACATTCTGCTGATTTTCATAATAATCTTGGCACATTTTGTATTCTAACAGAGTACAAATATGGCTTACGGGCTTGTGACTGAGGATACTGTGTACACTTGCACGGGACACCCACTGAGATCTGACATAGCCAATATTCTTGACTGGATGCTGAACAAAGACTTCTCTGCTGCCTACAAAAGTATCCTTTTTACTTAATATTGTGTGTCAACTTTTATGAAGAATTAAATGATTCCTCGGCTATGTAAGTAATGAGCATAAAAGCATTTTTAGAGAAAATCTGTTTGTCATTGGGTTTCCATCTTGGCATCTGGACAAGCCTGCGGCTGGAGTTTTAGGCCTAATTCTCTTGAGTTATTTTGTAAAGTGACAGCGGAACTGAACAGAGATACTCGCTTTCTGATCCTGTTAGGAACACAATGACAAAATATTTGCTGCCATTAAAGTAAAAGTTAAAACATGTAACTTTTTTATTTTAAACTGTGAAAACATTTGCACATTATGAAGTCAAGTTCTTCAAAAGGATATACTATAAATATGACCATTAACTGGTTCTTAAATGTCAGTGTGACAGACGTTTTTTTCTCTTACATGTTTGTACTGCATTCAGCCACATTTTGCTAGTGAATAAATATTGACACACCCTATTGAAGGAAAAGATTCTATTGCTGCAGTGTAACAAAATATTTTTAGGGGCAATTTTTAGGTTAAACATACGTAAAAGTAAGCAACAGTTTACATTTTCACTGGGACACAAGTGGCTCCTAAATATTATGCTCATAAGGAAGAAATACCCATTCTTTCAAATTTAATTTCCTTGAGAAATGTAATCATGGTGCTGACAGATTGCATACATGTTTCTAATGCTATTACTTCATGTTTGCAGTTTTCTGCTGTTGTCTTTCTCTCCCTCCCCAGCAAAGATAGAGAGATCATAGCATGCTGTTAGGTTATATTTCCTAAGATAATACTTGCAGATATTATGGAACTAAAAACATTGAAGGGCCTGGCGCTTCATGACATTCTGACAGAAATACATCTCTTTGTGCACCGAGGTAAGTCTGCAGTATGACCTTTTTTATACATTATTTATTTGTTACATATTTTATAATTTTACATTTTATTTCCTGACTTATGCACTATCCATCCTGGGCTTTGCTTAAAGCCGTGTAATACAGCAGACCTAAAGGAAGCCATGTTTAAAATGGTATTGGATTACGAGAGCAAAGCTTTTGTGGCCATATTTGCATGTCCCTCTCCCGGTTCCCAGAATGCAGTGGAATAACTGTATTTCTTATATATATATCTGTGTGTTGTATCATATTCTGCAACCACATTTTTGAGACCTTCCAGTAATTGATTTACCATTTTCCTCAAATATTATTATTATTATTATTTCTTGTCAAGCACTTCTAAAACATTAAGCAGTAACATTCTGTTTTTGTTACTCCTACTTCTAGTAGATCACAAGTTATTTAACTGTTTAGGACTTGGAAGACCTCATGAAAGTAAAAGACTATTTTTCATAAGTTCAGAAAGGTTCTTAAAAATATCAGTCTCATTAGCTGGGACCTGGTCCTCTATGGCTTGTGTCTTCTAGAAAGGAATGCTCTTAAGTTTCCCTTGCTTTATTAAGACAGAGGTTTCTTTTTATATTAACGTATACTACTTAAGTGTTGTTTGCATGTTTAAACAGCATTTTATTAACAAGCCATTTTACTCCCTGAAACCTCCCAAGCTGCCCCTGTAAAGTTCCATCCCCTGTGGCTCATTCATGCAATGTGTCTGTAGTACTAGATTTACTAGCCAGTGACAGTCTGTCTCAGCAGTTCTTTAGTAACATCTAGTTCTATGGAAACATTATATGCATGTGTTAGATCGCGGAGCTGTGCAGGGACTGTTTGGAAGGTTCCATGGAGTAAAAATAGCTTTTAAGCACATTAATAAAAAATGTTTAAACATGACAGTAAACGATTGGGTAGTTTATTTTTATTATTAAAAACCTGGAAACCTCCATGTCCCTTTAATATGATAGGGGTTTGGCCAAGGTGAGATGTTTTTCATGTCCCTCGAGCCATATGACGTCTGTGCAGTCTCTCCCGGCTCCAGCTGGTATAAAGAGCATACCTGATATCCTTGTTATGCCGTCTCGAAGAGGGGGAATACGCAGTAGGGACTTGGTCCTGAGACAAGTGCCATCTGTTTGTGGATGGTTTCTCTGGTGATTTTCCCCCATCTCACCTAATGGTTCCCACAGCAACTGCATACAGTTAATGATCTACTTGCTTAGACTTGGAGATCCTTAGAGGCCCAGCAGGGGGAGCTCAACAAACATATCTTTCAAAAAACGCAGCCTATCAATTGGCTTTCTGCTAAATAAAGAATTGCAATATTAAAATTATATATTTACATTACTGTGTATTGTAGCTTTCCACAAGGTGTTACATATTTGGTGTCAGTTAAGTGTGATATCACCTGGTTATTTATTTATACCCTTTAAATAACTACATAGAAATGTTCCTTATATTATCCAACTGCTTTTCTGTATGGCAATTACATTTTAATTTTTGATCAGCTGTGGGGGTGGTATACATTAAAATGTGTCTATATACAAAATATTTTATTCTGAATTCCTAGCTTTGTGCTACATATTGAGAAGGAAACCCTTTCTTGGTGTGTGTATGTATACAAAGTAGAATCCCGGTTATCCGGCACCCAACTAACCAGGACTCTTAAGCAACTGACACCGGAAATTCCCTATTTTAAATAAACTCCCTCTAAACTGGTATAACTGGCGCTATCCGGAGTTTGAGACTGCAAAAAAAATGGTAACTTTTTTTTTTCAAATTTTTTTCTGGGCCTAAATGGCCCAATTTAGGTGCTAATGCCTTTTTTTTAAAGCATTTTGAGGGATTGTGGCGGGTTTAAGGGTTGTCTAGACCCTTAAATCCGGAAACTCCTCTTAACCGGCAATAGGGAGTCCCCATAAGTGCCAGATAACGGGGGTTTTACTGTATATGTATGGTACACTCTGCACTTGCTGAGGATGCTCCTGTGCCTGGCTCTTTACAACCTGCCCCATGGCTCCTCCAGCCGCTCTACCGAGTAGTTCACTGCCCTGGTGCACACTGAGTACACGAGCCGCTCACTAACATCAGTCATGTGTACCACAGAGAGCGAGCGGTACAAGGACAGCTCACCCAAAGAGAGCGTGCTAGGCTTGGTGGGCTTCCCCACAGATCCCCCCGGACAGATAGAGGGCTGCCTCCAATACACAGTATTCTGTGCCAGGATTACCCGCTGAGGGAGGCCAGCCTTTGATGGCGCCAAGTCCTCCTGGCCTCGCAATGAGCATCACAGGCGCTCATCTCCAGCCCTGCTATGAGTGCCTTTGGCGCTCATTGCAGCTAAGTCCCGCGGGCCTCGACCCCTGCAACTGCGTCCCTCGCTTTGCGATCGCCGCAGTTGCAGGGCTCGCTATGTGAGCCCCACAGTCGTGACAACAATTTGTAGATTCACAAGTATTATAGTTGATTGACCGTAATGGTGCAGGACAGAAACTATTTATTTCAATTAACTAAACATTGTTTGCATTTTAGTTAATGGAAATATGTAAGTGAGCAGGGTTATTAATGTATCCGATAGAGGAGAATTTATAGTGTCTAAAAAAATAAATAAATTCCAAAGTGAAGTCTGCTGAATTTCTTGCTTTTTGCAAAGCGTTTTCTCTCAATGTTGACATCCCCTAAAATTCCCAGGGAAAATTAGCATAACTAATATATTGTTTTGTTTTTTTTTTTGCCTGGGGATTGTACAGACATGCTCAGTTATCACCTGCAGTCTGCCCTACTGTGGGAAGTCACATGATGTCAGACACTTTCCTTTCCATTAGATTTCTGTCCCTTCATTCACTGATTGTTTTAGCTACATCCCAGGTGATACTTCCCCCCCCAGAGAATTGCCTCGTGACCTCCACCAACCCCAGATAATTGCCCCCGTCTCACGCTGCACTGCTGCTTGGTCCGACTCCCTCCTCCCTCACACACAGACACTCTCACTGCTGCTGGGTCCGCCGCCTCTTCTCCCTTCTACCTCACACACACAGACACTCTCACTGCTGCTTGGTCCACCGCCACCCCCACTTCTCCCTTCTACCTCACACACACAGACACTCTCACTGCTGCTGGGTCCGCCGCCTCTTCTCCCTTCTACCTCACACACAGACACTCTCACTGCTGCTGGGTCCGCCGCCTCTTCTCCCTTCTACCTCACACACACACAGACACTCTCACTGCTGCTGAGTCCGCCGCCTCTTCTCCCTTCTACCTCACACACACAGACACTCTCACTGCTGCTGGGTCCGCCGCCTCTTCTCCCTTCTACCTCACACACACAGACACTCTCACTGCTGCTGGGTCCGCCGCCTCTTCTCCCTTCTACCTCACACACACAGACACTCTCACTGCTGCTGGGTCCGCCGCCTCTTCTCCCTTCTACCTCACACACACACAGACACTCTCACTGCTGCTGAGTCCGCCGCCTCTTCTCCCTTCTACCTCACACACAGACACTCTCACTGCTGCTTGGTCCGCCGCCTCTTCTCCCTTCTACCTCACACACACACAGACACTCTCACTGCTGCTTGGTCCGCCGCCTCTTCTCCCTTCTCCCTTCTACCTCACACACACACAGACACTCTCACTGCTGCTGGGTCCGCCGCCTCTTCTCCCTTCTACCTCACACACACAGACACTCTCACTGCTGCTGGGTCCGCCGCCTCTTCTCCCTTCTACCTCACACACACAGACACTCTCACTGCTGCTTGGTCCGCCGCCTCTTCTCCCTTCTACCTCACACACACACAGACACTCTCACTGCTGCTTGGTCCGCCGCCTCTTCTCCCTTCTACCTCACACACACACAGACACTCTCACTGCTGCTTGGTCCGCCGCCTCTTCTCCCTTCTACCTCACACACACACACAGACACTCTCACTGCTGCTGGGTCCGCCGCCTCTTCTCCCTTCTACCTCACACACACAGACACTTGCGCCGCCAGCCACCCCTGCTTCTCCCTCACACACACACTCGTGCTGCTGCTTGGTCTGCCGCCAGCCCTACCTTCTCACACACACAGACACTCGTGCTGCTGATAAAAAGTCGGCATGTTTACTCTAAAAATATAACATTTAATTGCATTCAATTGATATTTGCAACCTAGGCTGTGTCCAATCATAAACTGTTTATGAACGGTAGTTACCCTTCCCTATTGTATTTCTACCCTTGTGAAAATATGTGCATATAAAGTCTAAGTAGTGAAAACTAAATTAAATGTGTTTTAATAGGAGAGTTTGGGTATTTTACAGTTTTGGTGGTTAATAAAGTTAATGTTTTTTTTTTTTTTTTACCTATCCCTTTGCTATCCTGCGCAGAATTAAAATGTGCAGGATTACAGTCTTTTGACATGAATAAACTGTAATTCAAAAAGTATGTTACATCAGATTAAGTGCTTTTCTTTTTTGTTTATGCAAAACTACTGGTTGTTGTATTTACTACTGTGACCAAAAGCATTTTTCTCTCCTTTTTACCCAGTGGATTTTCCAGCTTCTGTCCGAATACACTTGTTAATCAAGATGGCAGATATAGAGTAAGTAACTAAAAATATCAACTGCGTAATGTAAGATTTTAAAATTTTGCTTGTAACTTTAGCTGGTTATTACACACGCTACCCCATAACCACATCCTGTGATGAGCTGTAGTCTGTTTCACTTCTTCTGTTGGCAATTCACAAATTACATTCAAATATTTCTGCACAGAAGAGATTTCTGTGTGTTGTGTAATTGTATTTCCCATTAGCTGAGCATTGGCATTTCCCCTATAGTTATACAAGCTTGTGTAGCTGATTAGTATTTCCCATGCACAGTCAAAACTATCTACAACAGCCCCTGCATTATGCAAACACATAAAACTAATATCAATAAGAAACACCCGTGCTGTAAATGTACATCCAGGAAATGTTATACTGTATGACACTTAATATGCATCATTCTTCTAACTAAAAGTAAATATACACTCATGGAAACCTTTTGACTCAGTTCACATTCATTCTTCCTTATTGTTCACTTACACAACATATCTAAAATACACTTGCATTAATCACTGTCAGCTGCTGAGACTACTTCTATAGGTTTTCAGTTACCTAACTCTTCTCACACCAGCCTATAATTTTAGTGACACAAAATATTTTTCCACCTCACCCTACTGGTAAATACATATAAGAAGCAGGTAAATAAAAAAAAGATGAAGAAAGCATAAGTGTGTTAAAATGCTTTATATAGCATCTCAATAACAAGTTGGACTGTATATTACTAAACCAGGTTCTGTACATATTATTTAAAATATCGCTGCTGCCTGAAAGTACTTGCTATAAAGGGATCAGGGCACAATAAAAAAATAAAATAAACTTTAAGTCTGACTTGGAGCACAATTAAGCAGGTAAAGTGTCTATCAGAATCTCTAATTATAAAAAAATAAAAAATAAAAATCTTATGTAGGTGTGTGTAGCATTTACATTGTTAGAGAGCTGTTGCAGTGAATGATGCAAGGAGTCTGCTTCTAGGCCAGTGAGAGAGAGAATGGAGGTTGTCTATTTCAGCCTCCTCATCTTTACAATCTCCCCCCCTTCACTGATAGCCAACACACACATCACTTCTTCAGAGCTGAACCATAACTGCAAGTATAGGAATCCATTTTGTGTCTGTTACAAACACAGTCTTCAAACATTCATATTTCCCACATCAAATGCTTTATGCCTGTGGCTTACACTTGTGCCAATATCATTTGTATATACTTAATCTACAGCTGTCTTTTTTTTCTTGGAACTGCAGTGGTCCTCTAAGATGAAGTACATACTTAATATTTAATACTGCCATCACTTGCTATGAATCTTCTTTAGAATGAAGTATATCATTTGGCTCTCTGGTCAAGTGTGTGTATCCATCCAGTTCTTTATCCAATCTTCTTTCCAGATGCAAATTTATGAAAACTCCCTTTTTTTTTTTTTTTTTTTTATAGAGCCATACATCGCACACATTTTATTGCTGATATATTTCAAAGTCATACAGAGAGTGCTTCCAGCTAGGAGACCCTATTCCTTCATTCTACCCACCACTACAAGGTCCTCCAGTACACAGACTTAGCTATGATTGTTATACATGTTTCTGCTACTAGAGCAGTTTGCATGAAAGTAAAGGTATATGAAAGTTTCCCTGTTTTTAATATTAAAATAAACTACCCACGTGTTTGCATACCTCAACATTGTTTTATTAACAAACGCTTAAAAATCTGTTTTCACTTGTTGTTTCTGACCAGTATTTCAAAAAGATGCGGTTGAGAAACCGTCTCATTTCTGTAGTGGGAAAGCTCTTAGAAAATGGCTAAAAAGGGATAATAAACAAGAATATGTCTATTTAAACAAGATAAGTAGGAATCAACTAATTTATGAGACAGAAGTCATGTTAGATAAATCTAATTAGTTTCTATGAGGAAGTTTGTAGGAACTCTGATTAAGGCAACTCAGTGGATGTAGTCTTCTGGGATTTTGCAAAGGCTTTTGTGCAAACTACGAGATACAGGAATTGCAGTAAATATATGCACATGGACTGAGAGCTGGCTAAAAGACAGGAAGCAAAGGGTTGTTGTAAATGGAACATACTTCGATTGGACTAATGTGGTAAGTGGGGTTCCTCAGGGTTCAGTACTAGGTCCCCTCCTTTTTAACATATTTATTAACGATTTAAAAGTAGGATTGGAATGTATTTTCTCAATTTTTGCTGATGACACGAAGTTGTGCAAGGTAATTAAATCAGATAATTATGTACTTTTCCTCCAAAGGGATTTACATAAAATTGAGGAATGGGCATCTGAATGGCAGATTACATTTATTCGTATTAAATCTCAAGTTATGCATCTGGGAAGGAAAAATAGCCATGCAATTTATAATCTTAATGGAGCAAATCTAGGTGTATTGTATATTGAAAGGGATTTGGGAGTGCTTGTGGACAACCACCTAGGTAACAGCGCTCAAAGCCAAGCAGCAGCTGCAAAGGCAAATAAAATATTAGCATGTATTAAGAAGGGTATAGAAGCCAGGGAAGCAAATATAATTCTGCCACTATACAAATCTCTAGTACGCCCTCATTTGGGATATGGAGTACAATTGTGGGCACCACTTCATAAAAAGGACATTTTAGAGCTGGAAAAATTACAGAGAAGGGCAACAAAAATAATGGGAATGGAGGGGCTAAGTTTAGCAAGAAAGGCTAACCAAATTTAACTTGGATGCCTTTTGTCTATAGAAAATAAGAGGAGATATGATTACCTTATATAAATACATGGGTCAATACAAGGCTTTGTCAAGTGAGCTTTTTTATGTCAAGAGGACATCCTTGATGTAAGAAGTAAAAAGATTGAACCTTAAAAGAAAGAGAACGGTTATTCACAGTAAGGGTGGTTAATCTGTGGAATTCTCTACCAAATGAGGTGGTGACAGCAAATGCGATAACTTTAAAAAGGGGTTGGATATATTTTTAATTAAAAAGGGCATTCAGGGATTATCCTGGATAATTAGAGAGGTAATCTTGATCCAGGAAGGAGTCCGATTGCCAGTATCTGGGGTCAGGAAGGAATTTCATATTTTGTTCGCCTTTTGACACAATTGGCAAAGTTTCACTTTTTTTTTTTTTTTTTGCCTTGCTCTGGATCAATTAATCTGCATATTGCAGATCAGAGGACACCTAAAAAGGTTGAACTTTATGGACGAAAAATCTTTTCAACCTCAATTACTATGTAACAGTCTGTAATTGGCGAGTACTGTTTTTACTAATAGAAAATTTGTACTCACGAGTTCTGGGATCAGACATTTGCAGGGACTGCTTGGAAGTTTTGCATAAGTGAAAATAGAGCTTTTAAGCAATTAATAAAATTAAGTTTAGATATTATAATGTTTGCATATTAAAATCAGGGAAACTTCCATATGCCCTTGCTTTGCCGCATTGCCTTAGATCAGTAGTGAAGTCGTACATCTCGGCCATGCCTGGTGATTGTGCATATTTTATAAAAGTAACAAGTGCAGTAGCCCCTAAAAGTTAATCTTTTTAGTCTATTACCCTGGCAGCAAATATTTTGTATAGTTTTTCATAAATTTAAAACTAAGAAAACTAAAACTTTTAGTAGCCTGTTTAGATGTAACGTGCACTCCTTAACACACGCCTGGTCTAACATTCGAGTCCTACAAGAATAGGGCTTGGAGAATCATAAGACACAAATTGCATTCTTTTCTGCATCTGTTCTGGGAGATTATATATGTGATCATCTGAAGAAAAACAGTTTTTTCACATCTTTACACACTCATATGTGCTCTGTATATCTATTGGAATAATTAACAAAACACATCTTTTTAAAGAGATATTACTGCTAGATTCACATTCTCTAGGATCAAGATGTGTGTGTATATACAGAGTCCTCTGATACAAATATGTTAACCTAAAATAAGGTACTTCTATTCTCCACAGACACAGACTGGCTTCTGGGACAAGTGAAAAAATTCAACTAAGCTCCCTTATAGCAGCGTTCCAGATCACGCGGGACATGATTGTGGCTGAAGCTTAGAGCCTGGAAAAGAAATAACTGAAAATATGTGTGGTCAAGATAACTCGAGGATCGAGCAATAAGGATTTGGCATAAGACAGTCACCAATGGAAATCCATTTTGTTCTATTTTAAGAACATAATGCAAAAAGTATGCAGATTCAAACATTTATTTGCATATAACAAATAACTCCTGAATTTGGAGGGGAGCAGGCTGCCACTTAAAATACAATTTCCTGCACACACAACAGTCTACTGCATTTATATTTTGTAAAAATAAAATTTTCTTTTCAGTTCATTTTAGTGTATTTATAAGTGCCAGAAAAGGTAAAGTGGATTACTGTGGAATGCAGAAAAGTGCAAAACAAACTACAGAAGGATAAATGAAAACATAAAAAAAAAATATATATAACACAAGGCTTTGCTTCTACCAGTGGAGGAATGATGCTTAACTATTCAAATAAAGAATGCACGAATTTTGAACATTATTTAAAAAATAATGTTGCCATTCACACAAGTTTCCTGAACAAGTAAGGATACCTTATTTGAGTATCCGAGGCAATCATATGTCACATAGTAAAAGATTATTAAATATAATTCAAACGTTATTACGCATTATTAAATAGGTCTTAATTGCACATCAACAACCCCTTGTGAACGTCCGTTGTGCAGGTTATCATTGTGATGACTACAATAGAGTTGTACAAATACCTGTGAGAATAGGAAACCTTTACATTAGAAGGATTTGGAATGGTAGAAATTTGATATTTTACGTTTTTTTTTTTTTTTTGCAAACAGACTTGATAAAGAGTGAAATAATTTTTTAAGAAAAACATTTGCAGTAATAAATGCAAACTTTCAAAAGAACTAAAGGAAGTTTCACCCATATCCAGTGTCTCTTCCCTCTGTGTCTGAGTACAGGCTAAATGTATATCATTAATAAAGTGAAGATGTTTTTTGTTTTTACATTTCTAGTATTTGCTTATAGCTATTACTTATTCTGCAAAAGATCATAAGTAAATGTGAGATGATAGTGGACCTCACAGTATTCTGAGTGTTACGTAAAATTATATATTGTCAACTTTATTTTTATTAGAAGCTGCTACTCCATTGTGTCTGGTCTGCAGTGAAGTAATTTGTAGTATTATGAACCCTACTTTTTATGAAAATCTCTGAAATCTTTTTTTAAAGCCCAAGCACTCATTGCTCATACTCACTATGGTATCCTAGAGACATACACGGCACATACATTTATGCGGATATCTGCTTTTAAAGTCTGTGGCAGATGAAACTTGTTTTAGGCTTAAACAGTTGGACAGTTTGTGATACTCTGCTTAGACTAAGTTTGTCCTTTTTGCTACACAGATAGTATAAATTAATCTTCAGAAGGAATTGTCCATTGTGTTTAGGAACAACAGATTTTCAATAATAGGAACACAGAGATTAGTCTTTTTCAAACTACCAATTCTAGTAGCGGTATTGTTTTTCCTATATAAATTTAAACAATTCAGCAATTGTTATTTAAAGATGTAGCTGCTGGTATGACTAACGAAAGTTTTGGTTTCCGATAAAAGTAAATGTAGCCACTCTGTTACCGTGTAAGGCAGAAGTGGAATTGGTAGATCCTGTGAAGGAGGTGCACAAGGTCAAATAATTTCAAACTACTGTATATTACTTGCACTTGTCCCCTGTGCCATACTCTTTGCAAAATATACTAAATAGAAGTTCTGTAGGTAAGGAAATCCTTCATTTTTCCTGGAATGGGTAGAGCAAGAACTTGATAAGTGGTGAGAAAGCAGCGTAGGGCCTTGCGGCACAAGTGTCTGAGTGAGGACAGGACTCGTGGGGATGTCCAAAACTGTACATGTCCATCTCTGTTCCTGAAAATGAGAAGTAAATAACTATTCAGTTTACAAACCATAAGAGGTATTTTTGTATAGAAATATATGTAGGATACAAAAGTAAAATATTAGAAAGGCTGCTGTGATTTGTCCAGCCATAGTTAAAGGGCAAGAGAAACTTGATATTGCATGCTGGGAGTTGATATTATGGCCGACTTGGCAAAGTAAATATTTCTAGTTTCACAAATTGACTTTTCAAAAAAGGTTTGGAACTGAATGCAACCTCTATTTTTAATGGGTAGCTTAGTTTAGATGAGCATGTGTGTGATGTTTTAGGTCCTTAACCTGCTTTCTAGCACCTTACAAGAACCTCTCCTTTTAGGTTTTATTATGGCTCTTTGTACTTACCCTGTTGCAAGAAATCCTCCATGTGGAAAAAAAGTACAGCACAAACCATTTGTGACAGGCGCAACAGACACTGGATTTTCTTCCTCTAAGGACCATACTCGCAGATACCTACAGGTGCAAAAATACATTTTAAGATTGTTTTCTAATGCATACTGTTCCTTAAAAGGGATATGTACGTTTCCTGGGTTTCAAATGTTTGGTAAGAAACCGTTATCAGAAAAAAAATGTGTTATATAGATAAGTTCAGTTTACTTACAAAGTTATTTCCCCAAAAGTAAAATCCAACTGTTCACACCCAAAGGAAGCTTGCATAAGCCCACAGGAAATACAGCAAAGTACCCAGTTTAACCATTCTGGTAGAAAACACATGGAGTAACTGTTGCACATGGTAGGGTGGGGTCTGAGCTCACAGTGAATAGGACCACAAGTGTGTGGGGGGAGCCTTTAGTTTTAACTGCATTTACATCCCAAGTGAGACAGTTTGCACCGTGTCTCTGAAACAGCAAGGAGATGATGAAGAGGAAGTGCTGAGAAAATTTGAAGACTGATACAACATATTAGTCCGATTCTGAATTTTAATGTTATGCTAGTTTAGGTGGGATTTTCTAGGGACGTACACCATCAAATGCAACTGCCAAAAATCATCGCTTGTGAGCTTCGAAGCAAGGCGAGACATTAACTGGCAGCACTAAAACTACCAGCACTTGGGCAATAAGCGCCAAAAGGTGCTCATTGTCTGCGAGCCTCACAAAGCCAGGCGAGCAGTGGAGACAATGAAACATGCGGGATTTAGCCTGCAAACAGCGCGGGATCGCCTTACACCATTACAAAGAGAGGCAAATGCTCGCGAACCACGTAACAAACAACGCTATTTTACAATCCTAACTTGCCACTAACAACATTACGCATCTAATCTAGCGCTTTACACAAACAAACCAACGGTTTGCCCTCGTGCACGCAGCCTATTTCTAATGCACAGTTGGGACATTCATAACACCATCTCCTCAGGCCAGCAACAGTCCAACTGGACATTATATGCTGCAGGACAATAAAAAGATATTGTTACCTCTTCAGGCTATTGATTGTTACATAATTTAGAAAAAGGTAAACTATATTAATTTATTATTCAATTAATTAGTATTTAAAAAAATAGAGAGAGGAGCCAACGGACACACAAGGAGAGGTTCACCATGAGCGCCAAAGGTCCTTAGAGTATAAAAAGCTTAACATTGTGTGCCAAACAGCATTGCCATGGCTTCAAATTTAATTGACCATAATTTTTTGACGGGCAAGTCGCTAGTATATATGTCAGGATATTGTGCAGTTTAGAATAATGTGCCTGTAACTGGACAAATACTGCTCATTTTATATATCACACAGTATGAAAAATCCAATATGCAGGATATAAAATCTTATTTCCAGCATATTCTGCAGTTTATAAACTGCTTCCTGGTCTGGAGCCTGACGGGAGGGTTTTCTTACTGCAAATTAAAACATATAATTCCCCTGTCCACATTCCACATATATGAGTCAATAAAAAAAAAAAAATCCTCATTATAACAATAATACACACATATCTGCAGGGAGGAAATATTATTGCCCCTCCAATGTGAGAATAGAAACTGTTTAGTGGCATAATATTTCACAGAATTAGCTTATTTTTAATCATCTTTTTGTTTTGTTTAATCCTGGATTTTTTAACAGTTTGAATTTGCCATTGTGATGAAAACTATATTAAAGTAAAATTATTATGATATTTGCCCTTGTTATAAAAAAAAAAAAACTATAATATTCACCTTTTTTAAAGCTAAATAAACACAGCGAATTCTGTAAAATATGCTTCATTAGCATGGCCAATTTGAACTTGTTAGAGAGGTCAATCAACTACTGAAGCAGTAATACCAAAGGTGAATAATTATCTTCACTTGTCCGCTCCTTTATAAAACACCAGGTGTCAGCAAAATGTTACAAAAGTTCAGTCATTTTCCTGAAGCTCAGTACACCAAGCACTCTCTTCCCTTGCTTACCTGTCGTCTGCCACGCTTGCCAAGTATAGTCCTTCTGGGGAAAAGGAAACACATCTCAAAGAGCTGAGCTGTGGCTCCGTAGCACTGTACTCCAGTTCCGGCGGTAGAGACACATGCCTGCGAGAGAGATATACATGTAGCCTAAATAGTATAATGCAAAGGAAAGTTGTCTCTAAAATGTGTTTATTTGTAAAAGTTATTTTATGCAAGGAAGAATTTTACAATATATTATATATGCTTGGGCCAATACTGCAGGGACAGACAAAGGCAAGGAAACTCACAGGAATTTCCGTAGTTTTTCTCCGGTGTAGGGGTCCCACATAATTACAGAGGTGTCATAAGAAGCTGTGACCAGAAGGGCAGAATCCGGGGAGAAGTCACAGGACACCACACTACTCTGGTGACCCTCAAGCTTTCGTATGAGTGTGTATGAACGCATGCTCCATAGGAGGACCTGTATCGTAACCAGCAGACACAATGTACATTAAATCAAAAAGGATCAGTGCAGTGAAATATAATATACTTCAATTGATTAGATTTATTTGAAAATCGTTACAGAATGTAGTTTAAATGACCTGGATTTACGTCTTACCGAACTCTCTCCAGCGGCCGAGCACAACATGCTACAGTCTGGGGAGATGGCACAGCAATATACCCATTGGGTGTGTCCAGAAAGCACCTGCACCTGTTTACCTGTAAAGGAACATACAAGGGTGATTTCTTAGGCTATAGTGGAAATTGTGTGGTTTTCATTTAGAGAACTAACATACTTAAAGATCTTAATGAAAATTGCTCAACTAAGGTTTAAAGGACCACTGGGGTCACATCTTTTCTATATAGATTTATGAATAACTATTAATAACAGATAATGGCCAAAATATATATATTTTTTAAAGCAGAAAATAAACACAGCCTTTACATTGTTGTGCAAATGTCCTTTACTGCATGGTTAATTTTCCTTTACTGAGCTTCTTCTTTCTATTGTGGTCTCAAGCGGGTGTGCCCTTCTAAACTCCTGAGCTTTCTATTAGACTTCATAAAAATACAGTTTAAGATGCCACATTTCCACTGTTCAGCCTTCACTTCTCCAAGAAATTAGACCAGAAACAAACAAAAAAATCTAGTTTGCATTAAACCAAAATTGCATATCCAATGTTATAAATTAAATGGTGTATTATAATTATTTTTACGAACAGTTTGCTAATTATCAAGTGCAGTTTTTCAAATATAGTATTACAAGGGTCCTTTAAACCGTAAGCCGTTTAAGCAGATCTTTATGCAAATGTCATAATATAATTAATTTGTATGCCTTGTTTGCTTGCAGTTTTCAGATACATTGAGTTAACATTTACTGGTCTTGAATTTGACTTCAATAATTTGTACCTTCATTTTTATTAACAGTATAGATTATAAACAGTAGGGTGTGGACTTTCCTGAAAGCATAACTATGGGTGGAGAACAATTCATAACACAAAGTACATGCATATTTGAGTAATGTGTCACAAAGTATTTCTATCATTCATATACAATATAGAAACATTACATTCTTCCCTTGTAACCATCTAACTGCCACACTAACTAAAACAAAATCTGAACCGTGGGTTGACAGGTTTGTCTTCATTTGGTCTTCTGCAGTTTAGTAGTGTACATAATGATGCAACATAATTTGACATTTCAGGTGGTATAAAGCCTACCATCTTTTTTCAGATCCCATATCCGTAAAGTTTTGTCTCGCGATGCAGTGACAAGGGTCAGGCTGCCATTGCTGGTAAAACTCAAGTCTCTCACAACATCCTGGTGTCCAGACAGATTAAAGAGCAGGCGCCCTGTAATTATAGATCAAAACATGGATAAGTAAAAATGTATGGTGCCTTATGTGTTCATCAGTCTGAACAAAAGTACTGACAAAAGAAGAATTAAATCGGACAGCAAAATGCCCATTGTTTATTTTATTCATTCAGTTTATCTCCCACAGTGCCCCAATATGCCACATTTTAGTTTATTCTAGTCATCAACCAATATACAAATTAATATTTACTTTGCCCAGTCATTGTGGATTAATCCAGTTTAGTGCTTTATTCTGATCTACCTTTTGTCATTTCAATATAAGTTGCTGTGCTCACATACTCCAGCTTCCTCTTGGGTAATAATGTTCTAACCACTTTTATATTTGAAGCATACGTTTCGGGTTGTTTAGTATGTACATCTACGGAATAGATTTCCTTCTTAAATAGTTATGAATGATTTTACACACTTTCACAGGAAGAGAACCTGTAGCTATGTAATCCCTTCTTCCTTTACAAAAAACAAACAAACAAAAACAATGTACCATTTATTATCAGCTCATGTTGTTTACCTGTGTGCACATCCCACACTTTTACATGCCCATCATTCAGTCCTGTTGCCAAGAGCATCCATATGCCATGAGATCTGGCTGCATGTTGACTAAAGCATGGCCACTGCTTCCATCCAGCTGGTGAGGTTGAAGAGCCAAAAGCCAATCCCCAAACTATTTGACCACAGTCCAGAATTTTTTCTTTCGGGTTTCCTCGTCCTTTGAGATCTGTAACCTTAAAGCACTGACTCTTTGGCCCATAGGCTTGTGGTTGACTGTGAAGAAAACAAATAGGTCTGCATCAACTGATCTGTCACTGTCCCATTTTGGTATGCAAGGAGCACATTGATATAAGAAGCACCATATACTTGTGGGATACACACAAAAGTACAATGTATGTTTTCAATTTATAAAACAGGACATTTTTATGGAAGGCAATCATAAAAAAACGACTTAGCTCCATATTTGTAATACATTTTCATGAACAGTGATGTAATACAACAAAAACAAAACCCCGGACTGTAAGTCCACGGTAAAGGTTATCTAGTCATTTATGTGATTGGCACACAAAAAGTAACATAACTCTCACTCTCTGAAGAACAAGCAGCTTCTAAATATCCGATATGAAGCTTGCAGATGCAAGCAGTCTGTTACAAATCAAGATTTTCTCCAAAAAATATAATTATGCTCATAGTTTACATAGTGGCCAATTATGTTGCTGCATACTTTAATAGTGTGAACTTTTTCCCCCAAAAAACTACAGTGGTCCTTTTAAATATAACAAACAACAGAGTTTTTGCCTGAAAAGTAACAGATTGTGCACTCCTTTACTGTATACATTATGTCCATTATAATAACTTACACATAGTTCTCTTCCAATGGCCATGAAATGAGCTTGATAATACCATGTCCTTGAGACCAGGCGAACCATTGTCCATCAGGAGAGAACGCAACACTCCAGGTCTCACAACTGGACTTCCAGTCATACTGCTGGGCTCTGCCAGGACGTAGCTCTGCCACAAGAACAGGGTTGTCTGGAGAAAAGATCAAGAAAACTTTACTCAAAATATCAAGAGCAAAATAAAAAAAAGTGAGATTAATTTGAGGGTTTATTACATTGTTAATGCAAAGCAGTATTAAATAAATGTATGATCGTGACTTCTTGTAATTTTAACTATAAGCTTGCAAAAATAAATAAATATTTTCAAAACCTCAAAAGAAAAAAAGAGAAGTCATGGCACTTAAAAAAAAAAAAGGTATAAATCTTACATCCAGCATAATTAAAGCCCTTTTTTCACAATTATATAAAATTATTATTATTTTATTTGCAGCTGCTCATTTCTAGGAGACTGCCATGTTGGCCTCAACATCGCTTCCCACCCTTAGCTGTGAAGCTTCATGTTGCCTAAAAATACAACACAGATAGCCGTGGTGTTACATCTACTGCTGCTCCAGCACAAAATGCCTGTGTGGCCCAATAGATAGTTGGTAGTCATGCTGTTGTTGCTTTAACAGATGCAATATGGAAAATCACAGGAGATTCACAGATCACTGCCTGCTCATGTGACACAGCGGCACCCTCTGCTTAGATATAACTGCCTGCCACTTTGGCCTCTCTCGGTCCTCAGAGGCAAATTCAAAAACAGTAATAATGGAGAAGTTTACATAACTTGTCTAAAGGGGCTTTAATCACAGCAGATCTGGATGGGCAAGTTTGGTCCTGGAGGAACATACCTGCTGCACCCAGGTGAGCCTATCCTGACGGACTCACATGTGCACAGAATGGAAACCCTAAAATCCAGGTCCTCCAGAGCCAAACTTGCCCATTCCTGTTGTAGAAGCAACTTGCACTATTAAAGGGCAATCACATTTCATCACTAAAGTGGCTCCTTAAGAAAGTATTTAACACACAATTTACCGGTATTGGTTTGCAATCTCAAGTAATAAACATTATTTACAAAGCTGAATGGTTGCTCATTAAAAACTACACATTAACTTCATTACAACTTAAAAGGGATTCTCTGTCAACCCAAAATCAAGTTACATAGTTACATAGTAATTGAGGTTGAAAAAATACTTTTAGCCCAAAAATGTCAACCTTTTAAGATCTCCCCTGATTTGCAATATGCAGTATAGTTGTTAATTGATCCAGAGGAAGGCAAACAGAAAAAAAAACAAGTGAATTTGCCAATTGTCTCAAAAGGGAAAAAAAATAAAAAATCCTTCCTGACCCCAGATACTGCCGATCAGATTCCTCCCTGGATCAATACTCCCTCTCCAATTAACAAGGATATCCCTGATTAGCCTTTTTATTTAAAAAGGGATTGGATATATTTTTAAAGTTATCTCTCCTCCCTTCGTAGAGAATTCGACAGATTAACCACCCTTACTGTGAAGAACCCTTTCCTTTCTTTAAGGGGGAATCTTTTTACTTCCAACCTCAAAGGATGTCCTCTTGTCAGTTGAAAACCTCTTGGCCCCATAAGTTCCCTTGACAAATATTTATACTGACCCTGGATGTATTTATATGGGGTAATCATATCTCCTCTTAGACACCTTTTGACTAGAGAAAATACGTTTAATTTGGTTAGTCTTTCGTTATAACTTAGCCCCTCCATTCCCCTTATTAGTTTTGTTGCCCTCCTCTGTACCTTTTCCAGCTCTAAAATGTCCTTTTTATGAAGTGGTGCCCAAAACTGTACTCCATATTCCAAATGAGAGCGTACTAGGGATTTGTATAGTGGCAGAATTATATTTGCTTCCCTGGCTTCTATACCCTTCTTAATACATGCTAATATTTTATTTGCCTTTGCAGCTGCTGCTTGGCTTTGAGCGCTGTTACCTAGGTGGTTGTCCACAAGCACTCACAAATCCCTTTCAATATCTGATATCCCTATATTTGTTTAATTAAGTTTATAAATGGCATGGTTATTTTTTCTTCCCACATGCATAACCTTACATTTATTCGTATTAAATCTCATCTGCCAATTAATTGCCCATTTCTCTAATTTATGCAGGGAAAGTACATCATTTTCTGATTTAATTACCTTGTACAACTTAGTGTCATCAGCAAAAATGGAGACAATACTTTCCAGTCCAACTTTTAAAGTCGTTAATAAATGTTAAAAAAGGAGAGGACCTAATACTGAGCCCTGAGGAACCCCACTTACCACATTAGTCCAATCGGAGTATGTTCCATTTACAACAACCCTTTGCTTCCTGTCTTTTAGCCAGCTCTCAGTCCATGTGCATATATTTACTGCAATTCCTGTATCTCTTAGTTTGCACAAAAATCTCCCATGTGACACTATCAGAAGCCTTTGCAAAATCTAAAAAGACAACATCTACTGAGTTGCCTCGACCCAAGTTCCTACTAACCTCCTCATAGAAACTAATTAGATTTGTTTGACATGACCTATCCCTCATAAATACATGTCGACTCCTACTTATAATCCTGTTCAAATAGACATATTCTTGTATATTATCCCTTATTAACCCTTCTAAAAGCTTCCCCACTACAGAAGTGAGGCTCACTGGTCTATAATTCCCCGGATTTGCTGTTGCTCCCTTCTTAAATATAGGTATCTCCTCTGCTTTTCTCCAGTCATCTAGAAGAGACCCTGTGTTGAGTGAATCTTGGAAGAAAAAAAATAATAATCGCTATAATGGTTTGGCTATTACAGAACCCAGTTTCCTCAGTACCCTTGGATGTATTCCATCAGGACCTGGGGCTTTATTAACATTTATTTTTTCCAACCTCTTTTGTATTTAGGATTTCTTCTTGTGTTAACAAATTATTTGGCGAAGGTAGTGTAGCCCCATTATGTTGCAGTGTCCCAACCACTGGTAGCTAGCTCCCTTGTGTATACCGAAGAAAAGAACCTATTTAGCTCATCTGCCTTTTCCTGGTCACTATTTATTAGATGGCCTGTGTCACATTGTAATGTTCCTATAGCTTCCTTCCTGGCCTTCTTCCCATTTATATGCAACTTATTTTTCATTTTCTATTTTAGCCAGTCTAATAGCCTTTTTTTTCAAGCCTTGTTGATTTCCTTGTATTCCTGTAAAGCAGTCTCTGTCCCCTCTTGTTTGTATAATTTAAATGCCTGTTTTTTTAATCCGTATCTTGAACTCTAAATCTTTGTTAAGTCACCTTGGATGGGATTTACTCCTTTTACTTTTATTCCAATATGGTATATGGTGATAATTATTTATATTTAGTACGGATTTAAAATGTTGTCCATTTATGTTCAGTATTTTTACCCACCAGTTATTTGTCCCAGTCTATACTTTGTTTTGCTGCCCTTAGTTAACATCTGCCTGTTAAAAGTATTCTTAAAGAGCCTGAAAAACTAGCTATACCATTGTGCTTCATTCCTGAGATAATACAGCAAAACAAAGTTGATTTTATAAATGAGAAGCTCCCAAATACAGATTCACTCCTTTGATGTACTAATTAAGATTACAGTCTGCTTGTCTGTCTCTCTGCTTGCAAAGAAATACCCGATAAGGATATCATGTAGTTGGAACCCCCAACCACCCTCTTAATTATTATATACAATTTTTTTGTCATATACTTCTATTACTTGTAAAATGTTAGTAGATATCTGTATGAATCCTAAATGTGTATTAGCTACAAGCAGTTATTTTAAGCTGGTGTTTAACAACATCAAGGTAGCAGAGCTAACAGATTAGGATTGACTAAACTGTACAGATCATTCAGCTTTGCCTATGACTTGACAGACATTTCAAAATGTATCCTTATAGCGGTTTATCCAAAAACCAAAAATAAATAAACTCAGTATTTCTAGACATTATAGCTTAAAGTGGAAAATCATATGGATTTTTTTTACATTCTTAAAACTAACCAAGAATTGACTTGGATATTGTCATTTTAGTTTAGTCCTGAAGCCGTCCCACAGGAACTGGAGTAAATAATAAGCCTGTAACACATTGTAATTTAGATTCACATTATATTTAAGAGAAGAGTATGGTGGTACAGTTCCCTTGCCTGCTACTTTTTTTTTGTTTAACAAGTGTGTGTGATATATATATATATATATATATATATATATATATATATATATATATATATATCAATAATGTGTGTTAAAAAATAATCAATAAAAAAAAAGGAAGGCATTGATTTATTACTAATGACTTACTAACTAAAGCATTTTATGGAACCACTACACAACACACACTGTTGTAAAACGTGAGTATATAGATTAAACTGATTTTTTTTTATTTATTCTTTCAATAGAATTTCAAAGTTCACATACATATTTAAATAATTGTTTTTAAAATCCACACAGTTCTTCTATTAACATGTTTTATTATATATACCTAAAATGCATATTTCCTATTTTTAAAACAGTAAAGAAAAAGTGCCTTTATTAGGAATTGAACCAAAGACTCTCTGCACCAGACAGCAACATTAGCGGGGTGCCACCTACTCTGATGCTATTCATGCTTGCTAGAGCCACTGCCGGATTCAAAGCTTCTACACCAGATTCTAATCAATATTCATTATGTTCTGCGGGTTTCAGAGCTCATTACTCATTTAGGCAGTGGCAACACGTTGAAACAGCTTGACTTCTATTGATTTTAACTCTGAATTCAGCATCAATTTTACACCTTTTCCACATGCTTTATCACCCTCTATCTAATGGTTCAGAGCACATATGGAGTGCTTTTGACGCCCTTTAACAAGAAACATTTGAACCTAAAAGGTACCCTTTTTTAGATGCCCTCAACTGCTGGGTGCTTAATAGAGAGTGAAGAGAAGCATCTGTGCTAGGTCCTAAATGGAAAAGCTGTCATTTAAAAGCTCTAATGAGTATATTTCCTTCAAAAGGTCTTTTACACAATCAAGCCGATGACACAGCATACCAACAAAAGGGTCTGTACGCCCCAGAAATGTTGTGCTTGTGTGTCTGCACTAAAAGGAATAAAAGTCTGTGAATTATACCCCGAGACATTACACTGTGAGTTGCGTGTACTGCGTGCTATTAATGGAAGTTGTTTAGTGCAGAGTAAACTGTATTAATTATACAACATACCAGCATACATACCAACCACCCAAGCATTCAGACCAATAGATCTGCACACTAGGCACACCTGAAAATCCTCTGAGGTCTGAGACTTGCAAGGAGTGCTGTGAACAAGTGCATTCCAAAGTAGTTTCCTTTAAATTGTATACTTGTTGTTATACCAACAACCTTTACACTGTAAGATAAAACAGACATACTGCACATTCCTTTCACCCACTCAAACAGGAAACCAAACTTTGCCAACCAAGGGAGACACACAAGGACACATCCCCCTCCCCGTTACAGGAGAAAAACAAGAAATGTTCTCACTAGTGCAAAGCGGCATATATAGATACAAACTTACATTCAAACAAATACAAAAAATTCCTTGGACTTTTAATAAAACACATTTATATAAAAATTCAGGGAACTGAAATACAGCATTTCCCCTACTTACATTGGTAATTCCAAAGTGTTTTCGATAATAGTTCCTAGCCGTTTTTCCCTTTTCCAGCTGACGAAGACAGTGTAATTTTAAGCACAGCCTCAACCTTAGATTGCAAGTTTGCGAGTTTTCAATCATGTGTGATGCGTTGGAAACAAGCTCCATGTACATTTCATTCTAAGCTCAAAACAGGGCTCTCCATCCTTTATAAAGTGTTTATTTTGTTTTTGCCATGTACTCAAACCCTGTACAGCGCTACAGAACATGTTGGCTCAATATAAATAAAGATAATTAATAATAATAATAATAATCACCAATCAGTGGCAACATTTTCCAACATGCTTCTTGACAGATCACTGACAGACTAATTTGAAACACTGCACTTCACAGTCACAGTGTATTCATGAGCTGCATGAGTTAGAGGGCAAACCGAAACAGGTAAACATTGTATGATTTTAGGGGTGAACAAAACAGAGCTTTTAAGCACTTCTTAATAAAATAAAGTACATAAAAGTAAATACATACATGTTATATTCTATCAAAATCTAGAAACATGTAATGTCACTTTAAAAGCATTGTATTTATTGATATATACATGTACAAAACATATAAGGATAAGCAAATTGACTTTGTTTGTAGTACTATTTAATGATTTGTAATTTCACGTTCGGTATATGTTGCAAGCTCTGGATGATTTCTGTCTGATTTACAGGCTACTTGTTCAGTATTCTTTGCTTGGAATCAGAGCAAGTCTTAGCAACCAAGGTGAGAGTTGTCAGAGGACCAAAAGGTTTGAGGAACCTGTGCATTATCCAACACTTGAGAAGACTACAGACACACCTGTACGTGAGGAAACAGCTCATGTCTCTTTACAATATAACCGATATGCAGTAAACTCAAATGGCTGAGACAATTATCTTATCTGGTCAATAACAAAACATGTTTCACCAAAACTATGTTCCTAACACAAAGTGACTGCAGACCTAATAGGAACACATAGTGTGCACAAGCCAACTTATAAAACCTAGCTAAGTAGTTACACACCCTCACAGTAAGTCACGCATCCCATATGTAATACAACAACATTTACTCTTTTAGTTCACTTTCCCAATGTATCATCTCTGTGTGTAAGAGAATGAAATACTTTTACTTGTGCTAAACCGGATAACCTTGGCAGTTACTTCTAATACATCCACGACTCCTTATTTATACATAAATACATCTTGTCCAGATGTAGCTGGTAAACAGGGATAGGTCACATAAGGAGAGTAAAAAAAAAATGTTTTTGGTATCAGATAACAGCATTAAATGCAAAGAAGTTACATGCATGGAATCAATAAAAGATCATACTGAGATTTCAACAGCAAAAATATAATCTAAAATGCATTTTTTTTTTTTAAACATAAAAAAAAAAAAAAAAAAAAGAATGGTTTTCTGCTCTAAATCTCTTGCAAACTAATAAAGGTGCAGGAATGTGCCTGTATCTCGGGTCTTAACACTCACAGCATAGGAATGCCAGCCCATGCTTTTTTTTATATACAATGATACTTTTTAGAAGTGTTGCCAAGTGCACTGTAACCGGGAGGCAGCACGAGCAGCTAACTAAAAAGGACCTCTGTGCAAACAGTAAGCCATAGGCTAGACTTAGCTAGTGCATGGAAGCTGCCATTATAGAAACACTACCTTTCCAATGCACAATGGGGTTACACACAAAGCGGATTCCAGAGTAAAGGTTAAGGACCTATCCAGTTATGTGCACGCACAGGAATCGCGCCTCCGATGTCTAGATTTAGCTGGCAAGTGGTTAGGTGTTTTTAAGTCAGGGTTAGAGGGTTTTCGCGTTAGGGCCGGATAGGGGTGTAGGGGCTTAGGAAGTTACTTTTAGGGGGGTTAGGGTTAGGCGAAGAGAGTTAGAAAGTTAGGAGGTTAGGGCCGGCAAGGGGTGTAGGGGGTTAGGGCCAGCAAGGGAGTACATCGGCACACGGGACGCGGACGCGCCCGACACCAAGAGGCTTCCTGTGCCGTGCGTGCACTTAACAGGATAGATTCAAGGTTAAAACATGGTAAATTAACTATGTGAAAAAGCAACACACTGTTTTCCAGTCATGCAATGATAATTTGTCAAAGCTCTGTCCCTGGACTTGCAAACAATACCTGACAGGTGACCATTTGACATTTCTACTTGACTTTAGCGTCATCGTTCCTTTCTAAAATATTGTCATTCATAACTTGAAGCTAAGTGTATATACTGTCATATTTTTTTGATGGATTGTTCAATTCCTGTATCAGAATAAATTTTTCAGACAATTTTTAATGCATACAGGTGGAACAATGAGGCGAACACAAAAAAATATCAATAATGTAATGTACCTGCCTGTGTTGACAGAGGGAGTTCCTGATATGTGGCCTGGTTGGCCCGTTGTTACTGGAAATGGGCACGCCTGGTCTAATGTGAAAGTAGAAATTGCTATTTTCCATTCTCAAACATAAACTGGTCAGTCAATCCAAGTGAAGCCAAACAGAGAATAAATGTGTGGTTAAATCAAGTTATTTTTTTTTATCTACCCATGTGCAGCTAAAATAAGCAGTTTACAAAAAACAGGAATTTGGTCACGACTCTGAAATGATTAAAAATATCCTTTCTAAACACTGGCATCTTCTTACCAGCGATAAAGACCTTAAAGACATTCTTACTCCCAAAGCAAGTATTACTTATAGAAGAGGAAAGAACATTAAGGATATGCTTGTGCATAGTGTATACACAGATAAGAAAGTCGAACCTAAAACTTGGCTCCAACCACTAAAAGGAATGTATAAATGTGGGAAGTGTAAATTCTGCACATTTGTG
Source organism: Discoglossus pictus (assembly GCA_027410445.1). Classification (NCBI taxonomy): domain Eukaryota; kingdom Metazoa; phylum Chordata; class Amphibia; order Anura; family Alytidae; genus Discoglossus; species Discoglossus pictus. The sequence goes on from CM050163.1 coordinate 445,877,281, forward strand.
AGACCCTGCAAACATTATACACATCCGATAAATGGTACTAATTTTGATATTGAGAATTTTTTCAATTGTAAATCATCAGGAGTGATATATATAGCTACCTGTTTATGTAATAAGATTTATGTAGGTAAAATCTGCAGGGAATTCTGTCGGAGATTGGGAGAACATATATACTCTATTAAGAACGAATATGATACCCCTATAGCAATACATGTGAAATACTATCATAATAATAATTCGGAAGTACTCAAATTTTGCATTATTGATTCTGTGAAATCAGGACCTAGAAGGGGTGATTTCCCCAAAAAATGACTGCAGTGTGAATCAAGATGGATTTACAAACTAAGAGCACAAGTACCTGATGGCCTAAATGAAGGCTTTTCCTATACGGCCTTCATATAGCATATATGTAAATTTCATCTTACAATAGATGTTTATTTAGGCATCTATCTGGGTCTTGGTTCTGGACCCTCTGATGATTTTATAAGTATAGATAAGTATTCCTTTAACAAGGATCATGGAATATGCACTCAATCTACTTTTATATATGACCTCTTTCACACACTGGTTTCACTTTCAGGTGGATGTGGCCCAACAATGCGTCACATTTAACCTTAAATATTATGATTTTGTACACTTTGGCTTCACATTTTTTTGACTATGGCCTAGTGGTTTATAATATCTAACCACGTGGGCTCACAGTCTCCATTATATATGGCTATATAGGATTGTTCTACTCCTTATTGTCCTTTTATATGCACTATGCCACCTTACACTTTGGTCTCACTAGTAGTTAGTTGTGGCCTAGTTATATATATGCTGTACCACTATGGTCCACAACTCTTTGGTCCTCTACACTTTGAGAAAGACGTTTGAGAAAGACGTTGAATATGTAGAAACATGTTAGGACGTAGGCTAGCGTAACGTGACGTCATCACGCACGGCGCAACTAGGAAGCGCGAATCTCCCCAGCACAGGGAGACGCTGAGACACTACATATGAGTATATAGAGAATTTAGCTTGGTTGGAATGGCCTATAATGCACATGTACCACTCAAGTAATTGTGGCACTGCATTTTAAAAGAGGGAATGAAGTATTTGGTTACTTAAGAGCCTAACCATAAAATAACTTTTTGTATGCAAATAGATATGTCCTTTTGAAGCATACTATTACGCTATCTATATTATCCAAACTACCCTGAGCCTGTGACACACCAGGCCACATACAAATATTAGGGGATAGTATTTTTAGATAGCACTTATATATGGTATATAGTAACTCTTGGCTATACAATTTAACCAAACACTACACTCCAGTTTATAGTTATTTGAGCCAGTACCTATAAATCCTCTTTTTATCATGCACATTACTGCTTAAACCCCACTTCATGAATGACATTTATTGAGTTGCAATAAGGTTTGCAGTTGTTCTGTTCAAAGGAATTTGTACAGTTTGATTTTATACTTTTCCCTTTTTAAAATGTTTTTAATCGTCGTTGTCTCCAATTAAATTAATAAAGTAAAGTATATCACTATTGCCCACCTCCTTTGTTGTATATATATTTAGAGTGTTATGCACTAATGGGCCTTACCCCCTAAAGTACATTTTTTTGCTTGGGTTATATGTGAGCCAACATCCCAGTCCCCAAGAATCCTCAAAGGCCGGGGTAACCTAGGGAACACTGAATCTTCAGGAGTCTACAACCTTTATAGTGAAATGGATGTGGTCACCCCAACAGCAAACATATTTCAAATAAAAAACTGGCTATACATTGTACCAGCAGTTTTTCGCTACAATAACGCATTCCTGAAGCATTTAGAATGGTTTTCTATTGCTCCTGTATGCTAACTTCCAGATAACATTGTATTAGCTAAAAGAAAGACCTACAGAGACAGACAATTAATTAATCCTAATTAGCATATCAAAGCAGTTATTTAATATGTGTTCGCTCATCTGCATATAAACAGAACATGTAATTTCCCAGGACTGATTCACTTTAAAAGAGTAACCTACCAAAAATTGTTTTGGGGGTTACACAGTCTTTTTAAATAATCCAACTTCAGTGCAATAGGCAGTGTATGAGAACAAATATTTGCATAACATACACTTTCCTATATTGCTTCTATTACTCCTGGAAGCCTGCAATGGAATAGATTTAAAATTAAAAACATTTTAAGTTCATCCTCAGAGCCACATACTGATTTATAAAGAGTAATGTCATAGATTGCTGACCTATATATAGAAGCAAAGAGGTAACTCTTCTAGGCTAGTCATAATATTTATGAATATGTTTGTCCAATAGAAAATGTATCACTATATACTGCAATACTCCGATAATTCATATTTATTTATATATAAATATATATATATATATATATATATATATATATATATATATATATATATATATATATATTTTTTTTTTTAATAGCAATATTCTACATGTTATGATTGATTTACAGATATTGACTGCCTTGCATACATCTGACTGTCCCATTTGTCAGGCATTTTTCGGCGCGCACGTCTCCTTCGGCCAAAATTTGTGTTACCTCTGTCGACAGCTAAATGTGTGCAATTCTGAAGTTTCAGACATTTGAACTGGGACTATTTGTAGGATTAGAAATCTTTTTATTCCGCGAGAGGAAAAATAAACACACAAAGTTGTTTGTAATGCATTTTATTGATATTTCAATAAAAATGCTTTTCTTCCACTATTGTTAGCATGATTTTTGCCACTATAGTTTGTATATTACCCTTAAACTAATGGATGTGCAGGTTTTGCTGACAAATAAACACATAAGCACAGATAGCTATTCCACCATCGTAAACAAAAAATGTGTCAATGTCAGCTGAATGGATCTAAAAAAAGTCTTATCTGAGAAAGGCATAACTTTTTGCTAAGGTAATGAAATGTGGTCATGTGTATAGTGTGTGTATGTCTAAGGGTATCTTTTTTTCTTCGGGTCTATACATTTTTTCAAGGATATAAAGGCATCTCTATGACCACACTGCTCACCTCAATCATATTTCCTCCTGGAAACACAAACATAGATACAGGTATAGCCCGCTTAACATTACCCCTTTGAGTGCGGATTCGCTCGATTCTCCACTTCGTGATAAACCCCAATATAGCTTTTTGACCAACAAACCATATTTAACCTTTCAAATCCCTGCTTGGCGCTCTCAGAATATAATGCCCCATTTAACTCTTTCCACATAGCAATTCTGGCCGAGAGCCGTGTGTTGAGCGAAAAATGTGGTATAGCTGAAATATACACACGTGTGTGTGTGTGTGTGTGTGTGTATATATATATATATATATATATATATATATATATATATATATATATATATATAATAGATTCAATATATCACTGTACAACAGTTCCCTGGTGCCTCACACCTAAACATTAGTATAAATTATTAGAAAAATATAGGAACTTTTTCGGTCTATGGATGGATAAATCCTCTATTGGAGCTGAATACTAATAATTTCCCTTAACACATACAGTCTTCCCTCATATGGCAAAATTAATTTGCTAATCCTTGGGAAGACGAAAATATGTAAATTTATAAATAGTGTATAGCTCTTAAAAAGTGAGGTTAAAACCAATGTAGAAAAAAAGCGCATTCTAAGTACTATATTGGTTATGAAAAAGAGAGAGAAGTATTGGTTACTGGTTTAGGGGGTTTATATAAAAAATATACAAAGATAAACTATTGTAAAATAGTTCATAACAATACTACTCCTTTTTGCCTTAGACTACTATATGTCATTAAAGCTGACTGGCAATTCAAAGTAGTCACAAGGAGTTAAGACATGCATGCCAAAATAGCCCAAATATATAAACCTTCCTTCTTTTATATTTTAAACAATAACCAGAGTACTTGCGCTTGGTAGAAAATAGTCCCGACGGTCCCGTTTCGCCCCTACTGCTCCTACTCATGGGCTCATTTTTCTACATGGGCGCTTTTTTCTACATTGGTTTTAACCTCACTTTTTAAGAGCTATACACTATTTATAAATTTACATATTTTCGTCTTCCCAAGGATTAGCAAATTAATTTTGCCATATGAGGGAAGACTGTATGTGTTAAGGGAAATTATTAGTATTCAGCTCCAATAGAGGATTTATCCATCCATAGACCGAAAAAGTTCCTATATTTTTCTAATAATTTATACTATATATATATATATATATATATATATATATACACATATACACACACATTTAGGGGTTGAGCAGGGAAGGCGGTTTTAAAATATATAGGAGACAGAGGTACAAACTTTAGGCCCTGTATGTAGTGTGTGTATATATGTGTGTATATATGTGTATATATATATGTATGTATATATATATATATATATATATATATATATATATATATATATATATATCACACACACACATACATAAACAGTGAACCTGAAAAATGTATATTTAATAGAAGAACACTGCGGGGTTAAATAAAAGTTTCCAAACAGTGTAGAAACAATAATCACACATTGTTATTTAGGGGTGCAAATCACTAGTACAGCCCAACATTACACACTGATAAATACATCTATAACTGCAGAGCTAGTATATTTTGTCAGCCCTGTATATAATTATAATAAGCACTGTTACTATAGCCTGCTCTCATCACATATTAACATACATATACACAGTAGGACTCATTATGACAGTATCCTCACCTTCCATGGTATAAGGTTGCCCAACTGCTTCAATGTCCATCTACAACAAATGACAGATCTCGGTTAGGATCAGTGGCTGAGATAAAACTCCACACAGCCTGTTAGGAACGAAAATAACGTGCGCCTTACCCAATAATAGAAGTTCAGAGGAAGCCAGGTAAGTGGTGCAGGCAGTATGAGGGTAGTCTGTGTGTCAGGGGGTGGGCTGGGGTGTTACTGTATATAGGGGGTCCTCACTTGCCCCATGGCTGGGAGGTACATTTGGTCAGACTGGTGATAGAGGGGGGTGCCTGGGCAATGAGGTCCCTGTACTCTGTAGCTGGCTGACTCATATTGCAGTGAGGGGGTGTGAGTGGGAGGCAGCTCAGGGCTCCTGGGGGTAAAGCTGCTCTTTCTATGTAGTCTCAGGGGGCAGTTACTGGATCCCTTCAGCGTAATGTGAGCAGGTGCCCATTAATTGTAATAAAGGGGCTGGGAGCATAGTGGGTCCAGAGGATCGCCATATAAAAGAGCCCTCTGACAGGGCTGACCCAGCTGCTTCCGGTCATATGATATCCGAGAATCAACCATAGAGTCCGTGCGTGAGCGCCATCTAGTGTTAGCTCGAGGGTACAGCACACAGGACTGTGAGAGAATATGTTTATCAATCAGATATTGTTTTAAACACATTTTTACCGTAATTAGCTTCATTTTATAGGAAATAAAAACAGCTGTCCAAAGCCCACCGTGAGGAATGAGCATATTAAAGGTGTTAGTCATGTTGGGAGCTGATAATCTGCATACCTCAGAGACATCCCATGTGGGGGAGCCAGGGGCCACTCTTGTTTCTATATGGTATTCTGATTAGCTAAACTGGATAAGAAAAAAACATTCAGACAAAAAAAACTTTTGTCAGGTGTTGCATTTTCAGGATGATGTTGTGTGTATATAAATGATTGAGATTTTCATTAATTCTGTTGAAAGTACTGTCAATTTTCGCTGCTACATTCCCAGATAAAAGTTTCCCCCACTAAAGGGCCACATACCTCACTGTGGGTTACCTGGTGGTCCAGTGGTTAGGATTCAGTGCTTTCTCCGCTATGACCTGGGTTTGATACCAGTCAGGGAAGCAATAGGTCACACCACCCTGAGGCCAAGAAGGGTTGGGTCTGGTCAGTACTTGGATGGGAGGCCACCTAGGAATACCAGGAACTGTATGCTGTGGCCCACTGGAGAAGGAACTGGCAAACCACTCCAGTATCTCTGTCATGAACACCAAGTGGATCAGCATGGTGTGTTGCAGCGCATGAGGTTGCAGATAGTCAGACACGACTGAATGACTCAAACACAAACTGGTGCTCTACATGGCTTGAAAGACCACAACACTGCATATTAAAATGATCTATTTTTTATTTACACTAAAGTTTTGGGTCTGTTTACTGTCTATCCTGCCTACTGGCAGTTTCATGATTAATAACAGATAGCAGAGCTGCGTGGTGAGGACAGTGATTGATAGGCGTTTTTCCCTGAACTCAGTAATGCACTCAAAAGTTAACCCAAAACTGACCTGTTTAGATGTTTCGAGCAAACCATGCTCTGCGCAGATTGATTTGTTAATGATTAACAGTTTTTTTTCTCACTACATGGAGCCGAAGCTACATGTCTGTGAGTGGGCAGTCAGTGGCTCGTGTAAACACAGACATATTAAAACTCCAGCAAGCTGTTCTTTGCTTCATCTGGCATAATAGAATACTGCAAATTAATAAAGCTAGTGTACAAGCCAATAAGCAGAGGACAGGACTAGCAACCACAGATTTCATTACTTGGTTTACAACAGCCAGATTGACACATTGTCCCAGTGGTAAAACCAAAATGTGAAAGTGAGGTGTTTAAGAAGCAACTGGCCTAATAGTTGTCAGGAAGTTTTTCAAGTGCCACATAAATCCTAATGTCTCCTGATCCATCTAAATTAATAAAAACAACTTTCAAAAACATTAGATCACTTTTGCTAATTAAGAAAAGCTATAGTAGTTATTTAATGTTTATAAACATCTCAGGGACTAGATCACTAAGACTAAACTGCCATATATGTTAACACAAGTGTTAATCTTATGGATTAAACCATGTTGCAACCATGTTGGTTGCTGGGGAGAGGGGCATTTTCCATGATGTTGTGTGGGTTGTGCTTTTACTGTAATCCCATGCTTGTCCACAAGATGTCACTGCAGGACGTTAGGGTAATTACAGGCCCTTTGTTCTCTGAGGCCATGTGGTCCCCCTTCAAGGTGGGCAAGCTATGATTGGGTGATGCTAATCTGGATGTGGGATTTGAATGTGTTCAGCCCACTGTGATGTAACTAGGGAAGGAAAAATCCTTTGTCTGTGGTAAATAGCTGTTTTAGAGATGCAGTAAGAAGTCCATATTAAAAGTCATGCTTCTGAAATACATAGAATATGGTGTATTTCTTTAAGAAGGACTGATATGACTGCCGGTCGCCTAGAGGCCCATTCCTTCAATGAAGATTGCCAGCATATTAATCTTGTATCTAAAAGGCAGGAAGAGTTTAAGCCTATCTGGAATCTTTACAACAAGAATAGGATCAAGACACTCATCAGTGGAATAAAATCATGAACGCTGTATCCTCCTCCTACTTTAAGGGGTCCATGTAAGTAAAACTATTTTTAAAAACAGAGAAAAGAGTTTAACACAATAGAGTAATTCAATAATAAATACAGATATTACTTATGGTAGCCAAAAGAAAAGACAAACCCGAACAATACAAAAATACTCTATTTTTTCTTTAATAGCTACTAACAATATTATAACACTAGCGTCTTGCCCGTCAAAAATGCCGGCAATAAAATTTGAAGCCTGGCAATGCTGTTTGCCACACAATGCGGTGAGGCTCTGCCCCCTCTAACTTGCGGGCCTTGCGATAAGCGCCTTCGGTGCTCATTGCAAGCCTCTCCCCCTTCTACTTTACAGGCCTCTCCCCCCCTCTACTTTACAGGCCTTTGGCGCTCATTGCGAGCCCGGCAATGAGCGGCTTTCCCGCTCACTGCAGGCCTCGGACAACCCGCAACTTCGGTACTCATTGTAAGCCTCTCCCCACTCTCTTACCCCTGTGTCTGTTTCCCCCTCTCTCCCTACCATGTCTCTTTGCCCCCTCTCCCTCCCCTGGGAAAAAAAAATACGGCTTTACGGACACCATTTTCTTTCTCGCTTAGCCGTTCTGATTCCAGCAAAAAACGCCAATTGAATAGCAAATTCGCTTGCAACCTCACTCACTGGCTCCCTGCCTCTCCTCCTGTGCTGTGTGTGAGGTTTTAAAGCTAATTTTCTAATCAAGTGGCTTTTTTGGGCGCCCCCCAAATGACTTTCGAGTTACGGGCTTGAAAAAAATGGCGGCTGTTAAACCCGTAAATTTTTGAAGCCTGTAACTCGTAAGCTGTTGGAGCCTCTCCCCCCTCTACGTTACGGGCCTCACGATGATGGAAAAAGTGGAGGCAGTGACATATTAGAATTTCCTCTTCAGCTAAACCCACAAGTTTTCAATTGGGTTTAAGTCAGGGACTGGGATGACCAAATTATTTTTGTGTAAATTTGGAGTTATGCTTTGGATCATTGTCCTGCTGGAAAATCAACCACAACACAGTCTGTGTATCCCAACAAATGTAGACAAATGTAGACAGAATTTAATCTAATAACTCTAGTAATTTGATGGACTCCATTAGTATCCTAATAATATTCCCAGGGCCTTTGGAAGATATACACCCCACAACATAACAGATCCACCAACTATGGCCTCCATGTAAATCAAGTGCTCTAAGTGAGGCCACTGGCCTAAATTGGCTGCGGGGGCTTTTTTTCCTAAGTTCTACACTAATGTAAATATTTTACTCCCCAGTTTAGAGCGCTCAGAGCACAGCTGTAAATCCTGCTGATGTAGGGAGTAGCCAAACCAAGCTTTACAGCTGAGACAGAGCTGTAGGAGCCATAACAACTGCTGGGCGGCAAGGAAGCATTATATATAATATATATATATATATATATATATATATATATATATATATATATATATATATGTAATTGTTTTTTATTTAATAATATATTTTTATATAAAAAAGACATGGCAATTGTATTTATGCTTTACTACTTGCGAGTGGCCTTTGGTACCAGTAAATCTTTCTTCTGCTTTTTGCAGTTATGGCAGTGCCCTGATTTGCAAGTGATTCCTAAAATCTTATTAGCATAGGGTTTAGGCGTCAGAATGTAGGTGTGTAGGGGAGTAACTAGTAATTTATTGTCAGTGCAAAAATGAATGGAGATTTTTGCCTTGCTGTTCGGCTTTGTCCTGAAGTTCACTCAAAGCAATGACACGTAGCAGTTCTCTCGCAATATTTTAGGGATGGGGGATTAACATAGCTAGGTAGGATTTACTGTGCTGCTACGGAACTCAAACTTGCTTTTGCCGAGATTTACATACGTCCCATACTTGAGGATTAGGTTCTTAACTGCATTACCTTAACAATTTTTTACATCTCTGGTGTTCAGTTCCATTCAAAGTTCCAATTAGCCATCTCCAAGCTCCCACATTTGTGGTTTGATGGCAGCACAGCCTTTCTTCTAGGAAGCATCCCAAATAGTTTGTTGGCATGGAGTTGGGGTAAAATTGTATTTTTGTAGACTTGATGACCCCAGAATGCAACAAACTCCTACAAGTGTCCAACTGTGATCCTTGGAGAAAGTTTTGCCTCTCAAACCATTTTGCTCCCTGTATGTGTTAGCAAAATATATATATCATGTGCTATTTATTAATTGCTCTCTGTATGTTGGAGGGCTTCTATCACTCTTTTGCCCACCATAAGTTAATTGATGTTGTGATTAATAGCTTCCACAATAACAAAATCCATAGCATGAGTAAAGTACCAGCCCCACGCTCATGAGATCAGAGGCTGTCTGTGGGCAGATGTCCTAACTCTCGCGAATGCATCCTATGCTGTGCATGAAAGCTATGTGTTATAATGGCAGTCATATACTAAAAGGAACAAATGTACATAGAGCTAGAGTAATCATTATGTTATGTACTCCTGACCGCGGTAGCAATTGTGTATTGTGTTAAAACATAACCTTTAATTATTCTTCATTAACATTAAAAACCTTATCTTAAAAAAACACACACCTAGTATTTGTTTCTTTATGGTGATATAGGGTTGTTATTATATCTGTATTAACCCCTATTGAAATATTAGGTTGAATCACTGAATTATAGTGGTAAGAGAGTTACTTTCCCTGATTAACTCTGATCCTAATATCTTGTAACATGGCCATGAGATATCAGGGAATATATTAACAGTACTAACTTTTGATGAATAAATATATGGTACTGTCTCTTTTTTAAGGGACCTCATCATTTATATGATTGTTTTTGCAAGTTAGAGTAGTTATCATGTGCTAAAAGGACAATGTATTAAACTCATTTGCATGTCCCCGCCCAGTTAAATAGAGTGCAGTGCAACAACTGTATTTCTTCGGATTCTAAACAGAAATTGCATTTTTTAACACATTTTTAGGCATTCAAATGTGAACACAAATACACATTTTTGAATGTACTCCCTACAATGAAGTGCTTCTATCACTCTTTTGTCCACCAAAAGCTAAATGAGGTTGTAATATATACACATATGCATACACACATAACATTAAAAACAAATGTCACTCTTTATTTGTTACCTCCATAATACTGTTGGCCTTGCCTGAACGCAGTTCTGGGTAAAGGAAGTTGGTGAGAGAGGGAGAAGAGAGAAAAATACAGGATCTTACATTAGAGGCACCTACTGATTCTCTATCAGCTTTATCCTCACATGGCACTCATATGCTACTTGGGGGGGGGGGGGGGGGGGCAGAATTCTGAGGGTCCACCAACAGTTTCAAGTCACATTCCCATTGTTTCTCCCATAACTGCAAGTTACACTCCTATTAGTTCAAACACTCAGAATTTATCATTTTCTCTGGGCCCGTCCCATTGTTTGCCTCTTTAATTTGATGCACAAACATATTATATATAACAAAAGGTTTAATTTTATGAACTTACCTTAGCCCATCATGAAGTGTTTCTGCATGATAAGCAAACTTTGAGAAATGTTGCGATGGAATGCATGAACGCCACTGTGTAGGCTGGTGCCAGACTGAACATGTTACAGTGTGGGAGATACTTGGATCAAACTACTAAGGGAGATTCTTACAGATCTGCATAAAAATGCTTCCCAACTGACTCCAGAATCGCCCTTAACGTATGTGTGAACATGGAGAGGGAGAAGTTCACTGACAAGTAGTGTGGTCTTGCATATTGCTATTAGTTTTGAAGAAGAATTTAATTTTGTGTGAGAATGTTTTATTGGATTTCATACTCTCCAAGTGTGGAAGTAAAATTGATAGGACTAGTGCAGACAGAGAAAGGTTATAGACCACCTCTGAGTAACGTGTCCCAAAAGTTACTTTACACCCCCCTGTGCTGGGACATAGATAAAAAGGAAATTAGTTAGATGCTAAAGACAGATAGTACACATGTAATAGTGTTGTATAAAAGTGCCTTTATTCAGATTCCAGGAAGGATTTAAATGCAAAAGCCAAAATATGACAAGCATAAAAACAGATCACAAATAATATAAATATCTGTGGATTTCAATACTTGGTGACTGGAGGCTTATAACTGAAAAAAAGTGCAGCAATACAATGATGTAATAACCAGAGATCAGATTTACAGATACAAAAAAAAAAAAAAATATTTATAAATGTACAATTGAACATATGCAGCCTTATTAAATTGTGATTCGGTAAATTTAAAAGGGCTCTATATAAGCACACAGCATATTTTATTTACAGAAGTTTTTAGTTAGTGAAGATCTTGCTTTTGGATAGAAGTTCACTAACTAAAAACTTCTGTAAAAAAATATGCTCTGTGCTTATATAGAGCCCTTTTAAATTTGCTGAATTACAATTTAATAAGGCTGATGTGATGGTCTGTGTGAGGAAGAGATGTACACGGACATTGTTGGACGGGGTATGTACATAATTCACAATGCTAGTGACAATAAAGACATTTTTGATTAATCTATGGCTTCTACATTCCACCATGTGTAGTATGGAATAAAAATGCAACACATTAAAATAAAAATCAAACACATTTATAGGTATTTATTTACAGAATTTAAAATAGCGGTAACAGGATCCTCTATAAAATAGCTATTATGACCCCCTGATCCCTGAGATATTAAATGGAGTAATAAATGTTTTTCCTATGTATTTAAAGTTGCTCGCTAAACACCCATTACAATGCTGATAACAGTGTAACCAGCTCCAAATGGCTATAGAACCTACAATCTGAGAAACTTGGATTAAACTACTAAGGGAACCCTTCACAGTCCTACATAACAATGCTTTTCAACTATCTTCAGAATTTACCTTAACCCTTGTACTAACACAGAGAAGAGAAAGTTCACTGACAAAAAAGTATAGGTATTTATTTACAGAAATCAAAGTAGAGGTAACAAGATCCTCCATATTGTAGCTATCAGGACCCCTGATCCCTGAGACATTAAATGGAGTAATAAGTGTTTTTCTGTGTATTGTTGCATACTAGACATCCATTACAATGCTGATAACACTGTAACCAGCTCCAAATGGCTATATAACCTACAATCTGAGGTCACTAGCGTCACTTTGATGTGCTTACTATGGGTCAGATTATTTTCAGCAGGGTAACATAAAAGGATTGTATAGACACTCCATGTAGGTACACCTACTAATACAGTTATCCAGAAACAATATAATATGGTGCTAGGAGAACTGTAGTAGTGAGCAGTGTTTATGCATGAATGACCTCTGGTTTCTTATTTATGTATTAGAAAAAATCTAGTAAAAACTCTATAAGGAAACATATTACAGAAAAGTAGCTCATCTGAGCCTTTTACCTGATATTGCACTTGTTGCATTAGCTAGATATAATGTAAGTTCATAGGTAGCTACAGTACACATGGATACCAAAATAATTAACACAATCAACCAGGATGCCATTTCTCAAGTTTGAGCCAGTGTTTTCATCAATGAATAAAAAAGATGTGGGCAAAAGGCCCAGTTAAACTGTATCCACTTTGGAGCAAGAGGCTTTCAATGTAATGAATAAGTTGGGCTACTCCAGATCAAAAAGAATAAAGAAGGAACTGGTAGACAGCATGGAGAATAAATGTAGAAAAAAGAATGTAGGATAAAAGAGCAGTGATGTATTTTTTTCCAGGTCAACAACAGTAGTACATTTAGATCGTGCAGCAGGCTACCCAGAATTGGCAGGAACGGTCACAGAGTTTTTATTGTATGGGTAGTGTAAGTATAAAGTGGTATGTATGTATGTAGTAATTATAGGATGAGGATAAAACAAGGTGCAAGGAGTAGAAGCACATATATCTAAATGGGTCTCAGGCATCATAAACACTAAAAAACTATACAAGTAATGGGTATTAATGGGGGAACGAAGAGAGAGAAAAATGAAGAAGTGGAGAGAACCCAGCATGTCTTGCACCACCACATTTTTTATAGCTTCAGAACGATCATGGCTAATATGAACTCTAGGTTGGTGATCTCTGGTAAAGAGAACGATCAAAGCAAAATCAGTGTCATATTACTTCTATAACAAAGTCTGTGTGTACTAAATGGAGGCCAACCCTGCTTTATACATTCAAATATTTTTGCATAAAAAAAATGAACTATCTATGGAAAAAGGGGACTTGCAATCCCTTTGCAAAGGCATTTTTTGACAAGTCACATAATTGATTTACACAAATGGTTGTATTATTGTTTATATGTAACGTGCAAACATATTTTGCAGCGCTATAGAATGATTAAGTTCAAGGCAAAAAACAATAGCAATATTAACACACTGCAAAGGATGGGTGGCCCTGTCCTTGAGCTTCGGGAATCCAGTGTCCAAAGCGCTTTCCCCAAAGCACCATGCAAGACTGAAGCCTAACATGTAAGACTGTAGGATCAACATATTCTATCCAGTATCCACCTTGCAACATGTATTATATAGTATGTCTCTTTACATTTGCTTAAAAGTAGGACTATATTATAAATATCATTATTAGTGCTGCTGAAATTTTAGATCAATTAAGTGCATCTCTGTCAAGTATACAAGGCAGCTTTAGTAGTTACCACCATCTTTTATATAATAGCATATTATGAATTATGTACTTTTTCTACTATAATGCTGTGTTTTGCAATATTTGTAGGCTTTCTACATATCACTTAAAAAAAACCAGCATGCACCTGCTGATGAGACACGGACATATAGTCTCCAACAAAACTACATATTTCAATGTAAGAGAAGAGAGTGGTAGCAGAGGGGCCCTACCCAGTTGTGGCTCCACCACTGTTAGCACCACAGGGATTGAGATATCCATCATGTGTAAGCCCCCTGCAAACCTGCTGCTACTGCTATGTAATTTCAACTGTGTCTTTTCTACATAGAAAATACAGTCAAATCTTACATGCAGAAAATCTTCAGTTCACGGTCTAGGTCTGATGGTTTACTCTTTCAGTGTTAATTCTGTACATACTAATAAATATTTGTCTGCAAAAAGTTTACAGTCTAAGCACAGAAGTATTCCGCTTTACCATTGCCGGAGCGGTTCTACTTCATTGGGTTACATGACATTATTACGGAAAATAACATTAGGACATAGCAGCCAAGTTCCGGCCTTAGGTATTCTGCTAATAACAATATTATTCTTGGACCAAAGTCTTTACATTTAGCCACTTGAAAGTATTTAGAAGCCAGCTCCAATTTTAACAAACAGGTCATTGTTTTAAGATTGTTATATAGCAGAGGGTAAAGTATAAATAAATAAGATTAAATAAAAGAGCAGCAAAATACACAAATCACGCTTACAATATTATCAGATTTCCCTGATTATAGCACTATACTAAAACAGTTAACTCACCATATATTTGGGCTGCCATTTTATTTATGGCATTTTTTCCTTCAAATTATATGGGTCTTTTCAGAGTAATGCTCTAATTGACCACATATAGGATGTATTTAACCAGATTTGTATGGATAGTTGAATGTTGCACCATTTGTTTTTACATTAAAATAACTGTATTGGTTTCAATGGAGCAACTAATAACATATGATACAGTTGTCTTGCACTGGATTTTCATAAACCTACATACATATGCACATGTCATTTGTAAGAAAAAAACTACCACTCAATAACAATGAAAGAATAACTAAAATTAAAGTATGGAAAAACAAATAAAAGTATATCTATAGTATATCCTGCTATCAGTTTAAATATTGGTGTCAGCCCTGCCATAAGGAGAGTTTCACAGTTTTGTATTTGGCAGTTTTCAACAAAGGTGATTATCTTAAAGACATCTGCATATCAGTGCGTCAGGGTTATTTGCATTCGTTTTTTAAAAAAAGAGATAGACAGCTGTAACACCAATGTATATCTTCCACTTCATAAATAATGTGAAATCAGCCCAAATTAGCTCTGAAAGCAGATACATAGATACAAAAAGAGAGACATAATTGATTATGAGGATGAAATAATCATAAATGACCGGATTACGCTTTACACAGAAGAAGAAGATATAATGAGTAATGATTTTTAAGAATAGGATTACGCAGTAAACATGTACCACAGTGCATTCAGTTTGATGGCTGGAACAAGATCAAAACTATACAACGTAGGAGGAAAGGAACAGAAAACACGAGTAGTGATGGAAGTGAAACAGCTGAGAATGCATTACAAGGGGAAAGGGTATTGCAACAGGACCAACACTGAAGGAATAAACCATGTAACCAAGAAGCATGTGATGAGTTGCATGACTACATGCTCCTTTGAAAAGCAGGAACAGTTCAAAAATATTAAAGCTCTTCACTTGGATTCTCCTCTTCTTTGTCTTCGGATATGTCAATGATGAGGCCAGAACCTGCACATGAAGTAGAGGATATATCAATGTAATGCAAATTTTTAACATAATTTATATTATAGTAAATATATTTTTACAAAGGCTTATTATGGGTTCTTGATCAAAACAAGAGCACTGTATAATCAAAAGTGAAGAAAGTAACAAATCAATGTCACTAAGAAAATAAAGTTATGTGCAAAATGTGCATCATAAGGCACTGAGGTTTCATACCACAGCACCATTTTAACGAACTTTAAAGGCTTTTGGACATTCAAATAATGACTTGATTCTGAGAAAGCTCACTGTAGGATGATAGAGGAGACAGATCTTCTCTCCAGCTCCTTAGGAAATCAGATGGTCATGGTGTAGTCAGTGACAAATTTAATGTAACCACATTCAACCAGCAATTAGAGCCCTTATGAAGCCTCAAAACGTACAGCATCTCCTGACATACAGTGGTATAAAAAGTCTACACACCCCTGTTAAAAGGTCAGGTTTCTGTGCTGTAAAAAAATGAGACAAAGATAAATCATTTCAGAACTTTTTTCACCTTTAACGTGACCTATACACTGTACAACTCAATTGAAAAACAAACTGAAATCTTTTAGGTAGAGGGAAGAAAAAATATTTAAAAAAAAATAATATGGTTGCATAAGTATGCACACCCTTAACTAATACTTTGTTGAAGCACCTTTTGATTTTATTACAGCACTCAGTCTTTTTGGGTAGGAGTCTATCAGCATGGCACATTTTGACTTGGCAAGATTTGCCCACTCTTCTTTGCAAAAACACTCCAAATCTGTCAGATTGCGAGGGCATCTCCTGTGCACAGCCCTCTTCAGATCACCCCACAGATTTTCAATCGGATTCAGGTCTGGGCTCTGGCTGGGCCATTCCAAAACTTTAATCTTCTTCTGGTGAAGCCATTTCTTTGTTGATTTGGATGTATGGTTTGGGTTGTTGTCATGCTGAAAGATGAAGTTCCTCTTCATGTTCAGCTTTCTAGCAGAAGCCTGAAGGTTTTGTGCCAATATTGGCTGGTATTTGGAACTGTTCATAATTCCCTCTATCTTAACTAAGGCCCCAGTTCCAGCTGAAGAAAAACAGCCCCAAAGCATGATGCTGCCACCACCATGCTTCACTGTGGGTATGGTGTTCTTTTGGTGATGTGCAGTGTTGTTTTTGCGCCAAACATATCTTTTGGAATTATGGCCAAATAGTTGAACCTTGGTTTCATCAAACCATAACACCTTTTCCCACATGCTTTTGGGAGACTTTAGATGTGTTTTTGCAAAATGTAGCTTGGCTTGGATGTTTTTCTTCGTAAGAAAAGGCTTTCGTCTTGCCACTCTACCCCATAGCCCAGACATATGAAGAATACGGGAGATTGTTGTCATATGTACTACACAGCCAGTACTTGCCAGATATTCCTGTAGCTCCTTTAATATTGCTGTAGGCCTCTTGGTAGCCTTTCATCAATTTTGGAGGGAGCTCAAGTTCTTGGTAATGTCACTGTTGTGCCATATTTTCTCCACTTGATGATGACTGTCTTCACTGTGTTCCATGGTATATCTAATGCCTTGGAAATTCTTTTGTACCCTTCTCCTGACTGATACCTTTTAACAATGAGATCCATCTGATGCTTACTAGAGCAGCTGAACTTTATTTGGGGTTAATCAGAGGCACTTTAAATGATGGCAGGTGTATGCTGACTCCTATTTAACACAATTTGGAATGTGATTGCTTAATTCTGAACACAGCTACATCCCCCGTTATAAGAGGGTGTGCAGACTTATGCAACCACATTATTTTTTTTATTTTTTTCTTCCACTTAAAAGATTTCAGTTTGTTTTTCAATTGAGTTGTACAGTTTATAGGTCGCATTAAAGGTGGAAAAAGTTCTGAAATGATTTATCTTTGTCTCATTGTACAGCACAGAAACCTGACATTTTAACAGGGGTGTGTAGACTTTTTATATCCACTGTACATATATCTAGGTATTTTTACGAAATTTGTTTTATTAAGATGTGCTTATAAACTCTGCTTCTACTGCCCCCCCCCAAAAAAAGCAGTCCCTGCAGTTCATAAGAACATATAGCCCTATTAAATTCCCTCAACATTGAAAACCGCAGCCCGTAATGTAGCCCGCAAGACTTATGGCTATTAAATTGGCCCTGTAAAGCAACCCGCCAATGACTTCCGGGGTAAGAGGCGAGAAAAGGCTATGGGACGTGGAAATTTGAACTGCGTTTCCCGGCAAATCCTTTGATCTGTCAAGCCCGTAACTGTTACGTTCCAATCACGCTAATAAATTGCAACTAATTAATTGGCGTTCAAGCCCATAACCCGCAAATGGAGCCAAATAGCCTATACTAGTACTAGAGAGAACCCGCAAGTAGGTAAAAGTCCTATCCACAGCACTGTAAATGCAAATATACACACACTACTGTACTTATATTAAAAGGGAAAGTGATGTTAGGTATTAAAATGAATAGCACGACATTCTCAAGCTCGAAAATCTGCAATATTAATTAATAATTTCCGTGTTATATCGATCCCGGCAATCAATGTGTTAATACATATAATGGAACTCGCATAGACTAGAATATCATATTTACTAATTTATTAATATTGCATTATTTCTGGAATACGGGTTCGATCAAAACTCGTATTTGAAACCCGTAGGGGTTTGAAATCTAACCTCCCTTTTTCAGTGACGTAATGATGACGATCTCTTTGCCATTGGCTCTGTCTAAACCCATAACTATGGGTTTAACTAATTGATCATGCTCAGGGTCGCACATCTAATGGGCGTAAAATGTTTTACAGGTTTGCGTCTATGGCCCGTAACCCACGGCCTGTTTTAATTTAATAGCTCTGTAACGCAGCCAAATTTCAAGCCTGCAGGCGTTGCCGGTCTCACATTGCACTTACAGGCTTTGAATTTAATGTGGCTAATAGACTTTGCTATACTTTTTGTGCAGTGTCTCTTACTAACCAATCAGTGACCATGTTTCAAAAGCATGTTGCTGAGACTTTGCCCCTGATTGTCGGTGCAGAGACACTGCACACACAGTACTAAAGAGTGTGTGTCTTTATGAGTTGCAGAGGGCTGACTCAAGCAAGTACTATTTGTTTGATTTAAAAATAGAGCTTAAAGGCACTTTTTAATAAAAGTACAGAAAGGTCCATGTCCCTTTAAGATGGATCAGTGTTGTAAACAACTGCCATAGATAGAAGGGCATTCAATATAGTACTTACTATTTGGGGGATGGTGGTACAGGACTTCATGTTTGCTGATGTATCCATTTGCAGGAGGTGGATCACTGGCATCTGCATCTATAGCCTCAGTGATTTCAGTTGGCTGTCCTATTTCTGCCATCTCCTCTTCATTATCTGAGTCCACTAAGACAAGCAGATCTGTAGCTCCAGATCTACAGAAACACACACAATCAGCCATGAAAGAAATCTAAAGGGTAGGATCTACTAAACAACCATGGTACACTGGTAACAGAATTGGTAGTTCTTCTTCATCAAAAGCCATGTGAATTATAATAAATCTATGATTTATCTTTTACCAAAATATTTTAGTATGTATTTAGTTATACTTTTTTAAATGTCAGAATCTTCAGAGAAACTTGATATAAAATGTAAAAATATATAGCAAACATAATTTATCTTTTACATATTAACAATACAATAAATGCATTATGTTTCTTTCTGATATGTAACATTAGGTTTTTGTGGTGGTAAAGTGAAACAGACAGAAAGCATATTTTTATAGGTAAGAAAAGTAAAATTGTGTGGGATAAGAAAGGTGTGGTCAGTGGAGATGAAAATAGAGTGCAATAAAGGCGGTGAAGGAAGCAATTCAAAGATGGCCAGTATAGATAGATTGAGTGGGAACTGGAAGGAGATTCACTCAATGTCCCTTCGTAGATAATCTACCAGCTTTCCAAAGTGACCACCCACAAATGTAGAGAAATCATGTCTGGACACATACTGTAATATATATTATTTCTGTCTGTAGGCCTGAGTATTGTTGAAATAAAATCAAGCTCTGATAATGTACACACCCAATACATTACAATGCTCCATTCACTCATAGGCAATACATAAAATATATAAATGATGTAAATATCAATTCATGATGTATAATTACTAACAGATCTTCTTGTATGAGACATTGCTGTGGCAGTAGTACAATCTACTGGTTTATATGTGCCTATTTTTGATCGTGGCCCATTAAAGGCCCACCGTAAAATGCCACTCCTGAGTATGCTCAACAATCAACAATAAAATCAACTAGTTTGAAACACACTTTGTTTAAAATATTCAAATTATTTAGTGTAGTCTTGCTTGTAAAATTACATTTTTGCCTTTCCTTACAGGCTTTTGTTCCCAGAATAGCAAGTGTCATAATATTCATAGGCCAGCAAGCACAGTACTGCACTAAGTAGCACACCTATGGTGGTATTTGTCACATAGCTGCAAGAATTGGTTTAACTGCTCTGATGCCCTAGGTAGCATTCTCAGAAAACCCTTTAGAGAGATAATTATTGGATGGTACAGATTCCTGGAAATTGGCAAGACAGACATTAAGGAAAATATAGAGAAGATAATAGGATAGAAAAAGAGGAAGTAGATAAGAGATAGATGCATGAAATAGAAAGGGGGATTAGAGATGTCAAAAGGAGAAGGAAAGATTGTAGTACATTACATGAACACAATGTAAAATCTGGTGAGTAATACAGAAGTAATAGTAATAATACAGTAGACCTTTAAGATGTTCGATGCTTCCTGCGATTTTCTACCTCATCCTATGAGAGTGCCTCACAGTAACCATTTTGTTTTTGATTTTATTACTAAATACAGCCATGTATAAATATGGTTTCTACCACCAATTCAAATATATCTCCAAGCTAAGAAAATTAACGTTTTACTATATATATATATATATATATATATATATATATATATATATATATATATATATATAATTATACATTGAGATTCCTTTACTCATACTTACCGGAAAGGGTTTGCTGCCATGTTCCAAAACGAAGCAAAAAAAAAGAAAAAAAGATAACAAATTAGGTACCAAGTTAACATTATTACATATATTTTTGGTATAAATATAAAATTCAAGCCTATTGGTTGTGTATTGTTATGAAAAAAAAAAATTCTGTCACCCAAAGATTTTTCAAGAGCATTACATCTAGCTATACATTGAAATTGGTAAATCAAGGAAGCAATTATCGATATATTGAGTATTGTTTATGTTGTTTCAGAAGACTTACAGTACCTTGCAAAAGTATTCACCCCCTTGACGTTTTACCTATTTTGTTAGTTACATTACAGCCTTATGTTCAATGTTTTGTTAATTTGAATTTTATGTGATGGATCAGTACACAATAGTCAAGTTGGTGAAGTGAAATTAGAAAAATATATACATAAAACAATTTTTTAGAAATAGAAAACTTGGCATGCGTGTATGTATTCACCCCCTTTGTTATGAAGCCCATAAAAAGCTCTGGTGCAACCAATTACCTTCAGAAGTCACATAATTAGGGAAATGATGTCCACCTGTGTGCAATCTAAGTGTCACATGATCTGTCACTACATATACACACCTTTTTTTGAAAGGCCCCAGAGACTGCAACACCTATCAAGAGGCACAACTAACCAAACACTGCCATGAAGACCAAGGAACCCTCCAAACAATTAAGGGACAATGTTGTTGAGAAGTACAAGTCAGGGTTAGGTTATACAAAATATCCAAATCTTTGATGATCCCCAGGAGCACCATGAAATCTATCATAACCAAATGGAAGGAACATGGCACAACAGCAAACCTGCTAAGAGACGGCCGCCCATCAAAACTCACGGACCAGGCAAGGAGGGCATTAATCAGAGAGGCCGCACAGAGACCTAAGGTAACCCTGGAGGAGCTGCAGAGTTCCACAGCAGAGACTGGAGTATCTGTACATAGCACGACAATAAGCCGTACGCTCCATAGAGTTGGGCTTTATGGCAGAGTGGCAGAAGAAAGCCATTACTTTCAGCAAAAAACAAAATGTCACGTTTTGAGTTTGCGAAAAGGCATGTGGGAGACGCCCAAAATGTATGGAGGAAGGTGCTATGGTCTGATGAGACTGAAATGTAACTTTTCGGCCATCAAAGAGAACTCTATGTCTGGCACAAACCCAACACATCACATCACCCAAAGAACACCATCCCCACAACGAAACATGGTGGTGGCAGCATCATGCTGTGGGGATGTTTTTCAGTAGCCGGGAGTGGGAAACTGGACAGGGTAAAAGTAAAAATGGATGGTGCTAAATACAGGGATATTCTTGAGCAAAACCTGTACCACAACATACCACTGCGTGATTTGAGGCTAGGACGGAGGTTCACCTTCCAGCAGGACAATTACCCCAAACACACTGCTAAAGCAACACTTGAGTGGTTTAAGGGGAAACATGTAAATGTGTTGGAATGGCCTAGTCAAAGCCAAGACCTCAATCCAATAGAAAATCTGTGGTCAGAGTTAAAGATTGCTGTTCACAAGCGCAAACCATCCAACTTGAAGGAGCTGGAGCAGTTTTGCAAGGAGGAATGGGCAAAAATCCCAGTGGTAACATGTGGCAAGCTCATAAAGACTTATTCAAAGTGACTTGGAGCTGTGATTGCTGCAAAAGTTGGCTCTACAAAGTATTGACTTTAGGGGGGTGAATAGTTATGCACACTGACTTTTTCTGTTATTTTGTTCTATTTGTTGTTCGCTTCACAATAAAATAAAAGAATAAAAAAATCTTCAAAGTTGTGGGCATGTTCTGTAAATTAAATGATGCAAATACTCAAACAATCCATGTTAATTCCAGGTTGTGAGGCAACAAAACACAAAAAATGCCAAGGGGGGGGGGGGGGGGATACTTTTGCAAGGCACTTTATGTGCTGATAGCTAAAGGCCTAATTTGTGACACAGTGTGCTTATTTGTTTGTTTTTGGTGGTAGAAACACTCTATCTCAGTGTTATCATGCAGTTAGATCCCCTCATTCATACTTATGAAGTATGAGCCACAACTTAAGAAATGGTGCAAAACATTATGATACATGGCTGGATAAATACTGCTGAATGTGTCAGGAATGATTTACTGTTGAGAAAAAAACAGCTAAAACAATCCAGTGAAATGTTCATTAAGAATAGAAAGAGAAAAACATTTTAGCATACCTACAGGATTCAGGCGAGGAGATATTTTCGGACAGATTTTTTAGAGAACAGTGCAACCACTGTTACCAAGGATTATGTGTACTAATATGCAAGTGAGGCTAAATGTGTACCACCTTCGAATAACTTACTCTCCCTTAAATCCAAGGTTTATACTTCATATTTATTAATATTATTTTTTTGGGTGTAATTTAAGTTGATGGAAGAGCAAATACACTATTATCTCCTGTAAAATTATTGAACGAAAACTTTGCAATGTGTTGCAGCACCCTCTGCCAGTGAATGGGTGAAAGGAAAACCTACACCTAAAAAAAAACCTTATTTATTATAAAAGCTCACTGGTCTTGGGATTTCCTCAAGAATATGCATTGGAATGTTGGACTAAGTGACCCTCATTCTATTGCACTTGGCTTGAAGTGGCTTGAACATGATCAATTCCACAAGTACATACAGTAACTCCGGAGTTAGTCTAGGGAAACAGAGGTTGTTATCATTACGTCAATGAAAAATGGAGTTTGGATTTCAAAGCCCTACAGGACTGAATTACGATCAGACCCACATTCCAGATATATCGCAATATTGATAAAGCCGTAAATATGATATTCTATTACATGCAAGTTCCATTATATGTATTAACACATTGATTGCTGGGATCGATATAACACGGAAATTAAATAATAAATATAGTATTTTATTTGGCCGATTTGCAAGCTTGACAATGTTGTGCTATTAATTCTAAGACCTAACATCACTTTCGTTTTTAATAAAAGTACAGTAGTGTGTGTATATTTGCATTTAAAGTGCTACAGACATGTCATTAAGTCCTTTGCGAGTCCTCCTTGGAACCCGTCACTTGTGGTTCGACTTTTGCCATTTTCGGGCTTGCTTAGCGAGGAGGAATCGGAGCAATTGAATAGCGATTTGCAATTTTATCGATCGCAACTCTTGCGGCCGTGAAAGATCAAAGGCTTGGAGAGGAATTAACTTGGAATGTGAACCATCGCAGTGAATTGGAGGCCGAAGCCCGTAACCCGATTGGAGCGCGCGAAAAGATGCCAATTGAATAGAAAAATAACTTGCAGGCTACATTTACGAAGCCCAGATCTCCCAAAAGCTGAGGCTATCCTTAAATCTACTATGCTTGACTGGGAGCATCCTATTTTTTTCTTGCTTATCATGCTGTGGGGAAACTGTTTGTGGAAGCACCCCTGCTTTTCTTAAATGTTTTCCTTATTTATTTAGTGTTTCATATGTTACTGCAAATTTGGGAAGTGTAAGTCACTAAAATTTGGAAAGTTAGTTTATTTGATCAAGAATTGACTTCAATATTGTTACTTTTTTTATTTTCTATTGCGTATATAGCACTTGAAGCCTTTAGACAAGAAAATGCATAGATATAAAGAGTTTCAGGTTTTTTATTGTCACACTAATTACTCTTACTCTTTTACCTATGATATAAGAGGTTGTGAGTTCAAATTCGAGCTCTGCCCTTTAAAATATTATTTGAATAAGAAATATAATAGCTTTACAAACAAAGCATAGTGTCTAATACACATTGATTTACATTCTGTTTTATCCTGTAACCTATATAAAACACACACACACACACATATATATAAATATATATATATATAAATATATATAAATATATATTTTTTTTTTAGGGAAAAAAAATAACTAGTGGGATTTGAACAAAAGAACTTCCATGTCAAAGGCAGTATGTCAGATAACAATATAACTAATACAGTATTGCAAAACTTCCTCACTCACAACCTACACCGCTATTGCTAATTGTCCCCATACACTGCAACTCATAATTCAGCCTACAGTCTTTACTTACAAATTCTTATAACTCAATCCACTTAGCAGGTATTTAAAAAAAAATGTTTCCACATGGTTTACAACCCTGTAAAGTTGCATGTTCTCCATGGAGATTTACCCTGAACTGATCCAGTCCCATTGCATGATCAACCCTGTGAGCAAAGTTCAGTTCAGGTGATCTTAGTGGGAATATAAGGGGATTTCTCCAAATCTTTTTTAATGAAAATGCATATTTTGACATTTGAAGCTTAGGTATGGAAGGAGTTATAGGTGGCATAACCTTGGATGTCCATTCACATGCATATCTGGTGACATTTTTATCATAGTTACATTAATAAAATAGACTAGAACATTTTACAGCAAAATCTTTAAAAAAATTCCAAGCTTTTTAAAATAATACAGATTCTTTCATACCTTTGAGATAAAATTGAGGGTCACAGTATAAAACGATTCCTGTGATTAGGGCCACAACCAACAGAAAGAGGAGCAGAAGAACCGACACTAATCCCACAATGTTATGTGGCTCTGAGGAGAGAAAGAAAACCATAGACATTAATAAGACAACATATAATCAGCAAGTGTTTTACTACTAGTTATATGAATAGATATAGCGGGGAACATCTGTTGAATCTAAGTGTGCAAAAAATAAATTTCGACTAGTCAAAATATAAAAACAATATAATACAATACAATACAATATATATATATATATATATATATATATATATATATATATATACACACACATACATATACAATGTTATATATGAAAGCACACCATTCATACAGCGTAACAGGCAGAGTTCTGTGATGGTAACTATGAACCTCTTGTTAGGCAGTAACCTCAGCAGAGATAGAGACAAATGTATATCTTTGTGGTAGTTATTACAGAAGCCATTAGGGTAGTAGCAGCATGTCCATGTGTCTCAGTTATTCCAATTACGACTCAAATTCAGCATCAATTTTAAAATGGATAACGTCAAAGCTTTGTTTTGGTTAGTCATTGAGTCAAGTCCAACTCTTTACTTCTAATCTCAGAGGATGTCCTCTTATCAGTTGAAAACATCTTGGCACAAAAAGCTCCCTTGACAAAGCCTTATATTGGCCCTGGATATATTTATATAGCGTAATCATATCGCCTCTTAGACACCTTTTTTCTGAGGAAAATACGTTTAATTTGGTTAGTCTTTCTTCATAACTTAGCCCCTCCATTCCCCTTATTAGTTTTGTTGCCCTTCTCTGTACTTTTTCCAGCTCTAAAATATCCTTTTTATGAAGTGGTGCCCAAAATTGTACTCCATATTCCAAATGAGGGTGTACTAGAGATTTGTATAGTGGCAGAATTATATTTGTTTCCCTTGCTTCTATACCCTTCCTAATACATGCTAATATTTTCTGTATTAATTAAAACTACTGTACAAATTGCTACCATTTTTTGCTAGGAGGTTATTGCAACATATCCACCTACTTTGACTTACTTTCAATTTTAAATACTGTAATAGTAATGACATTGCTGTATTCTCTTTATTTTGGACCTACTCCGTCCCTGTCACAGGCCCTCATTCAATTGCAATTTGGCCAATTGAATAGGGCTCTAAATAAGCACATAGCATATCTTTTTTAAAGAAGTTTTTAGTTAGTGAAAAACTTGCTTTTGGATAGATGCTTACTAACTAAAAACTTCTTTAAAAAATATATGTTATGTGCTTATTTAGAGCCCTATTCAATTGGCCAAATTGCAATTGAATGAGGGCCACAGTGTTTAGATTCTCATTATTATTAGGAGTACCAAAATATTTTGTTATACAAGGTGTTAGAATGAATACAGGTGATTGAAAAGGGTATACATAAAAAGTGTACATATCTACTAAAAGATATAAACAGTTTTTACATTTACTCTTTTTTTTAACAGCAAACACCCTTTCACAAACCTTCCACCTTGCCCTTCTCATGTGCCTTCTGGAATGAAAGGTCTATTTGTAATAAACTCACTTTCATTCACGACCTGTTTATTTTCAACTCCCTCAATCTACTGGCTAGCACTGAAACCTGGCTTACTCCTTCAGATAGTGCCTCCCCTGCAGCACTTTCATATGGTGGCTTTAATTTCAGTCACACTTTACAGTATCCACATCTTCATGCTGTGATCTACCGCCTGCCTGGACCAGCCTCTAAATTCCTCGACCATTTTGCCTCACTTTCTCTCTTCCAACATACCTTCTCTTGTTCTTGACGATTTCAACATTGCCATTGACACTCCCTCCTCCCCTACAGCTGCAAAACTACTTGCACTTACCTCTTCCTTGGCTTCTCGCAATGGACAGAATCCCCAACTCATGATGGTCACTCCATTGACCTTATTTTTTTTATCCAACCTTATCATGTCCCCACTCCCTCTTTCTGACCATCTCCTAACCTACAGCCTCACCATACCTTCCACTCCTTGCCTCTCCTCACCCCTAGCCACAAGAACCCACAGAAACCTGCAAGCACTTGACCCATAATATCTTTTTACTGTGCTACAACCCCTTTTTTGTCCGCTCACCACACTCACTTGCCAGAATATTGCCACCACACAATACAACTTGACTCTATCTTCCACCCTTGATACTCTTGCTCCCATAAACACAGGCAGATGCTACATTCAGAAATACTCCCATACTGCTGAATGACTTTGGTGAGATTGCTCTAGCTGTAGTGCGAGACTTCCTCCAAACAACGCTAATTCTCATCACTAATATCCAATGTAGCCTCCAATCTCAAACATTTGTTGCCCTCCACCACCCTCCAACAAACTCCCCTCTCAGTGTGGCTCTAAATCATTGTCCTATCAACAAAAAGGACAACACAGTTTTTATCCTTACCCATTCCCTCATCCTTTGACCCCGTAACTGAGGATGATGTCTCTAGTCTTTAAATCATTCTCTCGTCTTACAACTCACAGCTGATCCCTCCCCTCTCTACCACACTTAACCCAGCTCTCACACATCCATTCAACCTTCCCCTAAACACTGTAAAGTTTCCATTACCTTTAAAACACACCACAACCATTCTTAAGAGATCCTCATCTGATCCAGCTTCTCCAGCTAATTACCACCCTATCGTATAAAGACCTCAATAATAATGTACCCTCTTATATCTCTGCCGTTATCCCTAAATACTCTTCACTCTGCTAATGACCTTCTTCTTTCCTCCGTTCTTATCACCTCCTCATTCCTGCCTTCAAGACTTTTTTCGTGCTGGGCATTGGTGGGTTTTTCAGAGATAGATAGGCTGAGAAAGAGATAGAGTGTGTTAGAGAGAGCGATAGAGAGTGTTAGAGAGAGCGAATGAGCTTGTTAGAGATAGAAACACTGGAGGAGGAGGAGGAGGAGAGAAAGGAGAGAGAGGGGAACACCGGAGGAGGAGAGATAGAGGTATGGAGGGAGAGGGAGAGGAATAAGCAGGTCAGGTCAGGGAGGTACAGGTGTAGGAGAGCAGAAGAGGGGGGGGGGGGGGAGGGATCTGCCCCCAGATGTAGGCACACAAGGTGTAGGAGCAGAGAACAGGGAAAGAAAACGGTAGCCAGGATGTGAGGCCTGGGAATAAGACACGTGCCTGGAATGAGGTTACTGCAGCTGTTGCGTCATGAGGGGTTGCAAACCAGGATGTCAAGTCAGTTAAACACTGATATGATGACTACAGGATGAAGGTCAAGAGGAAGATGGCAGCGGAGGCCAGAGTGGAACTGGTGGTGGCCCACCACTCAACATCACATACTGTGGATGGGAGTGGACTATCAAGGAGTCATTGGAGCCAGCGGCAGTAGTGTGCCTTCCAGGACAGTTGGACACTGACTTTCAGGAAACCCTGCAAAGTGAGTATCATATGTACCATCCCACCCTCGTATGCACATATACACACATGAACCGCACACCCATAGATAACGGACATACAATAGCACTGTAATATCTCTGGTTATGACTACAGATATATGGGGCAGCAATAACCATATAAATATTATTATATATTATATTATCATATTATCACAATTTTTATCAATGAAATATCTGTCCAATACCTGTAGTTAAAATGGATTCTGAATAGCAGTTGCCAATGCAGTTTGTGTTATGTTTGCTGTTTGTTCAAAGTTCATATAAAACAAAACAGTTTAAATATCAATTGCATTTGTTTGTTTTTTTGTCAAGAATTCCACTATTCCCATCTACCCCATATTAAACTGCACCGTTTAAAAGCGGTGTCGCTTAACACTCCTACTGTTTGGAACCGATACCCAGCTTTAAACGAGTTATAGCTGTGTGGAGGCTCTACGGCCAAAGCGATCTACGGCCAAAGTGCCAAATTTGCAAGGTCCATGCTGATCGGCTTTTGGCGCTCATTGTGAGGGGCAGCATTTGAAGAGGTGGAGGCTTCCACGTTGGCTGCAATGATAATTACGACCTTAACGACTGCACCGCGCGCACCAGAAAACATTAAAAACACAATAATTACACACAAAAAGCTTACCCACAGAGAGGGGGGAACCCAGGACCTCTGCAAGTCTCAATTTAAGTCAAAATCCCCGAGTTTAGACACACAAAAATCCCCTAAGCCAATGAAAAAAACGAAAACAAGGCTACACGACCCTAAAGCCGCAAAACAACACCAAGGACAGACGGATTTTCAAAAAAGCCGTACGCGGTAAAGATACACTTTTAGCAAGGACGAAAAATCATCCACACACACACATTCGCCGCCATTTTACAACACTAACTTACACAATGTGGAAGTACACAGCTACACTAACGGCTTTCCCTCGCGCACGCAGCCTATTTACACTACACACTGCACACATTACTTACACCTCAGCTCCACAACAGTGCAAACCTACATTGTATGCTGCAGGAACATCAAAACAGATTGTCAGCTCTTCAGCACAATGCTTCCTGCATATATTACCTAGAAATAGGTAAAGTATATTAATTTATTAATTATTTAATTAGCATACAAAAATACATATACACAAAAAAAACAACCATCGCAATAAACACAAAAGACATTCACAGTGCGCCTCACAACGAGCGCCAACGCTGCTCATACCACACAAAATAAACCAGGGGACAGCCTTGCAATAAGCGCAAAAAGCAGATCAGCGCCAACCTTACAATGACAGCAAAAGCCCCTCTAATAACAAAAACAACATCCAACATCCTCGCAATGAGCGCCGAAGGTACTCCGCGTAACAAACGGTTTACATTAGGTCTCAAATGACATTCCCTGGCTTACAATTTCATGCCCGTAATTTTTTGACGGGCAATTCGCTAGTATATATATAAAAGCCATGATCCACAATGATCATGATACAGCTCCTCAATGTTTATCTGCAGGAAACAATCACCACAGCCAATTACAAGTGACCATGATGTCAGGGATATGGAAACGCACAGCAAACAATTGTTCTGAATCAATACTCAAATACTATTGTCCTCTCATTTCAGTACCCAGGAGGCGTACCCCGCCCGCGGAGACACAGTCAGAGGCTCCACCAGAGCCACCACTATCACCACTGTTCCCAAACACAACCTCTTGCCCTTCCGGGATCCGCCCACACCACACCCATGATATTAATGCACAGTCTTCTCCATTTTGGATTGTGCTCTGTGTATGAAATAAAACTTTGTTATAACGTTCTCACCACGTCAGTGTGTTTTCAATGGTTGGGGTTATGGGACATCCACATACATCACATCTGTGTCACATTCCTATATCTGTAAACTAATGAGCCCTAGTTACCATGCAATAGATTAATACATAACATAACAATAATAATAATAGTAATAATAAATCATATAATAATATATAGCGTAATAAAGGATTAATACACATAGAAAGTCAAATTTGTGTTACTGTGGAGTATCAACATTCCCCAGAAGGCCTGATAACAATATGACAGTTTATAATGTGAATTGATTGATAGCAAAACACTTAATGGGGACTTTCCAGGATGGGTGTAGCTGTGATTATCTCTGATGGAGGTGAGTTGACTGTTCCTGATGGCTTAGAGTAGATTAGTGTGGTGTATGTTACTCTGGTCCCCTTCAGGATTGCTAAATGGTGGTCATGAAGGGGCTTGTCTACCCGAATGAAGCTGTGAGCTATACCATGTAGGGCCACTGTAGGGGGGCAGATCATAGCAGAGAGGTCAGACAAATCACAGTCCACTATAAAAGGAACTGGCAACCCAGGCCAGTATCTTTGGCATGCAAACCTTATGGAACTGCACAGACAGAGACCTAGTGAAATGTGCTGCAGTCCATATGGTAACAGAGAGTCGAACACAACTGAAGGATTGAGCAACCATATGTAAAATGTCCGCCTGGTACTTGATATATGCCATGTGGCAATGTAATTTGCCCACTATTTGTTGTCCCAATGTAGATATGATGAGTACAATGTTTATAAGATGATCTTTCTATTTTTTGGGTCCACATTAGAGCCTCTGTGAGTGAGACAGGGTTAATATGTCAGCTATTTCCATGTATTTGTGTTGCGATTTAATGAGCGAGTATGTCTTTAATATATTTCAGCATGTTGCAGCATGGCTTCTCATACTGACATATGCATGACCATTACAACCTATGAGGAAAATAAAATTTTATTTTTTGCAAGATTTTATAGTTGTGAGTTGTTTGCAAGTAATTGTAATGCTGCCGGCACTCAGGAGCTACAGTTCATTGAGGGAACCATGATTGCCAACATGTACTGTGACATACTGAAGCAGAGTATGATTACTTCCCTTCGGAGACTGGGCCGCAGGGTATTATTCCAACATGATAACGACCCCAAGCAAACCTCCAAGACGACCACTGCCTTGCTAAAGAAGCTGAAGGTAGAGGTGATGGACTGGCCAAGCATATCTCTAGACCTAAACCCTATTGAGCATCATCAAACAAAAGGTGGGGGAGTGCAAGGTCTCTAACATCCACCAGCTCCGTGATGTCATCATGGAGGAGTGGAAGAGGACTCCAGTGGCAACCTGTGAAGCTCTGGTGAACTCCATGCCCATGAGGGTTAAGGCAGTGCTGGAAAATAATGGTGGCCACACAAAATATTGACACTTTGGGCCCAATTTGGACATTTCCACTTAGGAGTGTACTCACTTTTGTTGCCAAAAGTTTAGACATTAATGGCTGTGTGTGGAGTTATTTTGATCGAACAGCAAATCTACACTGTTATACAGGCTGTACACTTACTACTTTACATTGTAGCAGAGTGTGATTTTGTCAGGGTTGTCACATGAGAAGATATAATAAAATATTTACAAAAATGTGAGGGGTGTATATATATATATGTCATTGTGCAGTGGTCCTTTAAGGAAGTATATATTCATCTGCTAGACCACTTTATCTGGATTACCAGACAGGTTAGACCATATAACCCATTTTAGCATGCACGATTACTTATTACTCTACACAATTGGGAAAAAACTAACAAAACAAAATGTATCTCATCTCCTTATCCCATAATGGATTCCCGTGAACAAAGAATTCCAACCTGGTCTCGCCATCATGCCTTTTAAGGGAATCAAAAGCATACTTATAACCAGCTTCTTCCACTTTTACCAAAGGGCATTGGTTCCAGTACTGTTAAAGATATACTACTCTACCTGCAATCACCCAGCTTCCCAAGACTTACAAAGATCAAGCAGCTCTCCCAAAAAATATTTTTTTTTAGTAGTGGTGCTTACAAACAAAATATCCAAAAGAACATTTTACTTTGTACCATGAACTGCCCAAAGCTCAAGCTCAGATGCAAAATACACCTCATTGCTTTCTGAGAAGGAGATATATGAGATACTACCCTACTGACCCAGAATACTGGAAACATATTTTTGCATCCATATACAAGCCTTATTCAATTGCAGCTGCCTTCATACCGTCTGTATGTTTGCAGGCTTGAAATTTGCAACAGTTACAGAGCGATTCAATTGAAGAAGTCCGCAACTACGTGGTCAAAAGCCTAAACCGTAAACCATGCACCCGTAAGTAGCATTTCAGAGCATGATCATGATCAATTAAGCAAGGCCATAACTACCGATTTAGGAACAGCCAATAGTAAATGAGACCATCATCATGACATCATTAAAACATGGTGGTTAAACGTCAATCAATTAGCATTTAGAAGTCTGACATGCGATTAGACTCACAATCCGGCAAAATACAAATAATAAAAATGAATGAAGGAAATGTTCTAGTCCATGTGGGTGGCCTGATATGTATTAACTCTTTGATTCCTGGGATATATAATGAATATATTATAACATGAAAATAAAACGTAAAAATAACATTTTTGATTGCAAATTTGCGAGCTTGAGTCTGCTGTACATTAATTCTAATGTCTTTCATCGCTTTCATCACTTTCCCCTGTATTTTTAAGTGCAGTATTCATTATTTATTTGCATTTTCAGTGCTACGATCAAGTGTTTAACCCCCTTTCAAGTCCTATCTAGTACTCGTAGGATTTTCTTCTACATTTGCCATTTACAGATGTGAAAACATTTGCGGGCTTGAGGAATTACAAACAGTACTGAAAAAAAGGAGACTTTATTACACCAAAGAAAAATCGCTAATGTTAAAAGTATATATGTGTATCATTCACATTCAGACACCATAATATGTCACACCAGTATTAAATATCCTGGTTAAGTGTTCTCTATTCAGTATTGCCTGGACACAAATCTTTTTTTCTCTCTATCAGTAGGGCTATTTAACCAGAAATGGGGTATCTACATAGGTAGTATCCTACAGTTAGGAGGTACCCCTCAAGGTCACAGGGTTCTACTACGCTTACCTGTGGTGTGGAGGTCTTGTTTCGTCCAGGCATTGATATCCAACTTTATTGTAGTTCACTACTAAACCAGGATATTTAATACTTGTGTGACATATTATGGAGTCACCGGTGAATGTGAATGATACACATACATACTTTTACCATCAGCAATTTTTTTTTGGTGCAATATAGTTTTTTCGGTAATGTTTGTAACAATTGTTAAGTGTTATGCACTTTGGAAACTGTAAACAGTTATTTGAGAGGGCTGGAGTGATTGTAGCACTTGAATAGCAATTTGCGATTGTAACATTTGCGGGCTTGAAAGATCAAGGGCTTAGATGGGTCGAAGTTATGATTTTGACAACCGCAGGGATTTTCAGGCTGTAACCTGCAAATAGTTTGCGGCTCACTAAAAGACGCCAATTGAATAGCAAGTTTACGGGCGACATTATGGGCTCCAGTAAGCAACAATTCCTCAATTGAATAGGGGCCCTTGTGTGTTAAACATACTTGACATCTAATGATACAATGATACAAGCGCTTTTTTCTATTTAACCCACAGTACACTTTCGCAATAGGACACATTAATGAGAATTAATATTGCAAGTGCTGTGGCCGTACCTTACTCTACCACAGCTGGTTTATTTGTGCCTGGATGTTAACTATCTGGGATAGCATCAGACCATTATTTTCTGCATATATTGTAGTGGGTGTGGCAACGTATCCCTGATTCTGTTATTTTCTATATTTTAACAAATCTAACTACATACCAATATAAATTATCATACATAAAAATAGCAATGCAAAGAGCACTTATCGAGCATTATAATACAATAATACAATAATTTCAAGATGTACAAACTAACTGCCCCAGTGTGTCTCCAGACTCCATAGAACCAGGGATTGGAGTGAGCTACTGGAAGCAAAGATTTCTAATTTTTAGTGGGAAACATGTAAACAGGGCACCTCCCCAAAAAATAAAAAGTTGTATTTTGCTAGAATTTAGTTTTTTCTTCTATATCCCTCATATCTCGTGTAGATTTTAACAGTATGGCACAAAAAAATAAGGTACTATACCATTAATTTCAATCCGACACCACACTTACTAGTTATAGAGAGCCACACGTTGATTTCTTTCACTCCCAGAGCGTTCTCTGCTTTACAGACGTAATACCCCTCATCTGTCTCATGCGAGCAGTTGACAATGGTAAGATAGGAAAGAGAGCTGTTCTGCCAGATCTGGTATTTCTCTCCAGGCTGAATTTCCACTTCAGGTTGGCTCACATTGCGCAACCAACTGATCGTAGCAGGAGGATTAGCGTCTGTAACAGAACAGGACAGAGTAACATTCTCTCCTGAGAAACAGCTCCTCATAGGATGTGACTGAATCACTGGAAGTCCTGGGAAAAGGAAGAAACATTTATTTAAATTACGTGTGTGAATTATTCAGTCAAAGTCAAATCTTCCACTGCTATAGCTAGAAAATTTACACTCAATTCAAAGCGAAACTCAAAAGGTTCAACTGCTTTGGGATGTTCTTATAAAGTCCAATCATTTTTGATTATTACATATTACATGAACTAAGGGTGCAGAATAATTAACCATTATAGAGCCCGTTTCAATTGAGCAATCGTAAGTTACTGGAGCCCGCAAGTTAATTTGCTATTCAATCGGTGTCTTTTTGGGGGCTACAAACGGTTTACGGGTTCCGGCCTTGAAAACTTTGCGGTGGTTAAACCCGGAACTTACAGCCTCCTGAAGCCTTTGATTTTTCCTGTCCATAGGCTTTACGATCGCAAATCGCTATTCAATTGCTACAATTCCCCAAGCCCGCAAATGTTTTCACACCCGTAAACGGCAAATGTAGGAGAAAGTAAATGAATGTCAATCCTGTTCTAGTCCATATGGGTGACCTGATATGTATTATTTTGTGGGTTTGCGAGTCCCATTGCATAACGGACCCCCGAACTTAAAATTATTGACAGGTAACCTCCATGTTTTACTGCCGTAATGATGGCGGCCTCATTTTTTATTGGCTGTTTCGAAATGGGTGGTTACGGCCTTGTTTAATTGATCATGTTCCTGTCCTGAACTGCTACGGACCAGTGCATGGTTTTCGGCTTCGGTGTTGGGCCCATAACTTGCAAGCTTGTTCAATTAAATAGCAGCGGAATCGGAGACGAATGGGAGTCCGCAGCCTGCCCGCAGACATATGGCCTGTATACCGTGAGATGCGGGCTTGCAATTGAATCGTGCTCGTAGTTTCTGTTAATTTGCGTCTACATGCGGGAGGAATCCTTGAATGCAGAAAAAGCTTTAATGTCACAAATCTGACAATTCTGTGTATTATAAAACCATTACACCAGTAGAGAGGCTCCCGTTAAACTGGAGCACTCAGTACTAAGTTGTAGTAAGTGTTTTGTAGCAATCCCAA
Source organism: Discoglossus pictus (assembly GCA_027410445.1). Lineage (NCBI taxonomy): Eukaryota > Metazoa > Chordata > Amphibia > Anura > Alytidae > Discoglossus > Discoglossus pictus. The sequence continues at coordinate 445,913,222 of CM050163.1, forward strand.
CATGGTATCACTTTATGCTATAGGTTGTAATGTTGTTGATACACTATATTTTACTACTGAAATCGTTAAGAATATTCCAGTCTCAATCCATCTCTGCCAAGCAAGAAGTGCTGCTGTAAAAACATCTGAACCAAACAAAGCACTGCTTATGCCATCTGTCTGTCCTAAACTTAACCCCAAGCCTGTGCCTCCTCCTTTAATGTGTGAGAGTGGTGAATGGCCTAGCCATATACTACAGGCCTGCATGGCAGGTATTTGAAACATGCTGCTGATTCTCCAAACATAAAGAGAGTACATTGATTCTGTGACACCCACTTGGCACAGCACAAATAAGCTGTTACTCTTACCAGCCTATTTTTTCCCATGTAGTGCAAACATGACACTGAGCCCATTAGAGCTCACTAGAAATATGTCAGTGTCCATTGCACTCATTTAAACAGTACACCAGTGTATCATACTATAGTCATGCTTGACCTAAGCTTGGCAATATGGGCATGATTCAGTATGATTGTTATTAAGCATTTTGATTGGATATTTTTAGCATAAATTATTAAATACTCCCCCCATTCTACTAATGACTTTATCACATGGGAGTAATGATCTCTTACAGTATAAGATGGTAAACTAACAAGCATGTATAGATCAGAATAATGATAAGAATTTACACTGTGACTATTAATATTTATCTATATGGGTGTGCTCTAAGATGTGTGAGTAAGATAAAGTTAAAGGCATAACTAAGTTTCATGGATTATTAATGCATCTGACAGAGAGAAGAATCAGTAAACATTTTTTTTGTATGAAAAAAATCAATCCCAAAATAAACATTTAAAAACTTACTTGAAGTTAGCAAAATGTATTGTAATTTGTGATAGGTGAAAACTAGAGTTAACACCCCCTTCAAACCCAGGCTAAATTAGCATAACATTCATAATTTGTTATGGCCAATCAGGAGGAAGCAAAGGCTGAAACATTTGTTTTAAACTCTAGGGTTCCTGTGCTGTAAAGCAGCCTGGGATATGTAGTGTGGCTCCATGTTAGAAGGTGCTATGTATTTCCACAGAGGAGTCATAAAAGTGTGTGCAGCACATTCACATTTGATTACCACCCCTGCAGGTTGTCCACCCCATGTATCGACTACTGCTGCTGGTGTTTTTTCTTTCCTCTCTCGGTTAGGCAGCAGCTGAGCTTACTTGTGTCACTACCATCCCTGCATATTGTCCATTCCCTGCATCAACTACTGCAGCTTTTTTTCCCCTTCCTCTCTGTTACGCAGAGCTAAGCAGAAGCGGAACATGCTTGTGTTATTACCACACAGGAAGCAGCCGGGCAGGTCACATCCCAGCAGTCACTTTGGGGCTGACATCAGTGCTCTCTTATTGGCTGAGGAAGACACAGCATGTGAATAATGGGTTAAAATTGGTCCCCAAATACTCCATGCTGATTGGGGGACCAGGTGGCTTTGTAGACCCCCCTGGGGGCGTCAAAATAATGGTTGGAGGGATTTTTAAAACATTTATAAAAATTAAATGTTTTATGAAATGTGAGGCATAAATCAAGGATATTTTTTGCCTAAGGAGTGCAGAAATGTAATAATCCTGGAAACTTAGATATGCCTTTAATAATAGGAAGATATCTGAATTCTGTAACACTTCCATTCAAAATTTGTAATACCAACCAAAGGTAATTATATTTATTTATATGTTTACTTTTCATGTTTACAATAATTGTTTGGGAGGCATAAATATATTTAACCCATGGCTGGAGCGAATTTAAATTTCCCCCAACTGTAACCTTACCTAGTGCATATATGAACAATATATTGTACCACATCCCACATCTGTGCTTCGTACCAACATGCAGATTTATGACCAAAGGCAGAGAAAACAATAGGTCATGCGTTTAATAGTATTATTATTTATTTTTATCCTTTAATGGTACACAGAAAGCAACTATGATGCAAAACAGCAGCATGTTAAGTATAAAAGAGAATGTAAAATTGAACACTGTGTATTTCTCTGCTTGATACATAAAGTGCAGTTACTTTCCTGAATAAGGTCTACACTTTAGCCACTGAAAAGGCATTTCTGTTTATGTACCCATGACCCTTGTCTTACCTATCTGCAGTTTGCATGTCTTCTCATTCTTGCCTTCACTTAGCAAGTGGTTTCCTCTGCATTGAAACCACTGGCCATCGCTGAGCTGAGAGCGATTCACTGATACCACTAGAGTGTCCGTGTCACTGCTGGCAGGGGTTCCATCCATTAGTGTTTTATCTCCTTGTTCCCACTGTAGCAGTGGAGCTGGGTATCCTCCAGGCCATGTGCAGGAGAGGAGTAGTTCAGAGTGTCCCACTGAGCTGTTTGCATAACATGACACGTTTGCGTGTGACTGATCTGGAAGGTAAATTGACAGCACCATGTCATTATGAACTCTCATTTTTGGACTTATGTATACTACTTGGGGTACAGACATGGAGAAGTATGTAATCTTCACTCTCACATATAGGCAAAGACAAGACACATAGTGTATGTACAATAGGTAAAAATATTTGCTCCAATGACCAGTCAAGCTTCAGTCTGATAAATCATATATTAGATTATAAATTATGTTTATTATGTCATTGACACTTAAAATTCTGAGCTGTGTAACCCAATTGGGTCAAAGTATCAAAAACCAATGAAGCTAGAGCTGCAGCACTAAATTGTGACATTTGTATTTCTTTTTTTGGTGTTCTTCAGTAGTTCTCATTACTTAACACACACACTGGTATTGTAGCATTACAGGGCTCCTAAAATTTGTACTTCTGGTTCCTAAATACTTTTTAAATGATGTTTCCGAATGGTCTTCTATTGGAGGGACAGTCCCTATTTTCAGTGGAAATTCCCCTGTTACCCTATTGCAGGAAGGTCCCACATGAAGGCTAAATCCCTGTAGTCTAGCCCTGATCATGTCCCACGCTCTCTGCTGTGTTGGTTCAAAGTCTATGAGAAAGATAGATGCCTGGCGTTTTATGCCATATGCATTTATAGAGCAGTAGGCACATAATAAGAGTATGTATCTCTTAAAACGTAGTTTACAAATCTTGCAGAATGGCAATAACACTACCTAATTGTGCATAATTTTTCAAGCTCTAAGTGTCCCTCTTTGGCAACTTGAAATGCTGGTATAATGTATCTCTATGAAGCATTTTCTTCCAGGTTTCTTGAAACAGTCGCTCCAGATCCCAGATATTTTTGTCCACCTCTGTATATCGTACACATCATGCCTTTTCTTAAAATGTTCAAATATGATCCATTATTGAAGGTTAGAATTGCCAGCTCAATGCCCTGCAATGACATCTTTTGTATACTATCAGACACTGAAACTAATGCCTAATCACAGGATCCCTACAGCAGATTGAATTGTGTATGAGCCAGCCTAGGGTTTGTGGTATCATTAAGCACTTATTACATGGGTTTGATAAGAAAGTTTTACAGACCATCATAGAACATGCAACAGGAAACGAACATGCTGATGTATGTACTAGATAAATATAAAACCGTTTCTTAACTGTTATTCAGAATATGTATATCAAATATTTTGATATATTTAACCCCTTTAATGCACCTTTGCTACCTTAGGGCTAGGTAAACCTCTTATGTTTGCATGCTTCTTAAGGAGAAAAAATATTTCTATATCAGTTAGGAAAAAATATACTTTTTTTAAGCTCAGTTTAACCTTCCATTTATATCTTTGGTATGTTGAGTATATGTCTTGCCACTAGAATATACTGTAATAAAGTTGTTTAATTTGACAATAATTCAATTTCTTTTTTCTACTAAGTGTCTCACACAAGACAAGCCTGATCAATTAACCTAGTATAGATATAGAAGATATAGTTATGCTAAAATGTGCAAACACATACTGTATTTTTCGCTCCATAAGGCGCACTTTTCCCCCCCTCAAAAGTAAGGGGAAATGTCTGTGCGTCTTATGGAGCGAATGTGTGCGCCCTGGACCCGAGTGCAGGGGCGCATCTGAAGGGGGCCAGTGCTGCCGAATTTGCCGGGGCGCCCTCAGCACAGCCAGAAGACGCGCTGCAGGGGAAGGATCATCAGCAGCAGATCATCGGATGAAAGTAAGGAGAGAGGGGAAACAGGATAGGGTGGTGGTTGGAGAGGGGGGAAGGAGGGAGGAAAAGGAGGATAAGGGGGGAAAAGGAGGAGGAGGATAAGGGGGGAAAAGGAGGAGGAGGATAAGGGGGAAAAGGAGGAGGAGGATAAGGGGGAAAGAGAGAAGTAGGATATAAGGGAAAGGAGAAGGAGGAGGATAAAAGGGAAAGGAGAAGGAGGAGGATAAGGGGAAAAAGGAGGAGGAGGATAAGGAGGGAAAGGGAGGAGGAGGATAAGGAGGGAAAGGGAGGAGGAGGATAAGGAGGGAAAGGGAGGAGGAGGATTGGGAAGAGGATCATTTCTTGAATATGGATTATATTAAATAGTTTAGTACACCATTTGATTTAGAATATTTGTTTTCTTGTTTTCCTAAAAACTAGGTGCGTCTTATGGTCAGGTGCATCTTATGGAGCGCAAAATACAGTATATAATACGATAATTATAAGCAAACACTCTATTTATAGCACTATTCAATTATTTATGGCTCAGATTTTGCAAATATTGATTGCTCTGGATAATTGCTGCCTGTTTTACAGAGGTACTTGTACTTCTGTACTTAGAGTCAATCAATGTAAGATGCAACCATCAAGTATTTACTAACCTAATAAATATTCACCACTAAGAGTTCTATGGGTTCGCATTTTATTTTGATAGTGAGAAGGGTGGGACAGTGGAAAAAATTAAAAAGTGTTGGAGTTAGGTAGGAAAAACATTTATACAACCATATGCACACATCAATCCACTCATACATAGAAATATACACCATATACTCACTGCTATAGATATTAAGATTTTACACACCATTTATACCTGTCCTGCATCTATTGTGCTGTACCTGTTACAAGAGCATTGCCCATTCATTTGTAAACACAATTTGAATACCTTTATTAACTGAACAAAAAAACATGAAAGTTGGAAATATATGTGAACGGACAACCAAGGACAAATAGGACATAGGGATGCATGTGTTACCCATATACTTGAAATGTAATAATACATAATGGCTACTCACAGTAAACCAGAAGCTGGAGAGTGGAAGAAATGTTTCGGCTACTAAGAGGGTTGGTAGCTGAGCAGGAAAAATTGCCTTGGTAATTAGAAGCTATATTTGTTATGGTGAAGTTGAGAATACTTGAGTCATTTGATGAGTGGAACAATTCTGGAGACTTATCTTGGGCGTACAATACCCACGCCATCATTGGTACTGGGATAGAGTAGCTAGAACACACGAACTGTAGACTGGAGCCTTTAGAAGTATAAAGTGTACCATTTGGTAGAGTCTTGTTAGGAAAAATGCTGGCAGAGATATTATAAGGGCCACCTACGATTAGAGAGAGAAAAAGTGTGCAGATTAATAGGACACATGCATGTGTATCATACAGATCATCTATCCAAACTACATTTTCCCAGCTAAACACATAAAAAGTGTAATAAGCAACAATCTAAAATCATTTTTAGTTTTGTAGTTCTTTAAAGGATCACTGCAGTCTCACTTTGTGCAGTGTATAAAAGAACATGTTTTCTACATAACAAAAGTATATTTTTTTCATGGAAGATACATTACATTAACTTAAGACAATTCAAAATAAAACAACTGTGAAAGTGATAATAAACTGGTTCGATCTGCTCTAGTCTTACTAGTGAATTGATAGAAACTTGACAGGAAGTGTAAACAGAGATTTATGGAGAGTCCATCTTCTTCTTATCTGATCTAGTTTTTCATTCAAGAATGGGGAGAATGGCACATAGTTGATTTAGTCCAGAGGTTCACAAGGCTTTATGTCCCTTTGTTTCCTGTAGCAAGTCAAGACAAAGGAGAAGAAGCAAACACTCCCTGTCTCACCTTGGATTTTTTCTACACTATACATCTATTTTTCATACAAAACCACCTAATGCTGTAAGTTTTTAAATCTTTTAAGTGCACAATATAAACTTTTGGACTAAAATGACCCTTTGTAAACATTGATAAGTGATAACTAATCAACTAATCTTTTTTATTCTATGTGATTACCGTGTAAAAATAACAAAATTAAATTATCAGCTTTTGCCAATGGAAGTATTCACAAGCAGTAGACCTGCCTCATATTCTGAGAAACCGAGGCTGTTAAAAAAAAATCAGAGACTTCCCTGAATCTAATAAACCTGAGTCCCATCCAGGTATATATGACCTGGCACAGCACCATTGTTGGCGGGCACCGCTCATGCAAAGAAACAGGAAGTTACTGGACAGAGCTCGAAGGTAAATAGCCTGAACGCTACAACCGATTATGTTTTTTAAAGACTTTATTTAACTTTTTTTTTATTAAATTGTAAATAGCTGTTTAAAAAATGAAAATATTTCATTATTATATAAAACCCATCATCTTGGGTTGCTAGGATTTTCACAATATCTTTTATCGCTCCTTAACCAAAAATGAAAAAAGGATTGAAAACCCTTGTTTTATGCGGTTTAATCCGGCTGTATACTTACTGGTGATCCGTAGCTGTAGTTGGGGCTCATTGTCTGTACTCGGTGTACCATTCCTGCAGCTGTAATTTCCTTCATCCTCTAACTGAAGACGTGTTATTACTAGAGAACTCACATTGACTCGTGAAAACCGTTGGTCTGGAGAATTGTCACTATCCATGGCCAGAACTGGCTGAGTGGCATTGTCTTTGAACCAGCTTATTTTCTGTGTATTTATAGTCACATCAGTGCAGGGCAGAACTATCCTATCATCCACCTCACCAATTAGCAATACAGGAGCTTCTGCAAGAAACAAAGATAGACGAACCATCAGTTGAAATACCATAAAATGAAAAATTTGATTAGGTTATCTGTTTTTAGGAAGCATGATATGGACTCACAAAGCAAACACAAGGTCAGTCCACGTCTGAAGCTCCTGAAGCTCCCTGTGACTCTTTGGGAGACCAATCTTCAAGAGTCACTTGCATACATGTAAAAACAAGGTCAGAAGCTACCAATATGGGAATGAATAGCACCTAAGAAGGTTTATTCTAATGGTCATTAATATATATATATATATATATATATATATATATATATATATATATATATATATTGAAGAGTGAAGCAGCCGTGAATGTCCAGTAATTTAGTAATTATTAATCCATATATATTTTTTATATAAGGTTTTTTAACTTGCTTTAGACATTCAAATGTGAACACAGATGTACTTTTTATTTACTGTACTACTGTACGGTGGAGGGCTTCTATTGCTCTTTTGCCCACCATATTATAAATGATTGTTGTGGTGAACTACCTACTCATAATTTCCACAACACAGGCTGAGATCCCGCTCCATGCTGATGATAGCCAGTAAGCTTGAAACAGCTGTACATGGATTGGATACTCAGCCTGTGTTTATTCCAACCTTGGCTTTGCATTAAAGCTGTGTAATACAGCATGCATAAGCTTAAAGGAAGCCATGTTTGATGATGGCTATGGAATGAAGAGCGAGGTATTTGTGGCCATATTTGAGTGTCCCAGCTCAACTTCCCAGAATTCAGTGTAATAAGTGTTTTTCTTGGAACTCTGAGCTGGAAGCAGGTTTTTTAACTTGCTTTAGACATTCAAATGTGAACACAGATGTACTTTTTATTTACTGTACTACTGTACGGTGGAGGGCTTCTATCGCTCTTTTGCCCACCATATTATAAATGATTGTTGTGGTGAACTACCTACTCATAATTTCCACAACACAGGCTGAGATCCCGCTCCATGCTGATGATAGCCAGTAAGCTTGAAACAGCTGTACATGGATTGGATACTCAGCCTGTGTTTATTCCAACCTTGGCTTTGCATTAAAGCTGTGTAATACAGCATGCATAAGCTTAAAGGAAGCCATGTTTGATGATGGCTATGGAATGAAGAGCGAGGCATTTGTGGCCATATTTGAGTGTCCCAGCTCAACTTCCCAGAATGCAGTGTAATAACTGTTTTTCTTGGAACTTTGAGCTGGAAGCAGGTTTTTTAACTTGCTTTAGACATTCAAATGTGAACACAGATGTACTTTTTATTTTATATATATATATATATATATATATATATTTATATATATATATATATATATACATATATACATAGATTAATAATGAGTATTGCAATATAATTTGATACCTTTTGTATTGGACAAACGTCTTTATAATGACGAGCTTTCGAGAGGCTTAACCTTCCTTTATCAAGTCTCAAGCAATATTACATGAGATGGGTCCCCCAGTTTGAATAATAAAAGCAGATGCAGATAGAGTGGAAACGGCATCTGACATCATCAGGTAAATACATATATGGGGAATAAACACAACATAGCAAAGGAAATCTATATACACATATACATCAATATATACATGAAAAAGAGCACTGTAGTCCACAGTGATATCTTTCCTGTTGGACAAACACCTCACTAAGAGAGCTAAGTCTGTTATAGTATAAGAAAAAGAAAAAAAAAATCACATGAAATTCTGATAATGTGTTAGAAAGCCCAAATCTATATTAAGTCCTGTGTTTTTAGAGTTGAAGAATGTGATCACCTTTATTTCGAATGCTTTTCTCTTTGGATGCTTTTACATTTTCCTCTGAGTATTTTGACTTTTAAGTTTTGGATGGAGTGATCATTCTGGATAAAATGGTGTCCTACTGGGCTACAATAACTGTCTTCATTATGTTTTCTTATTGAATGCCTGTGTAAATTCATCCTTAAATGCATTTTTTGGCCGGTTTCTCCAATATAACAGCCGGTGTCACATAAAGTACATTGTATTATATAAACCACATAAGACGATGTACATGAATATGATCCTTTGATGTTAGAGGTTTTGTTGTTATGTGTGGCTGTATCATCATTACAAATGTGTTGGCATAATTTACAGGCACGTTTGTTACAAGGTTTAGTTCCATTTTTTGTATTCAGTTGTTCATTCGCCAATTTTCTGCTGGCAAGTTTTTGTTTCAGGTTTGGTGGTTGTTTAAATGCAAGGATGGGAGGTATATATATCTAGCGACTTGCCCGTTTGCCACACATTGAAAGGCTCCCCCCCCCCCCCCGAACCTGTCTGCCTTGCAATGAGCATCTTTGGCTCCCATCGCAGGCCTCGCAATGAGTGCCTTTGGCGCTCATAGCAATTTCCCCCTCTACTTCCTCCCCGTGTCTCTCCCCCCCACCCCCCCTGTGTCTCTTCCCCCCTCCTTTGATTGCGGTAGAGATCAGTAATATTACGAGGATCACATAAAGAATAAGGTTAATAATTATCTCATTGTTTGAATGATACATAAATATTAGTATAATTCCACAATCGGCATACTTTAATCACATTGAATAGTAATAGTTCTCACATAGTAAATAGTTATAGCTGATCAATATAACTGATAATAGTGGAATTGAACGTTCAACAGGACACAGGATAATGTAATAGTGAAGGCAAGTAAGGTAACTGACAAATATAAGAAAAACTGTGTCCCTTACAATTATTGCCTTCCTCAGCCAATAGGATAGCACTGATGTCAGTCCCCAAGTCACTGATGTGATGTGACCCTCCCTGCGACATCCTGTCTCTGCGGTATGCTGTGCTGCTGCCACAGCACCGTCTAACATAGTGCCACACTACATATCCCAGGCTGCTTTGCAGCACAAACAGGAACCCAAAGTTAATTCAGAAGTTTCAGCTAACCTAATTGGCCAAAACAATTCATTTTAACTTTGATGGTAATTTAGCCTGGGTTTGGAGAGTGTTAACCCCAATTTTCAACTGTCAGAAATTACAAGACATTTTGCTAACTTCAAGGAAAATGTTTACATGCTTATTATGGTATTTTTTCATGAAATTTTAATTATCCTCTATCAGATGCATTCATAAACCAAGAAACTTAGATATACCTTTAAAAGAACTTTAAGACAATTACACTATTACCATTCATGTTCAAATAAAAAGGTGGAAAGATCTGGATTCAAAACACTGATTACTATGTAAAAGTAACTTGAACACTGTTAGATGATTGACAATTTTACAAACAAATTAACTGATCCAACTAAGACATACATTTCAGAATTAAAAACAATAGTTAATACTGCTCTTCAGCATCAAATTATAGACATTAGAGAGTCATTTTTTTTAGTGAATAAGTTCTTCCCCTCTCAACTGTTTACACCCTTGCAATTAGACACAAAACCCTGTGAATCCTCCAGAAAGACTGATTGTGTCTAGAGTGGACAATGTGACTCAAAACCCCAGCAAATACAATGATGAAATAATGAAAAGTTTTGTGACAATTTTACCATCATACAAAAGAAGCTTTAAAAAGTCTAGATGGTATTACACTGTCCAATCAGGCAATCCTTGTAACTATCGACAATGAGTCACCACTATACACAAACATAATTCATTAAGTAGGAATAAAAGCAGTACAATGCTCCTTAGACACTAGATGCAGTCAGTTTACGGCACACAATAATTTCGTAATTGATCTACTGAAACATGTCCTCTCCAACAATTATTTCATCTTTTACCAACACTTATATAAACAGATTAGGGGCACCGTTTTGGGAACACCTTGTGCCCCTAATTATGCAAACTTAAATCTTGGCTGGTGGGAGGACTCTGTGGTCTTTTCTGATGATAATTTTCAATTTACCAATTATGTTGACGTATGGATAAGATATATAGATGATGTATAGTCTGGACAGGACCAGTTAAAAAAAAGTGACCTTTTTGTAAAAAAATAAACATCAACTCACATAATCTTACCTTAACATACTAGCATAATTAAGATTGGGTTACTTTTCTAGATCTGATAGTGAAAATAAACCATAATAAAAAAATGGGCAACTAGGATATTCAGAAAGTCCATTGCCACAAACAGTCTTTTGCATTGGTCTAGAGTTCCCTAGTGGCCCATTTGTTAGGATTCAGTGCTTTCACCGCAGTCAACCTGGGTTTGATTCCAAGTCAGGGAACCACCCTGAAGGCGAGCAGGAATGGGCCTGGTCAGTACTTGGATGGGAGACCACCTAGTAATACCTAGGAACTGGCAAACAACTCCAGTATCTCTGACCTGAATACCAAGTGGATCAGCATGACTATGGACATAAAGATGTTACGGTCCATAAGGTCACGGAGAGTCAGAAATGACGAAGCAAAAAAATTAAAAATAAATAACCACTCAATATTTACCAACAATATAGGTCAATGAAAACTGCCGCACATTGTAAGAACTTAAGGTACAAGCAAAAGAATTACAAAAAAGATTTTTGGATCATGGCTATTTAAACAAAAAATCCTGAGGTCCGGGACTATACTTATTATTCTCAGAGACATAGTATATACACAAGGATTGATTTCATACTGGTTGACATAGAGACATGGAGAGAAGTGGATGATGTGGAGGTAGGGGTTATATCATGGTCAGACCACGCCCTGGTAAAAATAGTACTGCAAGGTCGGGGGACTAGCAATGGAAAAAAAAGAGAAAATATTAACTCAGAAGTATTTTATACAATAGAAGAAAAAAAATAAATTAAGGAAGTAATTGAAGAGTTCTTTAGAGTTAACAGTGGCTCTATAACCTCAGATTTAAGTATTTGGAATGCGCACAAAGCGTATATGAGGGGTATTCTGAAAACAAGAATGATTAAGAAGAGGAGGGCCAGGGGGAAATCGCTGCATGATTTATATTTAGAACTCTACAAGTTATCATATGCCAACAAAAAAAGCCAGGATAATATGTTGACGGAACAGATCTATAAGATACAAGCACAGATAAATTTGATCTTACAAAGTCAAATAGATAAGAAGTTAAAGGAGCTAAAAATAAAAAATTATCATCAAGGTAATAAAGCAAATAAATCACTAGTGGATCTTATTGGGAAAAAGCGAAGCAACAAAAGGATAGTGAAATTCCTCGATGCCAAAGGAATTATGAAAAAGGATCCTTTTGAAATAGGATACAATTGCGGCGGAGTATTATAGCGCCTTGTATAATCTGGAAAAGAAACCAGGGTGGGTTAAACCTGATAAAGGGCAAATACAGGATTTGTTTAAAAAGTTGAATCTAAAAAAAATTTCCGAGGAGCAAAAGGAACTACTAAATGGGAAGATTTTAGTGGAGGAAATCTAGAATTGTGTGTCCGGTTTAAATGTCCAAAAATCCCCAGGACCAGATGGGTTCCCGATACTGTATTATAAACAATTCTTACCAGAATTGGGGGCTCATATGGTAAAAGTATTTAACAAAATTAAAGACTTAGGATGGGCTCCTAAGGAGACATTAGAAGCAGCAATAATTATGATACCAAAGGAGGGAAAAGATTTGGCAAATTGTGCTTACTACAGGCCCATCTCTTTACTCAACATCGATATCAAAATATATTCAAAGATACTAGCACAAAGATTAAATCCTCTTTTAGACCAGTTAATTGAGTCAGATCAAACATGTTTTGTTAAAGGCCGACAAGGGACAGATAATCTGCGAAAGCTTATCGATATATTGGCACATGCTAAAGATAATAAAATCCCGTTGGTGGCAGTAGGGTTAGATGCGGAAAAAGCCTTTGATAGGCTCAACTGGGAGTTTATCAAGTGTACTTTAGAAGAAATTGGATTGGGCAAATTCGGGTCAAGTGCGATTATGGCGCTATACTCTAACCCTTCATAAAAGGTACAGACTTTCAGTCGGAATCGTTTGAGATTAGCAATGGGACGAGACAAGGATGCCCGCTATCACCAATGATCTTCAATTTGTGTATAGAAGTGCTGGCTCAAATGATAAGGAAGAATGATAGGATAAGAGGAATCATATGTGGAGCTATAGAATCGAAGATCACTCTATTCGCAGACGATGCAGTTGTAGTCTTATCAGAGCCACTAGAATCATTGGTGTATCTCATGAAGGAATTAAAAACCTTTGGTTGCCTATCATATTATAAAATTAATTCTTCCAAATCAGAGGTTATCTGGCTAAATGTGAACTTAGAAACTAAAACCTTGTTACGAGAGAAATTCCCATTTAGATGGTAGCAGAATAAAATAGAACATTTGGGAATAGAGTTGACTCCGTGTGTTGCTTCCATGTTAAAGAATAACTTGGAAATAACTTTTGTTTCAGTGTGCAAACTACTCAAGTCATGGGAGAGGCTAAACCTAACCTGGTCAGGCAGAATCGTATGTGTTAAGATGTTCATTTTACCAAAACTTACTTATGTTTTAAGAGCAATCCCTCTATTTATATCCAGAGGAAGTATTACTAAATTTCAGAAAGTGGTAGATCATTTTATATATAAAGGAAATAGGGTTAGAGTCAGTAAAGACCAAGTAAATAAAAAGTATATAGAAGGTGGATTAGGGGCAATCAACCTCTGGAAGTATGCAGAGGCTATAAAATTGTACCACTTTCTGAGATGGACAGAAGGAGTGGAAGGACCCAAGTTTGTCCAGTTAGAAGAAGCATTAAGCCCCAAAATAGTTCTGCAGCAAGCTCTATGGTATAAGAAATCGTCCAACTTTAAGACTCAGATAGAGTTCAGAATAGGGAAACAATGTTGGGCTAGTTGGCTCAAAATGAACTCAAAATTGAAGTTGCTCCCTTTTCCATCTCCATTAACACCACTGGAAGTAATTTATGATATTCACCCCGAAATAGATAAGGTAGAGTGGGGGAAATGGGGTATTGACAAAATTAAGGATTTAATCAGAAATGAGGGCTTTATTAAATTTGAGGAACTGAGGAGAGTGAAAGAGGTCCCAATATCAATGTGGCTGCAATTTCTGACCCTTAAGAAGATATTAACAAAAGAAGGTTTTGATGTAAGATCAGTCAGGGATTTGACACCTCTCGAAAAATTCCTGTCCTTAAGAACAAGTAATAAGAGTTCAGTGTCGAAATGCTTAAAAATTTTAGACGAGTACAGAAGTTCTGGGAAATCTGTAGCCATGGAAAGCTGGGAAACTGATTTTAGAATTAAGAAAAATTTGGAGGACTGGGGAAAAGCGTATCAGCTAACAAAAGATAACTTGATTTGTACAACTTACAGAGAAATCCACTTTAAAATTACACAAAAATGGTACATCGTTCCAGAGCTTCTGTCTAAAATAGATCCAAGCAAATATAGTGAGCTGTGTTGGAGAGGGTGCTCGGAAATAGGCACCCAAAGCCACATGTGGTGGAAATGTGTTAAGATCAAAGGGCTTTGTGAAAGGTGTGTCACCAAGTTGGTGGGTATGGGATGTAAGGAAGTTACCTTAAACCCAGAAGCTTTTCTATTACATATCTTTCCAAGGGAATGGTCTAGTGAAACAATTGGGATAGTGGTGCAGGTTCTCATGGCAATTAAATGGTGGATTGTACGGAGATGGAGAAGTGGGGAATTGCCTAAATGGAATGAGATTTGTAGTACTATGGAAAGGAATAAACAGTATGAAATGGAATATTTACGTTTTGATTCCAAGTTAAGATTATCAGTGGTTAAGAAATGGGCAAGATGGGACGAAGAACTGTTTGCCGGGCCTTTCTGTTAATAGATATTTTTTGTTGTTGTTGTATTTGTTGCCTTTAGCGAAGTTACTTTAATTATATAATAGGTTTCGGGTATTGCCTCCTTCTGTAAATAATGAGAATATTGCCAAGGGGTGGGTGGGGGGTTTGTAGGTGGGTGATTGTGTATGATTTAGATGTAAGTATTGTTTTACTGTATGTATTTTATTTTGGTTGTCTGTTTCTAAAAACAATAAAAAAATTAAAATATAAAAAAAAAAAAATTCTTTAAAAAGAAAGCATACCATAGAGCCGTAAATGATTATCAGGAAAAATTACTAGCTGAAAAAACAATAAACAACTCAACTAGTCCGTTTCATTGGCAGATATAATGAGCAATCTGAATGTATTGGATTTGATAGATAACTTTAAAAAGGGATTGGATATATTCTTAAAAAATAGGGCATTCAGGCTTATCCTGGATAATTAGAGAGGGAGTATTGATCCAGGGTCCGATCGCCAGTATCTGGGGTCAGGAAGGAATTTTATATTTTTTTCCCCCTTTTGAGACAATTGGCTAAGTTTCACTGGGATTTTTGCCTTCCTCTGGATCAATTATCAATTAACAATTAATCCGCATATTGCAGATCAGAGGAGATCTAAAAATTTTGAGATTGATGGACTAAAAGTCCTTTTTCAACCTCAATTACTATGTAACTATGTATTACATCTAGTAATCTATAAATATTGGTACATATTACATCTAATAAGGTAACTATTGATTGGTGCTTAAGACCCAAATACAAACTCCAAACTAACAGCCTTATTAAATTGCGATTTGGCAAATTGAATAGGGCTCTATATAAGCACAGAGCATATTTTTTTACAGAAGTTTTTAGTTGGTGAAGTTCTATCCAAAAGCAAGGGTTTCACCAACTAAAAACTTCTGTAAAAAAATATGCTCTTTGCTTATATAGAGCCCTTTTCAATTAGCCTCCTTATTTCTGTTTTGGAATAGGCGTCATGTCAGATATCTTATATCTCTGTACTTAAATATAACAGCATTTAGAAAAGCAGTACTTCTTTTTAATGATCCTAATGAACTTTGCAGATTTCTTGGTTAGGGAAAAAGGCAAAAACAAAATTCTTAAGTATTATTGATTTACCGTAAGTAATTTCAGGCCTATTACCAATGTCTTTTTCTTAAACTTACCAGCTGAAAATCCTTCCAGGAGTCAGATTAAAAACAGAATGTATTTTTAGGAAGAACAGATGTTTCTGTTTTTTTTTTTTTTTTTTTTTTGTATGGTTATAAGATAGATTGGAGTTTGACTGGTAAGATTTTTTTCTTTAAGATATGACTTGCAGCCTTATTAAATTGCGATTTGTCCAATTGAAAAGGGCTCTATATAAACACAGAGCATATTTTTTTTTACAGAAGTTTTTAGTTAGTGAAGACCTTGGTTTTGGATAAAGGTTCAATAAATAAAAACTTCTGTAAAAAAAAATGCTCTGTGCTTATATAGAGTCCTATTCAAATAGCCTAATCTCAATTTAATAAGGCTGTCAGAATGTAGGAGGAATTCATTTTACTATAAAATATAAAGCCATTTCAAATTTTTTTAATAAATTACAGATTGATGTTGCTTTTTTGCAAGGAACACATCTGAATGTTATAAAACATGACGAGATTTAAAAAAAAACTCCAAAAAGTAGTTTAAAAAACAAAAAGGAGAGCTGCAATTTTGTTTAGAAAGGGAAAAGACTATAATATAAAATGTAGAGATTGATACAAAGCTATGTTATTGTAAAAATTCAAATTGAATGTTTTATGTAATTTGTAAGCACTGTTTTTCAAAGAATTGATGGTATAATGAGTCCCCTTATCAGGCTACATTTTAGTATTTATAAAAGGAGCAAAATATGCACAAGAAGGAATTATTTTGGGAAACTCCAAAGTGGCGATGAAAGGAGAGAGAATCACATATATGGCTAAATTTAAAAAGAAATGAGTGATTAAAAAGTGAGGATTTTAAAAGGAAATCTTATAAAGGCATATACTATATTTACATGTAATCCTAACTCAAATATATTGATGTATGTCAAAGCGAAAGAGGAAGCAGATAATTATTGTCTGGTTACTGCCCATTAGGCTACAATTTTAAAATGAATTAAATTTATGAGAATGGGAAATAAACCCCTCTTAAGATTTTGACATATTGAAAAAAAATATAGCAATAGGACTCACTTAATAAAAGTCAAACAATATCACTTAAGCTATATCAGAATCTGGTAAACATTATTCTCAATTATACAGTAAAATATATAAATCAGAAGAATAAATATATTTTTTTAGAGGAAAAGTTAAGGCTGCCTAAAGTGATCAACACTCAAGAATCAACAGTTATATCAGTTAAATAAACCATTTACTAAACAAGAGTTGCCTAGCACAATTAAATACTTTGCTAGTGGGAAAGCAGCAGGCCCAAGTGTCTATCCTATTGAATGGTTAGAGTTCTTTTTAGGTACCATTAAGATGTCAAAAATATTTTACTGAGTCCAACATACCAATCTCTGCTTTACAAAAACAAATTGGCCCATCTAACTTTTGATTACAAGATATATTAAACATTTTTAGTAATGAGGCAACAACCTTTGTTAAAAGATTTTATACATCAGGCTGAATATTTCTCAAGTCAGTTCCATATATATATATATATATATATATATATATATATATATATATATATATATAGTTGTCGCACTTACGATTATTGGTCACACAATGTTAAAAATTACGGGCTTGAGCATGCAAGGCCCGAAAGTTACGTGTTTGACGGAGGCTGCAATGAGCGCTCGCTGAAGGCGCTCATTGCGAGGCCCGTACGTGACATTTTTTTCAAGCCCGTAACTCGGAAGCCATCGGAAGACCGCCAAAAGACGCCAATTAATTAAAAAAAATACTTACAACCTGACACACACCACAGGGGGAGAGGCACGGAGACTGTAAGTGGGGTTGCAAGCCAATTTGATATTTATTTGGCGTTTTTGGGAGGTCTGAAAACAACTAAGCAAGAAAAAAAATAGCGGCCGTAAAGACATAACTTTTTTTCAAGGCCATAAATTGGAAACACATTTCGGGCTTGGGGGAAAATGAACAATTTCCCAAGACCGTAAATGGTTTCACACCTGTAAATGCAAACAGAAGCACAGAGGAGGGGGGAGAAAGATACAGTGGTGAGGGAGGGGGTGGGGGAAAGAGACACATGGGGAGGGAGATAAGGGGAAAAAAACCCAGGGGAGGGAGAGGGGGTAAAGAGACACGAGAGTGGGGAGAGGCTTGCGAGGCTCACAATGAGTGCCCGCAAGTGGCTGGTTGGCCAAGGCAACAGCTTTTAAGTATAGATGTAAATTTGATCTGTTTGAACTTTAGAACGGGACAAGACGAGGCTGTCCAATCTCTCCTATGTTATTTGAGCATTAAGCTAGCTCTTTACGTAATTATTTTTCAGCAATATTAATAGGTGATCAGAGAATTTGAATGGTAATTTATGCAGATGCTATTTAGCTTTTTGCTGAAAATTACAATTTAGATATATGACAATGTATACAAATTATTCAAGATTTTGGCTCATTTTCAGAATATAGCATAAATGTGGAAACATTCAGAAGTAGTATGGCTATTACTTATATAAGGATAAGAAATACAATATTATCAGCCTTATTAAATTACGTTTCAGCCAATTAAAAAGGGCTCTATATAAGCACTGAGCATATTTTTTTCCCTAAAAGTTTTTAGTTAGTGAATTATATCCAAAAGGTCTTCACTAACTAAAAACTTCTGTAAAAAAAATAATATGATTTGTGCTTATATAGAGCCCTTTTCAATTGGCCGAATTGCAATTTAATAAGGTTGTAAATATTTAGGAATAGAGCATAACGTCAAAAGTGGGGGTACAGTGAGCCTTATAAAGACAATCACATATACAAGATTGTTGTATTTTCTTCATACAGTGCCATTTTTAGTTGATAAGAAAGACATACATTTTATTAATTCATTATATAGGAAGTTCTTAAGGAATGGTAAAAAGAAAATCCAGGATGTCTGAAGAATATGTCTTTAATTAATAATCTTCAATTTGACAAATGGATTGAAAGTTTTGTGAAAATTCTATAATTTTTTGTTGGATAGAAAATCAAGGAAATCAAAAACACTGGAGGAAATTTGTGCATAAAATGGTTTAAGAACCACATATTTTTATGCATAGATTCAAAATTAAAAGATATATAGATGGTTTAATTAGACAAGATGATCAGTTTGGATAGAAAGTGAATTGATAAAATTACTTAGAAAGTAACAAGGGTATTTTGTTGCAAAAAAAAAAAAAATGTTTAGAATCAGGAACATGATATGGGTAAATATAAACACTGTCGATTTAAAGATGGAGAAAATTATGCTTAAATTGGAAAATTGGCAAATATTAAAATGATAGGTTAATTCATGTATATAAATGTACAATAGCAACAAATCTTCATGAGGCTCAACTAAAGCAGATACATCTAGCATATTGTAAGCCTAGTTTGTTATGGAGAATGGGAAGAATTAATTTTAAAGAATGCTGCAGTTCAAGCTTGTTTATCAAGCATGTACCAAACTAACAATATTAGCTATGTAAACAATAGACATAAAATTTTTATGGAAAATAAGAATGTTTATGAGTACATGAATCCATTTTGTGTTTGTTACATCACTTCCTGAGAGTTGGATGAAGTAGGTGTGTGTATGTAGTTATCAGTGGAGGGAGAGGTATGCAAGCAGGAAATAGGCAAAAGAGTAATTGACACCACATCTGTTCCCCCTCACAGGCCCAGAAGCAGACAATGGAACCATATAAATGTAAATGCTCCTTTGACACACAACTTCCACCGCTGTATCATGGATCCCTCTTGGGTCCTGCAGATCATCAATATTTATTTATTTTGTTATTAAAACCCCACCTTGTTATGAACCGAAGGGCCCACTGGACTGTTTGCGGTTCATCAGTTATTATATGTGTGGTTAGAAGGTACTAAAAACTTGC
This sequence comes from Discoglossus pictus, assembly GCA_027410445.1. Classification (NCBI taxonomy): domain Eukaryota; kingdom Metazoa; phylum Chordata; class Amphibia; order Anura; family Alytidae; genus Discoglossus; species Discoglossus pictus. Next base: position 445,932,919 of record CM050163.1, read on the forward strand.
TTAACATTTATATCATGGGTGTATTACATACATGTAGTTGTATCATGGATGTAATAAGTGCATATAGTACTGTCATGGATTAACATTAAAATACTGTATCTGTATTAGCAGTAGGATAGTAGGCAGTCTGATTTTGGACACACTAAACAAAAGTAGTGTCAGAGTCTGCTTGTACTAATCAAAAGGTACATGGTGTGTGATTCTTAGATCCTAAGAAAAGGGGTCTGATGGTGCCTGTCTCTTCAGAAATTATGCTGTAATCTGAAGTGTCTGCTGGTGTCGAGATCTGAACAAACAGTTGTGACCCATAGAAAGAGAGACTTGGGGTGAACGTAGTCCCCCAAATCTGGGGGGCGTAACACACCTATATGACTAATTATGCACATAATCAACGTACTCAAACATATTTTTTTGTCATTGTTCAGTGGTTTTTTAATGTATGTCCTACATGTAAGATAACCAACCCTGATATGGTGCATTGTTCTTTGGCTGTGGTAAAATATGTAGGTTGTGGAATAAGATTAAAAGATTAAGAGTGCACTCTTATTAGCTTAATTTAGTCTTTTGCCTTCAAGGAATCAACAGTTTTTATGAATGGTAATAATATTAGCAAATAAAGTTATTTTGAAAGAATGGATAACTACTAAGGAATCGTCTTTACAAGATCTATTCAAGGAAATTAATAAACATATTTTATTAGAACAACTCAATATAAGGGAAAATTATAAGAGAAACATTTTATGGGAAAATTAAAGGGATTTTTTGTTAAAGGAGGCAATATGTTTACTACATTCCTGAAACCGCGCTGGGGAAGATATTGTTACCATTTGAGTCTCATGAAGGATGAATAGAGTTAGAATATATACACACACACAGTAGATTATATATTATGAATTTGTTTTTTTTATTTCACAACATAAATATGTAATTCATTTTAATCTTTATTGAATACACTTTGTGAATAAAAAATGTCCATATTGTAAATGTGTTAAAAATAGCAATGAAAAATGTACCATCCAAAGTACCACCGCACTAAAACAATACAACAATATCATAAAATGTAAAAAATCCTTTACAAACAAGTGAGCTAATACCAGTATACTGGTATACTATGGATTAAGTAATCAGTGCAGTGTAACTTGAGTCCATGTAAAAGCTGCTATAAATCACTGCCTTCCACATAGAGAATCACCACAGCATGCACATGCACTCAGCTATCTGTTATTACTCATGCAACACCCAGTAGGCATACACTTCTATGTAAACAGAAACTTCAAACTTTAGATTTTAACATACAATCGTGTGCTCTTTCATCCAACAAACCGTAAATGGCCCTTTAAAATAGCATGTTTTAAACATTACAAAAGTTGATTTTTGCATGAAAAAATATGAAGTAAAACCTGTTTAAACTTCTTTGAAACGAACAGGAAATGCAGAGTGAATATGTTAATCTGTAGATCTCATTGGTATGTATTTACATAGTTAGAGAAAAAAAAAAAACATACCCACAAACCATATTTTACTCCAAACCCCAGTCATGGTACCAAAAAACAAAGCCCTCTGATAATTTTCTTATTATTAGATTTTATTTAGACAAAAACATGGGTCAGTGACAAAACATCCAAAATGGCTGCTGCTGACTGAACACAAAAGTAAACAAAACACAGTTTTTATAGTAAATACATACAGAGAGTGGTGCATTCCATTATCACCCATCTAGGAAAAATTAGATAGCCCACCAATAGCCAATAAATGATTATTTATATTATGGTATCCAATAAAATGAAAACATGCAGTGTGCATGTGTTAGCCATGACTGATATGTCATACTAGATGTGTACAACACCTTCAAGTTATAATTTCTGCGCATAGATCAGATATGACATTCTGATCATCCTTGAGCTATGGCCTTGTGGACTTACTAAAATACAAATAATTTAGGCTAGAAGAGTTGTTTTAGTTTATTTCTACGGAAACTGCTAAATCATGGGACATGCAGATTTAACTGTTTCATACCTTACGGCCTATAATGGAAAAAATACTGTCTCAGAGCTAAAATTAACATGTGCTACAAAAAGTGATAAAATATATATATATATATATATATATATATATATATATATATATATATAAAATCACACACACACACATACATATACACACGCACACTAAAAACGTAAGGATATTTGTATTTTACGACAACATAATGGTGAACTCTAAAAATAGGTTTAACATGGAAAGAGCTTAAACCGATCCTTTAAGATGGCTGTCACCAGAAAGTTTCATAAAAAATTTAAAAGGGTCACAGAAAATACATTTTTCTTTGATGCATTTGAAAGAGGGTATTTGATAATGTTTGTGTCGTGGAAAAATGCAAATGCTAAATAAAAAGCTTTGAATATATGCCCATGGGTCAACTATATGAGTCAGACGTTTCAGCCAATTACATACAGAGGTATGGAGTGCATTTTTGCTATTTTAAACATCTTACTAATGATTTTTCATACAAAAAAATGTTTTTAATATTTTAAATGCATGGTACATTTTTGAGTCCCATGACCCTTTATTTCATTATTTAAAATGAATGGATAAAATGGCAGCCACTATGGCCATGGAGAAAAAAGTAGTAAAGTAGTAATGCTATAAGAGTGGTTGTGACTAGAAGTGTAGAAACCACAATGATGGTATTTAACAATATATTTGAGTATCCAAATAATAATTTAGATGTATGGTACAGTGGGACCTCTATATTCATCATTAGTGCATTGAAGAGAGATGGACGGATACTGAATGGGATAAATAAAGAATCAATTTTTCGATACAAATTAACAAAAATTTAAATAATACATTCCAAGCACCGAATCAGATACTTAAATAAATATGTAACCAGAACTTTACCTTTACTGAGGAAAGATGATGGCAGAAGCATCAGGTGACTCCAATTCTGGTGATTCATGCCTTTTTTTCCCCTTTCCCAACAATTCACTAACACTCTATTTAGCTTGCCCAATGTTGTCTGTTTCTGTCTTTTTTTTAAAATATTTTGTGACCAATGTTGTTGCTGATGAATATATGAAATAGCTTCATTATTACAATAATTTGTTATATTATTTTACATTTTCTTGTATTATGTGCAATATTTTGTTTACTGTGTCTATGCATTACTGGCATTTGCAATATCCTAACTCCCTATATACACTGGTTTGTCAAGACAATGTTAGAGTAAATGATAAAAGGCAAATGTTGTGGTTTCAGTATTGCCCTACATTTGTTTTATTGCCAATATTAGTTGATGAATTCGTGATCGGAAATGCACAGTCATGTAAGCAAGAAGGGTAAATGTTTGTAAGTGTGTTCCCCATATTGTTGTTCGGAAGTAAAGAAAAATGAGATGCACATATTTGTCTGGCATCTTTTAGTAAAGCAGGTTCTCACGATTGTTCCAGAGGTTGAACTTTAACTGGAAATGCAGCTATGCAGCACTGTAAGGGCCTCGTTCTCTGATTTGGTTATGTAAACTACAGTCGCACAATTTAGGAATACATCATTTCTCCACATTGCCCCATAACTCAGCTGGTGCAGTGACCCAAGTCAGAAGAAAGTCATAACATTACAAATGCTGTCTGCAGAGAAACTAAAACATTTGTTACTTAACCTCTGAGCTTCTTCTTTTATCAAGCAAAAATATAACATAATAAAAGGGATTCTGTCACTCAAAAATAAAGTTTTTTTTAACGAAGCATAATTCAGCACAAACATCTCAGGTACGATTCACTGAGCAAATCTTCTACTTAAACCTATAACCAGTTTTTAATGCTATTTAAGAAGATACAAACTTGATGGGTGACAGTGTCACTTTAAATAAATGCTAGACAAACACATGAATTGAATGAAATGTGTACTTCTTCATCCAAGTTCCTCTTGGCCCTGGTTCCACTTCCATGTATCTAATCTCTGGAACCTATTAAGGATACAAGGGCCTTTCGTCCTCTCTCAGTATGATTATTCCTCTGTTTTGTTAAATGAATCCATGTACTAATTACACAAAAAAATACATAGTACACAAGAGAAACCTTTCAGATGTCTGTTTTCCCCAAAAACTAAATGGACACAAATTGAAGTCAATCAGTTACAGATGATTGAGATATGTAATGATATTGAATATTATTTTTTAATTCAATATTTGAATCAAAAAAGCTATCAGAATCAGCTACCAAATGACCTACTTTCTGCTTAAAAGGAAATACAAGAATATATAGCGTGTCTTGGTAAATGTGTGATTTAAAGATTACAAAAGCGAATGCCTTGATACATCAAATAAAAGATCCGGCAACAAAAGCCTAAGTGCCAGAACAGATACCAATGAAAATGGACGCGATTCATTTACTTTTAAAACAATGGTCCGAACATTAAAACAAGCAGCATCATTTATATTCACTTTCTATACCTCTTAATGATTTTTTTTACCTTACACATACAGTGGATATAAAAAGTCTACACACCCCTTTTAAAACGTCAGGTTTCTGTGCTGTAAAAAAATTAGACAAAGATAAATCATTTCAGAACTGAAATCTTCTAGGTAGAGGGAAGAAAAAATATACAAATAAAATAATATGGTTGCATAAGTATGCACACCCTTAAACTAATATTTTGTTGAAGCACCTTTTAATTTTATTACAGCACTCAGGCTTTTTGGGTATGAGTCAATCAGCATGGCACATTTTGACTTGGCAAGATTTGACCACTCTTCTTTGCAAAAACACTCCAAATCTGTCAGATTGAGAGGGCATCTCCTGTGCACAGCCCTCTTCAGATCACCCCACAGATTTTCAATCGGATTCAGGTCTGGGCTCTGGCTGGGCCATTCCAAAACTTTAATCTTCTTCTGGTGAAGCCATTCCTTTGTTGATTTGGATGTATGCTTTGGGTCGTTATCATGCTGAAAGATGAAGTTCCTCTTCATGTTCAGCTTTCTAGCAGAAGCCTGAAGGTTTTGTGCAATTATTGACTTGTATTTGGAACTGTTCATAATTCCCTCTATCTTAACTAAGACCCCAGTTCCAGCTGAAGAAATACAGCCCCAAAACATGATGCTGCCACCACCATGCTTCACTGTGGGTATGGTGTTCTTTTGGTGATGTGCAGTGTTGTTTTTGCGCCAAACATATCTTTTGGAATTATGGCCAAAAAGTTCAACCTTGGTTTCATCAGACCATAACACCTTTTCCACATGCTTTTGGGAGACTTCAGATGTGTTTTTGCAAAATGTAGCCTGGCTTGGATGTTTTTCTTCGTAAGAAAAGGCTTTCGTCTTGCCACTCTACCCATAGCCCAGACATATGAAGAATACAGGAGATTGTTGTCACATGTACCACACAGCCAGTACTTGCCAGATATTCCTGCAGCTCCTTTAATGTTGCTGTAGGCCTCTTGGTAGCCTCCCAGACCAGTTTTCTTCTTGTCTTTTCATCAATTTTGGAGGGAGCTCCAGTTCTTGGTAATGTCACTGTTGTGCCATATTTTCTCCACTTGATGATGACTGTCTTCACTGTGTTCCATGGTATATCTAATGCCTTGGAAATTCTTTTGTACCCTTCTCCTGACTGATACCTGTTAACAATGAGATCCCTCTAATGCTTTGGAAGCTCTCTGTGGACCATGTCTTTTGCTGTGGGATGCGACTACGAAAATTTCAGGAAAGGCGAACTAGAGCAGCTGAACTTTATTTGGGGTTAATCAGAGGCACTTTAAATGATGGCAGGTGTATGCTGACTCCTATTTAACACGATTTGGAATGTGATTGCTTAATTGTGAACACAGCTACATCCCCAGTTATAAGAGGGTGTGCAGACTCATGCAAACACATTATTTTTATTTTTTATTTTTTTCCCTCCACCTAAAAGATTTTAGTTTCTTTTTCAATTGAGTTGTACAGTTTATAGGTCACATTAAAGGTGGAAAAAGTTCTGAAATGATTTCTCTTTGTCTCATTTTTTTACAGCACAGAAACCTGACATTTTAACAGGGGTGTGTAGACTTTTTATATCCACTGTATACACACACACACACTGAAACAATCACATTTGCAATGACATCGTACAATGTATAACAGACATGAAGGGACGCTGTCACCCCAACAAAAATCTGGTTTCATCTTAAAAAGTGTTAAAAACTGTTTATATGTTGTTTTAGCCATTTTCTCTACAGTAAATCCTTCCCAAGACAGTCAGCATGGATTGTGCAGCTCCCTTATGCTAATTTGCAGCTCACAGTGTTTGATAAGGTGGAAGAGAGGCCTAATCGCCTGTTAACCATAGGGAGCAGACAACCAGAATGTAATCCTAATTAGCACATCAATGCAGCCAATTAGCGTTCAGGAGCTGCTGGTTTACATACAAATACAGCTTAAACAATGCTGTTTTTCTCAGGAGCAATTCACTTTGGAATTTAATGTTTTTTTACAATATATAGCTAGCTATTCAGGCACTTTAAGAATAACTTTAAAATACCAACTTAATTTAGGATGTCAGACTCCCTAGACTGCTTAAATGCTTCTCTGGTACTCCAAATCCAAATAGTTTTAAGGTTATTCTTAAAGAGAATGGAAAACTGGGTATACATTATTTCTTAAAGTGAATCAGTCCTGGAGAATTCCAGGTTGTTGTTGCTGCATTTATATGCAAATTAGCACATATTAATTATCTGCTTTGATAGACTGTAATCCTAATTAGCACGTTTGTATGTCTTTGCAGTGACCAAAATAAAAACCTACAATGTTATTTAGCAGTTAGACTCCTCCCCCCCTTTATCAAGCTCTTTGCGCCACAAAAACAGTTCTAAATATTTCAGTAATCATTTACTAAGTATTTAACAAATCAATTCTTCGCAAATTTATATATGTATTTAAAAGGCTATATATTCAAACAAGATACTAATTATACATATACTTTAAAAAATAACACATTTTAACTTTAAACACAAGAGATAAAATAGCAACCCCCTCCTCACTTTCTCCCCTCTAAATACCTCCCCCTCACTTACCTGCTTCTTCTCCTGCCCCTGCTCCTTCCGTCTTGACCCCGGCGCGCATGTGACGTCACATGCGCGCTGCGTCAATAGCATATTCCGGGTGCCGGCACCCAGTATATGCTAATGACGCGGCGCGCATGTGACGTCACATGCGTGCCGGGGTCAAGACGGAGCAGAGGCCGGAGAAGAAGCAGGTAAGTGAGGGGGAGGTATTTAGAGGGGAGAAAGTGAGGAGGGGGTTGATGAGGAGGAGAGGGGTTGTGGTTGAGGGGGAGGTGAGGAGGGGGTTGATGAGGAGGAGGAAGGAGGTTGAGGAGGGGAGATGAGGTTGAGGGGGGGTGAGGAGGGGGATGAGGATGGGGGTGGTTGAGGATGAGGATGGGGGGTTGAGGAGGGGGTTGATGAGGAGGAGGGAGGTTGAGGATGGGGGGGGTTGAGGATGAGGATGGGGGGTTGAGGATGAGGATGGGGGGTTGAGGGGGGAGAAGTAGGATGGGGGGTTGAGGAGTGAGGTTGAGGATGAGGAGGGAGGATGAGGAGGGAGGTTGAGGATGAGGAGGGAGGTTGAGGATGAGGAGGGAGGTTGAGGATGAGGAGGGGGTTGAGGATGGGGGGGTTGAGGATGGGGGGTTGAGGGGGGAGGAGGGAGGTCGAGGGGGGTTGAGGAGGGGGTTGAGGATGAGGAGGGAGGTTGAGGATGAGGAGGGAGGTTGAGGATGAGGAGGGAGGTTGAGGATGAGGAGGGAGGTTGAGGATGAGGAGGGAGGTTGAGGAGGGAGGTTGAGGATGAGGAGTGGGGTTAAGGTTGAGGAGGGGGATGAGGAGGGAGGTTGAGGATGAGGAAGGAGGTTGAGGATGAGGAAGGAGGTTGAGGATGAGGAAGGAGGTTGAGGATGAGGAAGAAGGTTGAGGATGAGGAAGGAGGTTGAGGATGAGGAAGGAGGTTGAGGATGAGGAGGGAGGTTGAGGATGAGGAGGGAGGTTGAGGTTATGGAGGGGGTTGAGGTTATGGAGGGGGTCGAGGTTATGGAGGGGGTTGAGGATGAGGAAGGAGGTTGAGGATGAGGAAGGAGGTTGAGGATGAGGAAGGAGGTTGAGGATGAGGAAGGATGTTGAGGATGAGGAAGGAGGTTGAGGATGAGGAGGGAGGTTGAGGATGAGGAGGGAGGTTGAGGTTATGGAGGGGGGTTGAGGTTGAGGAGGGGGTTGAGGATGGGGGGTTGAGTATGAGGAGGGAGGTTGAGGATGAGGAAGGAGGTTGAGGATGAGGAAGGAGGTTGAGGATGAGGAAGGAGGTTGAGGATGAGGAGTGGGGTTGAGGATGAGGAGTGGGGTTGAGGAGGGAGGTTGAGAATGAGGAGTGGGGTTGAGGAGGGAGGTTGAGAATGAGGAGTGGGGTTGAGGAGGGTGGTTGAGGAGGGTGATAAGGGAGGGGGAAAGAGACACAGGGAAGGGAGAGGGGAGAAGAGACACGGGAGAGAGAGGGGGGACACAGGGGGCAGCACATTTCGCACCCTCGGCTTATACTCGAGTCACTCATTTTACCCAGTATTTTGTGGTAAAATAGGTGCCTTGGCTTATACTCGGGTCGGCTTATACTCCAGTATATACGGTAGGTAACGTATATTCATTTATTATTTATTTCATTAGCATACAAAAAAACATATACACAAAAAAAAAAAAAAAAAAACTCTCATAATACACATAAAAGCCGCGACACTCACACTGACCGGCAAGGCTGCTCATAGCACACAAACACTTGCAAGAAGCACAAAACACATCACCGCCGACCAAACAATAACACCAAAAGCGCCTATCAGAAAAAAAAATACAACAACCAACAGCCTCGCAATGAGCGCCGAAGGATCTCGGAACACCAACAAAATTCATGTCTCAACCAAACAGCATTACCTGCCTTACAATCTTATTGCCGTAATTTTTTTAACCGGCAGGTAACTAGTAAATAAATAAAAACTATCCTGCAAAGTCTTACTACATCATGGTGGTGTAAATGTGATTGGTAGTGGGAGAGCTGCCTGTTGAAGATCTTAGGACAGTAATCTATTTTATTTGAAGGTCTGCACAGTGTTTTTAACCATTCCCTTGTACACATTGTGTGGTATTTTTATATTATATGCAGTATCCCCCGCCCAGATTTTCTTTGGCTCCTACACACATGCTATTGGCCCTATTCTATTGTACAATTTGTTCATTCATACACACTTAAAATCACTCTTAATATTGCCACGTATTATATTTGGTACTCACAATCCGATTATGAATTACCTGCCTACAATCACTACGGGCCAGCCAAAGATGTAAAACCGTCCTTAGAACTCCATTGGTTTTAGCACAGCTCAAACATTACAAACACTAACTAATTAAAGTTACACAAAAATCGATATTCTATTAGACCCGGAGCTCAAGCTTGCAAATAAAGTCTAACCTGCAACTGAAAAAAGTATTACGTTTCTATCAAAATTATTACGGGTACTAAACAAGACTCGGAAGGGCTTTTTTTTAAACACTTATAAGGTTTGCAGCAATTAAACACACAATACTGTACTTTAATATCATACTTTAAAACCCACAAATATGCAATTAAAAAAATATTGTTTTAAACTGTTATTTCTACATAATATCGATCCCAGGACTCAAGGGGCTAATAATACATATCATGTAATCCACATGGACTAGAACAGATGATCGAATGCATCTTATAGAGTGATAGACTGCTTGATTGCAAGCCCGATCAGCAAATATTACTTATTGTCACTAATTAATTTGTAGCCTCCAATTGCAGATTACGTGTAACTTCCATGTTTTACTGACTTCATGATGACGGTCTCATTTACTATTGGCTGTGTCAAAGAAGTACATTTACGAAATTTGTTTGCCATTTTTTTGTAATGTTCAAAACATGTATTTAAAATGCATAACAGAAAAATTCTGCCTTTAAAAGTCATAAATGCTGGATCATTTCAGTGATTCTTTAAATTCTGGCCTGTGTTTCCCTGTGGAGAGGTTTAAGAACCACAGTTGTAATGTAATCCTTACACATTGTCACAACATAAATTATTATTTATTCATGTAGCCTCTGTGCTATTATATACACAGCCCAAATTACTGCACAAAAATATTACTCACTAAATAGACATCAGAAGAATGTTAAGCCCTCCGTGTTAATAATGTTATTTAAAAGAACATAACTAAACTCTGTAAAACACCTTACAAATGATCCCAATATAAGACTTTAATCGTCATCCTGACCCATTAGCCATGGTTTTATCCCGGTCACTGCTAGACTTGTGATACACAAATAGTTACACAGCTTAACCCCTTACAGTAATACTATGGTCACATATTTTCTATATAGAGTTTTGAATAACTAGACTTGATCATGGACACAATGTTTTCTAGAAAGTGAAAAAAATAATCACAACATTTAAATGTATTACTTTTATACGCAACTATTCTTTACTACATTTCATTTTGTGAGCGTATCCTGCCTGGTACTTTCTAATGGTGTGTTCTCTAAATGAATAGACTGTTTGAAAGCACTATCAATATTTAGCTGCCACATTCCCACTGTGAATATAGAGACTTCCTCTGCATTACCACCTACAGAATTTGACAAGGGCAGCATAAAAAGTTAATAGATCAGTGTTAATTATATATTTTTCACTTTAAAAAAATGTTTTTGCTGTCTTGTTGTGTAGTTCTTCAAAATAGTATATTTTAAATATCTGGCTACAACCTAGATCCATATAATACCCTGCCCTGTCTATATGTTGAACCCCCTAGGGGTTATGAGTACAAGAGTTGTATGACCCTGAAAACACATATCAGATGATCGGATTATTTCTGACAGCCTGGGAATTGAGAGCAGGAAGCGGATCAGCTGCAACATCTTTTTACAACAAATCCCTTATATTAATGTATATTTGTAAGGTTTCTCACAACCCCTCAAGCACCCTGTATGAGATATGCGAGCAGATTACAGAAGGCTGCCTATTACACTGCACACAAAACACAAGAAATGCTAGATAAACCCTTAGGTGGAAGTAACACTTATAGAACAAAAGTTAGACCGACATAAGACTTGCAGAGTTTTATATTAAGATGATGTCAATGCCAGTTGTGAGTTTCTGGATCCAACATGTGCCCTGTTATCTTATCTCATGCTTCAAGCTCATAAGGGTGTGTACGAAATATATAAATCACATGTTGTTAAAAGAGATTTTTGGCTAAATAATGAATTTATTAATCAGGTAATTTAAAAGAAAATTTGAGATTTTGGAGAATTTAGATTCGTGGACAATTTTGTTCATCATATAATAACCATGTGACTGTTGCTGACATTTTGTGCTATTACCCTTTGCTCAGCCCAAGCCTGAGGCCCTATCTGCACACAACCAAAAAATTGGAAGACTGCTAAGACTATCATACAACAGTATAAGGAACAGAGACTTTGTGTTATTTGTTTTTATAAATAAAGCGTAACAAGTAGATATTACTATAATTAATGTGATAATCTCCTGTAAGTACTGTGTCGACTCCCAGACTGACAAATAGGTAAAGTTGGTTAAATTGCATATGGTGTAAATGTAAATTCTCCTGAAAAAAATGTTAATAGTATAATCTGCATATCTGTGTTTTATGTTTTAAACATTACATATAACTGGCTAACAGTGTATGAAACTTACATTAAAGTGGCACTGTCACCTGAACAACAAGTTGGTGGCACTTTATATTATAAACTATCTATATTATAAACTTATATTATAAAACATTATAAACTATCCATACATTGTGCTAGACATTTTTCTCTCCAGTAAGTCAATGCACTATACTAAAATATTTCACTCCTGAAACAAAAATCGGAGAACCTGATTTTCTGGTGTAAGTGTAGGTACCAGAAATATTGTACATTAATATTTTATGATCACTACAAAATGGCCTCCAGCTTTCTTCAGTCACATTCCTCTAAATTTGAAGTGCTTTACTTCATGTTTATAGTAAGTAACAAGTGGGAAGTGATGTTGAATGGGGGGAAGCTTTTGCTGAATTGATTGAAATACGGCAATTCATGTGTCTGACTAATCTACTACACTCCAATGCTATGGGCCTCATTCAAATGTTATCTGGCCAATTGAATAGGGCTCTATATAAGCACAGAGCATATATTTTACAGAAGTTTTTAGTTAGTGAAGACCTTGCAGATGTAGAATTATTAACCCCTTGCCTCAATAATGAGTACATGCTGTAATTATGTACGACCACCTGAGCACCTGTTATTTTCTCATCCATTCAACATTTTGTACATTCATAGTCACCTCTGATCATCAAGTTCCACCCCCTAGTGACAGTCTCCTTTATTCAATCCGCACTCTCCTTGATCCCAGCCATGTGGCCTGCCTGTCAATCACTTGATGTCTGCCTTTCTAACCCCCCCGGGGTGCTTAACCCACCTGGCTAAATAGCTTATTGGGACCTTCTGTACTGTGGGCCTCATTCAATTGTTATTTGGCCAATTGAAAGAGCTCTACATAAGCACAGAGGATATAGTCTTCACTAACTAAAATCTTCTGTAAAATAAATATGCTCTGTGCTTATATAGAGCCCTATATAATTAGCCAAATCACAATTTAATAAGGCTGTTAGGGTTAGGAAAGTACTTTAGGGGGTTAGGCTAAGAGGGTTAGAAGGTTAGGGTTAGGGACGGCAAGGGGTGTAGGAGGTTAGGGTTAGGGCCGGCAAGGCTTGTAGGAGGTTAGAGTTAGGGGGTTCGGTTTAGGGCCACCAAGGGGTGTTGGGGGTTAGGAAGTACAACGGGATGCGAAGGCTTCCTGTGCATGTGTGCACATAACAGGATAGATCCAAATGTTTTGCTCCTTAATCTGTTGATTTTTAAACAATTTAGTCTATAACATTCTGGGTGAAATGCCTTGTAATGAATTAGCTTTGTTCTACAGGGGGTCTCACAGCTCACCATGTGCCACTAATGTCAGTGGAGAATACCTCCTTAAAGTAACAAGGAGTTCAACCTTGATTTAGTACAATAGTGCTGTCCCTATTCTCTTTATAAGGATCACCTACAACTTTCTATGCATTGCTTGCTGCAGGAAATGTATTCCACAGACACTTCCACCTGTCATGAGAGCCCATGCAGGGCAGGTTAGACAGGTCTGTGGATATAACATCTCTCATCTTGCAGCCTCCACACTTCCGGATTGTGTGCTCTGTGTTTAGGGGGCTGCCAGGACCTCCCGCCTGCCTCTGCCTGGGACTGATCTGTTTACTTACGTTCACATTTTACAATGCCATCTCACCCTGTCCTACCTGCATGTGCCGTCCAGGACTTGATACAAAGTACCAGCAGCAACTGCCCAGTCCAGAGCCGGGGTGACCCCATCCCGGGATTCTGTTTCCTTTTTTTGCTTTCAGCCCAGAGCAAGTAAAAGAAACAAACAGGGTCGGTGTGAGCTCACAGGAAGGGCTCTCTCATGCCTTGTGTATGGGAGCAGGATCCAGGCTTGGTGTGATGGTCCCGGGGTGTCTGGGAAATTACAGAAGCCCCCGATTGTGCTTTACCATCTCCCCCTCCCTCTATACTCTGCTCTCAAATGTGTCAGTAAATGCAACTTATTGCTCCTTCCGGCTTTCTTAGCTAAACAACAGAGTGAGAGGCCACTCCCTATAGCCCAGGTAAGGGAGGCACCCTGTACCAGTACAGTCAGTGAGTGAGGTGTGACAGGGGCTGTGATATCTGGCACCACCAGCACAGGGTGAGGGGAACTCTCCACAAGCACAGTGAGTGAGGTGTGACAGGGGCTGTGATATCTGGCACCCTCCAGCACAGGGTGAGGGGAACTCTCCACAAGCACAGTGAGTGAGGTGTGACAGGGGCTGTGATATCTGGCACCACCAGCACAGGGTGAGGGGAACTCTCCACAAGCCCAGTGAGTGAGGTGTGACAGGGGCTGTGATATCTGGCACCACCAGCACAGGATGAGGGGAACTCAACACAAGCACAGTGAGTGAGGTGTGACAGGGGCTGTGATATCTGGCACCACCAGCACAGGGTGAGGGGAACTCTCCACAAGCACAGTGAGTGAGGTGTGACAGGGGCTGTGATATCTGGCACCACCATCACAGGGTGAGGGGAACTCTCCACAAGCACAGTGAGTGAGGTGTGACAGGGGCTGTGATATCTGGCACCACCAGCACAGGGTGAGGGAAACTCTCCACAAGCACAGTGAGTGAGGTGTGACAGGGGCTGTGATATCTGGCACCACCAGCACAGGGTGAGGGAAACTCTCCACAAGCACAGTGAGTGAGGTGTGACAGGGGCTGTGATATCTGGCACAGTGAGTGAGGTGTGACAGGGGCTGTGATATCTGGCACCACCAGCACAGGGTGAGGGGAACTCTCCACAAGCCCAGTGAGTGAGGTGTGACAGGGGCTGTGATATCTGGCACCACCCTCACAGGGTGAGGGGAACTCTCCACAAGCACAGTGAGTGAGGTGTGACAGGGGCTGTGATATCTGGCACCACCAGCACAGGGTGAGGGGAACTATCCACAAGCACAGTGAGTGAGGTGTGACAGGGGCTGTGATATCTGGCACCACCAGCACAGGGTCAGGGGAACTCACTACAAGCACAGTGAGTGAGGTGTGACAGGGGCTGTGATATCTGGCACCACCAGCACAGGGTGAGGGGAACTCTCCACAAGCACAGTGAGTGAGGTGTGACAGGGGCTGTGATATCTGGCACCACCAGCACAGGGTGAGGGGAACTCTCCACAAGCACAGTGAGTGAGGTGTGACAGGGGCTGTGATATCTGGCACGACCAACACAGAGTGAGGGGAACTCTCCACAAGCACAGTGAGTGAGGTGTGACAGGGGCTGTGATAACTGGCACCACCAGCACAGGGTGAGGGGAACTCTCCACAAGCACAGTGAGTGAGGTGTGACAGGGGCTGTGATATCTGGCACCACCAGCACAGGGTGAGGGGAACTCTCCACAAGCACAGTGAGTGAGGTGTGACAGGGGCTGTGATATCTGGCACCACCCTCACAGGGTGAGGGGAACTCTCCACAAGCACAGTGAGTGAGGTGTGACAGGGGCTGTGATATCTGGCACCACCAGCACAGGGTGAGGGGAACTCAACACAAGCACAGTGAGTGAGGTGTGACAGGGGCTGTGATATCTGGCACCACCAGCACAGGGTGAGGGGAACTCTCCACAAGCACAGTGAGCGAGGTGTGACAGGGGCTGTGATATCTGGCACCACCAGCACAGGGTGAGGGGAACTCTCCACAAGCACAGTGAGCGAGGTGTGACAGGGGCTGTGATAACTGGCACCACCAGCCCAGGGTCAGGGGAACTCACTACAAGCCCAGTGAGTGAGTTGTGACAGGGGCTGTGATATCTGGCACCACCAGCACAGGGTGAGGGGAACTCAACACAAGCACAGTGAGTGAGGTGTGACAAGGGCTGTGATATCTAGCACCACCAGCACAGGGTGAGGGGAACTATCCACAAGCACAGTGAGTGAGGTGTCACAGGGGCTGTGATATCTGGCACCACCAGCACAGGGTGAGGGGAACTCTCCACAAGCACAGTGAGTGAGGTGTCACAGGGGCTGTGATATCTGGCACCACCAGCACAGGGTGAGGGGAACTCTCTACAAGCACAGTGAGTGAGGTGTGACAGGGGCTGTGATATCTGGCACCACCAGCACAGGGTGAGGGGAACTCTCCACAAGCACAGTGAGTGAGGTGTGACAGGGGCTGTGATATCTGGCACCACCATCACAGGGTGAGGGGAACTCTCCACAAGCACAGTGAGTGAGGTGTGACAGGGGCTGTGATAACTGGCACCACCAGCACAGGGTAGGTAAGGTGAGCTCTCCATCCCAGGCATAGCATGAGAGGCTGCCTACAATAACTCTCCTTCGGCCCAGGCATAGCATGGGAGACTGCCTACATAACTCTCCTTCGGCCCAGGCATAGCATGGGAGACTGCCAAAAATAACTCTCCTTCAGCCCAGGCATGGCATGGGAGACTGCCTACAATCATTCTCCTTCAGCCCAGGCATAGCATGGGAGACTGCCAACAATAACTCTCCTTCAGCCCAGGCATAGCATAAGAGACTGCCAACAATAACTCTCCTTCAGCGCATGCAGAGTATGAGCTACCAGAGCTTTTCTCCAGTGTAGACAGGGTGTGATTGGCTAACTCTTCTCTGGCACACACCGGATAGGAGTGACTGACAAAAATAACTGCCCTACAGCACAGACACAGGGTATGAGTAATTTGCTACTTCAGCACAGTATTACTGATTATCTACAAAACCATTTTGTATTTCCTGTTTCAGTTTAAACTCCATACTTGCATATCCCCCTTTAATTTGATACCTAAAGTTGGTCAGAAAACACCAAATCAATATAATGGTCAGTCCAGTTATCATTATTATTATTGTAATTGCATCTCCTGTGCAGGTATTTTACTTTGTGAGTCATTTGGCAGTGTTGACCCCTATTGCCTTTCTGCTCACCGACACTCCTCAACTGGCCTTTATTCTTTTTTATCTGCACAAACAACATACTTGGAGTTTTTCTAACTGAGACGTGAAAAACATATTTTCCATTTACTTGCTATCTGTAGTATCCAATGCTGGTTGGTTACTGCCCCTGCTAATGTCCCTTCTTCTAGATTTGAGGTCAAGAAGCAATAAGCCCCATATAGTCCGCCATGTCTGGTGTACAGACACACTGCCTTTTGAAAAATGTAATACTGATGGCTTGGTGAAATTTGAATGTATTGGGCAAAAGTTTTATGTGTCTCCTGTGGTGTAAATAAGCTGCCCCCCCCCCCCCCTCACAGCTGCTTTAGGAACACAGTAATGATCTATATAATAAGTCTTTTGCAAAATGCAAACATATGCTATAGTGTGGATAATATAATAGCAGAGCTTCAGTGTTGTGATGGTAAGAAGTCCGTTCCTGGCACAGAGCATGCTGATATTTATTGAGTATCTGGAATGTTGATGTGTGAACAGCTCCCAGCTGCAGAATTGGAATAAAACAGTACAAGATTAATGAAAATAAACTGGAGTCATTTGTACAAATATGTGCAATGTGAGTTTTCTCTCAGTAAGCAACCGTGAACATTACGAGGACTACTACAGTTTAAGAAGAAATGTTTGTGAAGTATCTAACAAACTGACAACATCTAGGAACATAAAACATTTTTATAGAAAAGTATATAATTACTGAAGTATTGGATTATATCTGAAAAGGTTATGTCTTGTCTGCTTTTTAGCACTGCCTCATGGGTGTGCTTATCTTCATCTGTGGGGGAGAAAATCAAGTGGATTTGTAAACACTGATTCCCTTTCCCGCAAATGCTCAGCAGCAGGCACTTTGCAACAATAACTGCAATCAAATGATGTTCTCTAACTCGCACAGGCTTTACCGAAGTATCATGGATGCTTCCAGAGATAAGCAGATGCATCACATTTTATTCTATTTATTTTTTAATTAGGTGGCGCGGCCAAGGGGTGCATGTATTTTTTCCCAGTAACCCACGCACCCCTCAGACTAAGGCCCCTAACCCTAACACACCTAACCCTAACACCCCTGAGCCTAACACTAAACCATAAGAAATTCACAGACTCCTCAGCTGTGCCACATAGTGGCCGATGGCCAGCACTGCGCACGGGTTGCCAACAGGAAAGGTCTGAAATTTCCCTACCTAATTATGTATTTAGTCTCACATTAAAAAAAATATATAATATATTTATATATTTTTCCCCATTGCATAGTGATCTTTTTACTAGAAAAGATTGCTTTATTTACTGTACATGTGGCTCAGTTCAGAACAGATTCATTACGATAAGTGTAAAAAATGTAAATTCTAAAAACTACTGAAATATTTGTTTTGGTATATACTCTATGCAGGAACAGCTAAGGAGATACAATGTTCACTTTATGAAATATGGGAAAAATAAAGCTTTCCAGTAAATATGACTCAGACATGACAGGTTCAATTTCGACTAAATTAGTCAGAAATTGCCATGTTTTATTTTCTTTAGAAAAGACCAGCAATGTCCCCATTGTATGTTGATTTCTTAAACCCTCCCTCTCATTCCCACCTTGAGTAAACAGGTACCATAATGGATATCTAAAGCATAGCATTTAACGAGTAACTAAACAGAAACCATGGTTACTTTCCTAACACATACACACTGGCAGACACCCAGAATAACATGTTCTAAACTAGCAATACGTCTTCTGTCCTGAACAAGAACTACTCCTCCTGTAACCAAGTGTAACCTTATCTGTTCTATTCTACACCATAGTCCTAATTTAGAAATACACATCATGTCCAAAAAAAGCTTTTACCTTAAAAGACCACTGTAGTCGTATATTTATATTTTTTAAGAAAATATTTTAGAAATGTAAAACAAAAAAAAAATACAAATTGGCTTATTACCTTTCATATGTATTTATCCTGCCCTGGATTTCACCATTCTGGTTTCTGCTGATCAGTTTCTTTAGGTAGTTTCCATCTACACAGTGGGAATGTGGCATGCTATCAACACGGCTAATGGAAAGCCCATTAGTCTACATGGACGCACCTTCCTGTGAAAGATCTTGATAGAATCAGGTCTGAAAAAATGGAATTCCACCATGAAGAATAATTGCATAAAAATATTAAAACGTAAATGTTTATTTTCACTTTCTATAAAATATTTTGTCTATCAAATTTACATGATAACATTTTTACCACAATGCAACATCTACAGTGGATATAAAAAGTCTACACACCCCTGTTAAAATGTCAGGTTTCTGTGCTGTAAAAAAATAAGACAAAGATAAATAATTTCAGAACATTTTCCAAACTGAAATCTTTTAGGTGGAGGGAAGAAAAAATAAAATAAAAATAATGTGGTTGCATAAGTCTGCACACCCTCTTATAACTGGGGGTGTATCTGTGTTCAGAATGAAGCAATCACATTCCAAATCATGTTAAATCGGAGTCAGCATACACCTGCCATCATTTAAAATGCCTCTGATTAACCCCAAATAAAGTTCAGCTGCTCTAGTTGGTCTTCCCTGAAATTTTCTTAGTCTCATCCCACAGCAAAAGCCATGGTCCACAGAGAGCTTCCAAAGCATCAGAGGGATCTCATTGTTAAAAGGTATCAGTCAGGAGAAGCGTACAAAAGAATTTCCAAGGCATTAGATATACCATGGAACACAGTGAAGACAGTCATCATCAAGTGGAGAAAATATGGCACAACAGTGACATTACCAAGAACTGGAGCTCCCTCCAAAATTGATGAAAAGACAAGAAGAAAACTCTCCTGGGAGGCTACCAAGAGGCCTACAGCAACATTAAAGGAGCTGCAGGATTATCTGGCTGTGTGGTACATGTGACAACAATCTCCTGTATTCTCCATATGTCTGGGCTATGGGGTAGAGTGGCAAGATGAAAGCCTTTTCTTATGAAGAAAAACATCCAAGCCAGGCTACATTTTGCAAAAACACATCTGAAGTCTCCCAAAAGCTTGTGGGAAAAGGTGTTATGGTCTGATGAAACCAAGGTTGAACTTTTTGGCCATAATTCCAAAAGATATGTTTGGCGCAAAAACAACACTGCGCATCACCAAAAGAACACCATACCCACAGTGAAGCATGGTGGTGGCAGCATCATGCTTTGGGGCTGTTTTTCTTCAGCTGGAACTGGGGCCTTAGTTAAGATAGAGGGAATTATGAACAGTTCCAAATACCAGTCAATATTGGCACAAAACCTTCAGGCTTCTGCTAGAAAGCTGAACATGAAGAGGAACTTCATCTTTCAGCATGACAACGACCCAAAGCATATATCCAAATTAACAAAGGAATGGCTTCACCAGAAGAAGATTAAAGTTTTGGAATGTCCCAGCCAGAGCCCAGACCTGAATCCCATTGAAAATCTGTGGGGTGATCTGAAGAGGGCTGTGCACAAGAGATGCCCTCGCAATCTGACAGATTTGGAGTGTTTTTGCAAAGAAGAGTGGGTATATCTTGCCAAGTCAAAATTTGCCATGCTGATAGACTCATACCCAAAAAGACTGAGTGTTGTAATAAAATCAAAAGGTGCTTCAACAAAGTATTAGTTTAAGGGTGTGCATACTTATGCAACCATATTATTTTATTTTTATAATATTTCTTCCCTCTACCTAAAAGATTTCAGTTTGTTTTTCAATTGAGTTGTACAGTTTATAGGTCACATTAAAGGTGGAAAAAGTTCTGAAATTATTTATCTTTGTCTCATTTTTTTACAGCACAGAAACCTGACATTTTAACAGGGTTGTGTAGACTTTTTATATCCACTGTATGTAAAATCCTCATGTTAAATTTATAATACAGGGTGTGTAATTATGCTCATGGATATAGTAAACCATATCTCATACAATTCAAGAGGAGCTGCTGCCATGACTGGTCCGAATGGTCATTATTACCCCAGAAACTCTTCCCATCTCTGGGATAATTATGCCTGTGAATTTATGGGCTGGAGGAGGACTTATGCCTGGGCATGCCCTTTATTGTTGTCAGCAATTACCTCCTATGTCCACTGATCACCAAAATGGTATGTCCAAGAATAAGCTGGGGAACAAATGTTAAAATGTGCTATATACAGCCATGTTATTTTTCTCACACCCTAAGCCAACCAGTTTACCTTTTTATGAAACCCCTCTTAATGATCATGGGTCCTACCTTAATTGAATCATTTACAGGGTTAACTGATGTGCGAGAGGTTAACAAGGGTTAAGTGAGTGATCCCTTCTCTCCTTTAATGCAGGAACAATGGAAGCCACTAAGTTATGAATGAATCCTCCTATGAATGGGGAAAACTGCTTTCTATGAATGACCATGTGCACTAGCTTTCTCTTGAGCTCTAGCTCTTTCTGGTCATGTTATATTCACTGTGTTATACAGTATCATGCAGTTCTTAAAGGGCCCGAGTCCCAGTACCCAAAAATCTATTTTATTAACAATTGATGGAGAAGTGATTTACAACACTTTCATGGAGACCGTAGATCCTTGGTGGCCTCTGTCATAACTCAAGTTGGCCACTAGTTGTGCTTACCAGGAGGGACTGGATTACAGTAGCAGCCATCTTACCATGGACATGGCCCAAGTTAATCTATGTCATATTGGTGGTGCACCAAGTGCCCTCCTGAGACTAATATACTCCCCAAACAACGATATCCAGGGGAGTAACAGTTCTGGGCCTAGTAGACCCAATGTTATACTGTTATTGTTATGTATTCAGGGAAAAGGCAGCTTACCACATCACCACTAATAAAGTTGACAATTACCCATGAAGTGGATTGGTGTGGTATCCGGTGTCTACCCTTCAGTACCAGGGAACAGAGGTTACAGGGACTAAAACAGGTGAGACAATAGGGCTAAGAGGACACATAACATACCCGTAATAAAGTACTATTCCACATAAGCGGGTTATGATTATGTGCGCCTTTACGCATTGGCTAGTAAAATCTGTTAACCTGACCATGATAAAGGGATGGGGAGTGAAGCAGCCATATTGTACTGGGGGTAGCCATCTCTGTACATATTGCGACACATAAGGAGGTCAACCATCTGGTCTCCCAGGTTATCACCCAGGTAAACACACTGGAGTGATAACGGTCAGCACAAAGGGGTCTTTACAGACATTGAGGCACCTCTCAGGGGCAGATCTGACAGGGTTTCCTGGCCTTCACTTGAGGGGCTAACTATCCATCTGGAAGATGTACACAGGTCGCCAGTCAATCTTCAAATGAGCCCCATAGCCACGCACAGGGGGCCAGCTTTGGGGACAAAGCTGGCCGTTCCCAGGGATTTCCCTTAGCCCATTGACCAGGACTAATAGGAAGTCTCAGAGACCAGTTACTATGGGTCAGCATATGTACAGGAGGGCGTCCTCAAGGTTAGCCACCCCCAGGTCTTTGATGTTGACTGCATATAACCTGTCCAATGTAAAATAAAGGGTCTTAATTTTTTCCATAATGATTATGGTGTTGGAGTGAATTATTGTCCAAGCTAGCAGTCTGCTACAGTAATGTCTGATCCGGACTTACTGTAGATCTCCAGAAGCATCTCTGGGCACTGCTAATGATTGGGAGAGCCCTGCTAGGGCTGGCTGCATCCATCATTCGATCCAGAGTCATCCCAACAGAGCTATTCCTGCAGTAAATAGGGGTAGGGAGTGCCTTTCATATCTCACTCAAAGAGCAGGTCATGGCAGTTGGTGGCAGCGGTGGGAGGCGCCAGTGGAAAAGACTGAGGATGGAACAGCAGTATGAGGACATGTCCTCAGCAGAACTGAGAAAGGCGCAGAAACTAAGAGGAATGCCCCGGAAGAAAGGGGGCCAACCAGCAGATGTGATAGCAGCCTTGAGAAGGTATGATGCAGAACAGCTGGAACAAGAGGAGTTGGGTGAGGGGATAAGCACACTAAAAAGGACCCCAAGATCTCAGCAAGAAGGACAGCCAAATGACATCTTAAAGGAGGCAAGAAGCAGGTTCAGGGAACTCAGAGAGTTTTGCCCCAGGGAGATAACGCTCAAAGAGGTAATTAAAGGAGTGAACCTAATAAAGCAGCAAATAGAGGAAGAACGTACAGGAGTGAGTGTCCAAGCTCAGCAAAGTCTTGGGGTCAACCCTGCAGAGATGCCAGTAAGAGTCAAACTGGCATATCAGAATTTTAAACAGTTTCAGGATGATAAAGACAGTATTGACGGATTCATTCAAGAGTTTGAGCAACAATGTAAGGTACAGGACATACCTCATGAAGAATGGGCCAAGTTACTGTTGACTAAGTTGACTGGAAAGGCCAGCGCAGCCTGTCGGGCCCTTCCTCCAAATATAGCCATGGATTACAACCATTTGTGCACAGTATTACTGAGCAGATATGCTGTAACCCCTGAAACTTTTCTGGCCAGATTTAGAGGCACTACCAAGGGGCAAGAGGACACTCATGTCGAGGTAATGTGTAAACTGAGGCGTGCCTGCACTCAGTGGTGGTCTACACAAGGAGCCACCACAGCAGAGCAAATTTTGGAGGTGGTGCTAATGGAACAGTTTTTGCAACTTTGCGCACCAGAATTGAGGGATTGGCTGCAGGATCAGAAGCCAGTAGATGGGGACCAGGCAGCTAGCATGGCCGACCATTTTGTTAGTACCAGAACTAAGAGAGTTCCCCAGACTACTAATGCTATTGGGCAGGTGAACCGTGGCTCAAGAGACTTGGGGCCAACACGGAATGCCCCTATTGCGCCCAATGCGCCTGGCCATGGGCCCTGGGCGCAGCATTAGAATGCACATGGGCACCGGGGTACCTAGTCAGGCCTCGTTCCTAAAACACACCCAGAGCCCAGACGGTCCCAGGGAAGATGTTTCCAGTGCAACCAACCGGGCCACCGGGAAAGAGATTGTCCTCTGTCAAGTGAAAATCAGAGAGGACCCCCTCAGTCTGCATTGAATTATTTGAGAGAATGGGATACTGGAGCCGGACACCCCAACACAGCTCCCTGGGAGCCAGAAGCAGAAGGATGGTACCATGGTATCCACACGGTGAAGAGAGCACAGAAAGACTCCGGGGAACAGCATAGACAACCAATCTGGGTGCAGGGTCACCAGGCTGTGGGTTACCGTGACTCAGGGTCCGCAGTCACTGTAGTTCTACCTAAGTGGGTGCGCCCCTCAGACTGCATACAGAGGCAAATGTGGGTTATGGTTGCCGGGGGAAAACAATTTCCCATTCCCATGGCTCGCATTCAATTGGACCGGGGCACTGGAAGTAAGTCCACAGAGATAGGAGTTATGGATAACCTGCCTGCGGATGTTTTGCTAGGGAACGATTTGGGTCACATGGTAAACCAGTATGTACAGCCTTTAACAAGAGCTCAAACCAGAGGCAATGGATGCAGGATGAACCAGGACCAGAGGGAATACTCAGAGCCCGGGGTAAGTGACTTGTTGGCTACTACATTGACCTTAGGCTGGGCCAAGGGGGAAGAACTTAGAGTAGCATTGCAGGAAGATGAAATGTTAGCAGGGGTAAGGGACAGGGCCACCCAGGGCAAATCAGTGGATGATCTAGATAGTTTTGTCTGGGAACAGGGGTTGTTGTACAGTATCAGGGTGCCTGGGAAGCATGAGGTAGGAAGGGAACCACGAAAACAGTTAGTGGTCCCACAACAGTATAGAGGCAAGGTGATACAGATAGCCCATGAGATTCCTCTGGGAGGGCATTTGGGGCAGAAGAAAACTCTGTGTAGGGTGGTGGAGGTATTTTTTTGGCCAGGATTGAATCAGGATGTAAAAGAGTACTGTCGATCCTGTGATGCGTGCCAAAGGACCCAGCCATTTAAGAAAAATAGCAGGGTGCCTCTGCAGTCACTCCCTGTGATGGAGATACCATTTCAGAGGGTAGCCATAGACATTGTCGGCCCATAGCTAGGGTTAGCAAGACAGGCAAGAAATGTATTTTCACCATGGTAGATTATGCTACCAGGTATCCTGAGGTGGGGGTTTTATCCAGTATCTCAGCTCCTAAGGTGGCAGAGGCCTTAATGACTATCTTTACCAGGACAGGGTTTCCCCAGGAAATTTTGTCTGACAGAGGACCCCAATTTATGGCCAAAGTGACCGAACAATTATGGTCTGTGTGTGGCATAAGGCACATTACAGCCTCCCCCTACCATCCCCAAACCAATGGCCTCTGTGAGCGCTTCAATGGGACGCTCAAGCACATGATCCGTACTTTTACTGATCAGGAGCCAGACTGGTAACGATTATTGCCTTGTCTGCTCTTTGCATACAGAGAGGTACCTCAGGAATCTACAGGGTATTCCCCGTTTGAACTTCTATATGGTAGGCCTGTAAGAGGACCCTTGAGTGTGATCAGGGAGACGTGGGAAGGGGAGTATAGTCACCAACCTGTGCCAGTGGCTACTTATGTATTAGCTTTCAGAGAAAACATGGCTAGGTTGGCTGGACTTGTGAGGAGCAATATGCTTTAAGCGCAAGGGAGAGATAGGAGATATTACAAGGCAGGAACCAGTGACAGGTAACTGGAGGAGGGGATGGAGGTGCTCATGTTGGAACATCAACCCCAGGATAAGTTACAGTTTCTTTGGAAGGGACCTTACACAATTAGCAAAAAACTGGGCGACAAGTCATATGTGGTTATGGTAGATCCAGAGAGAGTGGTTACCAGGGTGGCCCACATTAATCGCTTAAAAGCATATGTACAGTGAGCAGCTCATATGTTAGCCATTTGCAGGGCCACAGAGGATGACCCAGAGGAAGGGCTAATATCAGACATGTTGCAAAAGGCAGAGCAGAAAACGCCTTCACCAGGCCAAAGATCTAAGCGCAGAGCAGCAGGGGCAGCTTTTACGCAAACTAACACCCTACAAAACCTTTTTTACCACTGACCCTGGGTGTACCCCCCTAGCAGCTCATGTAGTGTTGACAGGGGAATGTGCCCCATTAAAACAACACCCATACCGAGTCCCTGAAGCTGTTAGGGCAAGCATACAAGCAGAATTACGAAATATGTTACAATTAGGGGTTATTGAAGAATCCAGTAGCCCATGGGCATCTCCTGTAGTATTGGTACCCAAAAAAGACGGAACAACTCGCTTCTGCGTGGATTATCGTAGGCTAAATGATAAAACCAAAATGGATGCCTACCCTGTTCCACGCATGGACGAGTTGTTGGACCGGTTAGGTACTGCCAAGTATTTAACCACGCTGGATCTCTCCAAGGGATATTGGCAGATCCCGTTGGAAGAGTCAGCTAGGGAGAAGTCCGCCTTTGTCATCCCCTTTGGACTATACCAATTTAAGGTAATGCCTTTTGGGATGAAAAATGCCCCTTCTACCTTCCAGCGACTGGTAGACAAATTGTTACATGGGCATCAGGAGTATGCTAAGGTTTACTTGGACGATATAGCTATCTTTAGTCAGACCTGAGAGGAGCATATAGAACTTATTGCTAGAATTATGCAAGCCATTAAACAAGCCAGGTTGACTACAAGACCAGATAAGTGCCAGTGGGCAAAGGCAGAGGTGCAGTACTTGGGTCACTGGGTGGGCAGTGGGAAGTTAAGGCCAGAACCAGCCAAAGTAGAGGGTATTGCAGCTTGGCCTATCCCTAAGACTAAAAAGTAGGTGCTAGCTTTCTTGGGCATCACTAGGTATTACCGCAAGTTTATTTCGGATTTCAGCACTACCGCCAAGCCACTGACCGATTTGACCAAAAGGAAATTGCCCAGGGAAGTGACCTGGACTCCTGCTTGTCAGACTGCGTTCCAGAACCTAAAGGAAGCTCTGACTTGTTTCCCAGTATTGGCTGCCCCGGACTATAACCGACCCTTTGTGGTCCAGACAGATGCCTCCATGTATGGTATAGGGGCCGTGCTAAGCCAGACCGATAATGAAGGAGTGGAACATCCTGTGGCGTATTTGAGCAGGAAATTGTTGAAGCGTGAAACGGCCTATGCTACTGTGGAGAAGGAATGTTTGGCCGTAGTTTGGGCTTTGCGCAAACTTCAACATTATTTATATGGACGACCATTCACTGTGACCACCAACCATAACCCCTTGTGCTGGCTGTCTAAGGTAGCCGGAGAAAATGGACGTTTGCTAAGATGGAGCCTGGCACTACAGACATTTAATTTCCAAGTAAAGCACCGTAGGGGTAAGCTCCATCAAAATGCAGATGGATTGTCACGCCAACTGGAGCTATGAGTATCAGTGTAGCTGAGAAAATCATGGTGTCCCTTGCTGTTCTCAGGCTGCACCTGGGGAGCCAGTTGTCATAACTCAAGTTGGCCACTAGTTGTACTTACTAGGAGTGACTGGATTACAGTAGCAGCCATCTTACCATGGACGTGGCCCAAGTTAATCTATGTCATATTGGTGGTGAACCAAGTGCCCTCCTGAGACTAATATACTCCCCAAACAACGATATCCAGGGGAGGAACAGTTCTGGGCCTAGGAGACCCAATGTTATACTGTTATTGTTATGTATTCAGGGAAAAGGCAGCTTACCACATCACCACTAATAAAGTTGACAATTACGCATGAAGTGGATTGTGTGGTATCTGGTGTCTACCCTTCAGTACCAGGGAACAGGGGTTACAGACCCTGAGACTAAGTGACTAAAACAGGTGAGACAATAGGGCTAAGAGGACACATAACATACCCGTAATAAAGTACTATTCCACATAAGCGGGTTATGATTATGTGCCTTTACGCATTGGCTAGTAAAATCTGTTAACCTGACCATGATAAAGGGATGGGGAGTGAAGCAGCCATATTGTACTGGGGGTAGGGATCTCTGTACATATTGCGACACATAAGGAGGTCAACCATCTGGTCTCCCAGGTTATCACCCAGGTAAACACACTGGAGTGATAACGGTCAGAACAAAGGGGTCTTTACAGACATTGAGGCACCTCTCAGGGGCAGATCTGACAGGGTTTCCTGGCCTTCACTTGAGGGGCTAACTATCCATCTGGGAGATGTACACCGGTCGCCAGTCAATCTTCAAATGAGCCCCTTAGCCACCCCCAGGTCTTTGATGATGACTGCATATAACCTGTCCAATGTAAAATAAAGGGTCTTAATTTTTTCCATCATGATTATGGTGTTGGAGTGAATTATTGTCCAAGCCAGCAGTCTGCTACAGTAATGTCTGATCCAGACTTACTGTAGATCTCCAGAAGCATCTCTGGGCACTGCTAATGATTGGGAGAGCCCTGCTAGGGCTGGCTGCATCCATCATTCGGTCCAGAGTCATCCCAACAGAGCTATTCCTGCAGTAAATAGGGGTAGGGAGTGCCTTTCATATCTCACTCAAAGAGCAGGTCATGGCAGCCTCCATTCCTTGAAACTATACAAATACTTATAAAACACAAGTGTATGCATGTTTATGTGTGTACCTATGTGTGTATAAATAAATAAATATATATATATATATATATATATATATATACACACACACGCTTGCACACACAATATGTCAGATATGATCAGGTACAGTTAGAGAGAGAAATGTCATGGCATACGCAGGAAATGCGCTGCAGGATGGGTAGATTTTTTTCAACAATACAATGTTCATTTTATCTCTCCACAAATCACTTTCTCTTTTACTCCAGAATACATATCTTCATTATCTATACCTCTGTCATCAATTATCCACTCTCTCCCATAGTGACTTTTCCAACAAACTACAAAGTAATGTGCTGCCCCTTTAAGGACTCTGGAAGAATGTATGCGGCCTTTCAAGTCAAATATGTTGCTTGTCGCTTCTTCAGGTGGGCTCAGGCATAGAAAATAATGCAGATTGTTGGTTTCTCTCTATGCTCAGCAGTAGGCAAGTACCTTTTGGGAAGTAACTAAATTATAGTGTGATGTGGGGGTCTCCTGAGATACTATTACAGACTGTAGGTGTTTGTGCTATGTCTTTGATCCAAACTCAGAATCTCAGTACATTTCAAAAAAGCTGACTGGTGTAAAAAGCCACAATCTCCCTCATGCTTCCGAAACAGGATCCCATCTCTTATCCTAAAATCTGTCCTTATGTAGGCCACCTGTTCTAACGTACTACTCTGGTATCTTTTGACTAAACTTCCCATCCAAAAGTAGAACAAAATTGCCATCTCTAAAACAATACCACAGCATCTGTCCTAAACCATAACCATCCTTCTTATCCTACATCAGAGACACATCCTGAGCTAACTACTTCCCCACGCTAAACAAAACATTGTGTTTTGTACTAGTATATGTCTCCAGTCCTAATTTAATGGCACATATCCTATCCTAAGGAAGAAACACCTCTGATGCTAAACAAGGACTTCAGGACTTCACATTGTGTCCTAAACCAGATTCACAATTGTTTAACGTGAAGAAGTAATAATAGTTTCCGGTATACATGGTTCATAGATGATCCTGGAAGATGTTAAAATAGTCCAGTAGATTTTTCCATTGAAAAGACCAGCAACACCACGACTTTATGTTGATTCTTGTAACACTCCTCCCCACCTCTCTTTACCTAAGGTATATAAATAAGATTGTGGATATAAAGACTATAACATTCAATACGTAACTTAACTGAAACCATGATAACCTAGTGATATGGACATAAAACTAGATATACAGTATCTCACAAAAGTGAGTACACCCCTCACATTTTTGTAAATATTTAATTATATCTTTTCATGTGACAACACTAAAAAAATGACACTCTACTACAATGTAAAATAGTAAGTGTACAGCCTGTATAACAGTGTAAATTTGCTGTCACCTCAAAATAACTCAACACACAGCCATTAATGTCTAAACCATTGGCAACAAAAGTGAGTACACCCCTAAGTGGAAATGTCCAATTTGGGCCCAAACTGTCAATATTTTGTTTGGCCTCCATTATTTTCCAGCACTGCCTTAACCCTCATGAGCATGGAGTTCACTAGAGCTTCACAGGTTGCCACTGGAGTCATCTTCCACACCTCCATGATGACATCACGGAGCTGGTGAATGTTAAAGATCTTGCACTCCCCCACCTTCCATTTGAGGATGCCCCACAAATGCTCAATAGGGTTTAGGTCTGGAGACATGCTTGGCCAGTCCATCACCTTTACCTTCAGCTTTTTTAACAAGGCATTGGTCGTCTTGGAGGTGTGTTTGGGGTCGTTATTATGTTGGAATACTACTCTGCGGCCCACTCTCCGAAGGGAGGGGATCATGCTCTTCTTTGGTATGTCACAGTTCATGTTGGCGTTCATGGTTCCCTCAATGAACTGTAGCTCCCCAGTGCCGGCAGCACTCATGCAGGCCCAGACCATGACACTTCCACCACCATGCTTGACTGTAGGCAAGACACACTTGTCTTTGTACTCCTCAAGACTCGTAAAGCGTGGTGAGCCATTGATGCATAGAAGCCTTCCGAGCTCGGAGCACTTGTCCTGCGAGCCGAGCAGTTGAGGCATTGAGCTTGGAGCACTTAGGCGATGAGTGACAAAGGCGCTCATCGTCCTGCGACCCTTGCAAAGCAAGACGAGCAGTTGAGGCATTAAAACACATGGGACTTAGGCCAAATTACTGTCGAAGGCGCTCCTGTGAGCCTCACAAAGCGAGGCGAGCAGTTGAGGCATTGAAGCACGCAGGACTTAGCCTACAAGCAGTTAAGAAATGCGGGACTTACTTAGGCTGCAAGCAGTTGAGGAAAAAAAAGATTCCAACCTCTGAATCTTGCGGGGTAAAATATACGACCTCGCAAAAATATGACTTAAACGGCCAAACAACGGAAATCGAAAAACACAAAAAACAAACAAAAAAAAAACACACACAGCACTGTGGGAACACCAGGACTCCTGGAAGTGATGTTGCACACAAATTTGAGCTGACAGCAATGCCTTGGATTCAAATTTTATTGCCGTCATTTTTGACGGGCAAGTCGCTAATCCTATATAATAAACTACTGTACCAAATCAAAATCACACAACCAATCAAAAAGAAGAACCATAATATTGCCTATTCCATACTTAAACCTCACTTATCATTTTTTCAAATATGTTTTATTGTAATTAAAACAAAATACAAATAATTAACAATTATCTTAGATATACATACATTTCTTTTATATACAGTGAGGGAAAAAAATAATTGATCCCCTGCTTATTTTGAACAATTGTCCACTGACAAAGAAATGATCAGTCTATCATTTTAATGGTAGGTGTATTTTAACAGTGAGAGACAGAATAACAAAACAAAAAAAAAATCCTGAAAAACGCCTGTCAAAAAAGTTATAAATTGATTTGCTGGTCAATGAGTGAAATAAGTATTTGACCCCTTCGACTTAATACTTGGTGGCAAAACCCTTGTTGCTAATCACAGAGGTCAGACATTTCTTGTAGTTGGCCACCAGGTTTGCACACATCTCAGGAGGGATTTTGTCCCACTCCTCTTTGCAGATCCTCTCCAAGTCAAGGCTGATGTTTGGCAACTCGAACCTTCAGCTTCCTTCACAGATTTTCTATGGGATTAAGGTCTGGAGACTGGCTAGGCCACTCAGGACCTTAATGTGCTTCTTATTGAGCCACTCTTTTGTTGCCTTGGCTGTGTGTTTTGGGTCATTGTCATAACCATCCATGACCCATTTTCAATGCCCTGGCTGAGGGAAGGAGGTTCTCACCAAAGATTGGCCCCTGTCCATCGGCCCTTTGATGCTCTGCAGTTGTCCTGTCCCCTTAGAAGAAAAACAGCCACAAAGCATAATGATGGTGGGGATGGTGTTCTTGGGGGTCATAGGCAGCATTCCTCCTCCTCCAAGCAGGGCAAGTTGAGTGGATGCCAAAGAGCTTGATTTTGGTCTTATCTGACCACAACACTTTCACCCAGTTCTCCTCTGAATCATCCAGATGTTCACTAACAGACTTCAGATGGGCCTGTACATGTGCTTTCTTGAGCAGGGGGACCTTGCGGGCGCGGCAGTATTTCAGTCCTTTACGGCGTAGTGTGTTACCAATTGTTTTCTTGGTGACTATGGTCCCAGCTGCCTTGATACCATTAACAACATCCTCCCATGTAGTTCTGGGCTGATTCCTCAACGTTCTCATGATCATTGAAACTCCACGAGGTGAGATCTTGCATGGAGCATCAGACCGAGGGAGACTGACCATTATTTTGTTTTTCTTCCATTTAATCGTACCAACTGTTGTCATGTTCTCTCCAAGCTTCTTGGCAATGGTCTTGTAGCCCATTCCAGCCTTGCGTAGGTCTACAATCTTGTCCCTGATGCCCTTGGGATAGCTCTTTGGTCTTGGCCATGGTGGAGAGTTGGAGAGTTTGGAATCTGATTGATTAATTGCTTTTGTGGACAGATGTCTTTTATACAGGTAACGAGCTGAGATTAGGAGCACTCCCTTTAAGAGAGTGCTCCTAATCTCAGCTTGTTAACTGTATAAAAGACACCCGGGAACCAGAAATCTTGCTGATTGATAGGGGATCAAATACTTATTTCCCTCACTGACCTGCAAATCAATTTATAACTTTTTTGACATGCCTTTTTCTTGGTTATTCTGTCTCTCACTGTTATGGAACACGTACACATCAGACAGTTAAACCATTGGAGCAACTAGTTGTAAAACAAGATGTTGCACATAGAAGAGATTCAAAGGCCCAAAATGCTGTACCCTGTAATCCACTAAATTCTGCAGAGTACAAAAGACCTCAGCAAGATAGACAGGAATGTATTTCCAGAATTTACAATTGAGACCTAACCTAGGAAAAAAAATAATCATTGCACACTGGAACCATTTAATTACAAATAGTGAGTTTATGTTGATGTGAAGGCTTCATACACCATCAATAATTTATTTGAGATTAATTTTATACCCACAGCACTTAAACATTTGTGGTGCAACACCCAAAAAACTAAAGTTTACTATTTGCTACATTCACCTAGAAATGGACACATTTAAATCTCTCCACGATGAATAGGGTGCGCCGGAATTGTATCTTTCTGTCTCAACAAGTTTGGAAATGTACTCCTGATAAACAATGCATTGGCTAATGAGTAATTAACAAACTGCTTAAACCTAATTAGACTTACTATAAGCATTTAGTCATCAACAGATCTGGAAAATTAATAAGGGCCCCCATTAAAGGATTGGAAAAACATATCTTTGTAAATGTTTTACTTTCTGGAATACCTGCATTTAAACTTTTAGCATAGATATTCAGTGGGGATGATAACTTTTTTTCCCCACTAATTTTTTAGACAGATATATAAACATCACAGATATTTAAGGCAACAAATGAATAGAGATACAATACACAGTGTGATATCTTATGATCTAACATTTATAGTTGATGATTATTTGTAATATCGACATTATCTAATTATATCTTACTGTCTTCTTATTTGTTAAATCTCTATTAAAGTAAACTGAATTTGTATGACTACGTTATCTTGTTCCAATAAATTAAATTAAACAATTTCAAACAAAACAAATATTTACAATTTAGTTCACATATATATACATATCATTTAAAGTAGTAATGACATTTCTAACCTTGTCAGAGCGGTTTCTCCTCTAGAAATAGAGGGTCTCCTTTCCAGGTTCCAGGCGCCCATTATGACCACCGAGCCCTCGTTCCCCTCCACACCAAGTTATGGTAATTGTGTGAAAGCAATGGTTGTCCCTCCATACTCTCCAGCCAAAGCCCCTAAATCTCCATGTACCAAGGAATATGTGAGTTATTTTTTTGTTTATTGCTATATAGTTAATTTTGTTTTTAACCATTGACATATCAAGTTTATCAGCCTTCCAGTTATTTGCTATATGGCTATTGGTAGCTAAATAGCAGAATTGTAGGAGCTTCTTTTGAGGGGGCGTAAGGGTTGTTAACAGAATCCCTAGTAGACATACCTCTAATCCCCCCCTTACTGGAGTGCAGAGTAACTATGTGGATAGTTGCGAAACAGCTCTCCTTAACTGTTGGACCTTTGGCCAAAACCACCAGATATGCATAAAGGACCCGTAACCTGGCAGCCCCTAAAGCAGTATGGTCTTTCTGTCATTTTCCATTTGGAAAACTTTTCTGGTGTTTTATATGTTTGTTGTAATACCTTTAGTGCAGTTTCCAGTAGATTTTAATTAAGTGATCCTCTATAAATGTCTTTCCAGAAAGTTTCCCATTTCTTCAAATCCCAGATTTGATTCAAATCTTTCTCCCACTCCCTAACATATTTATCTTTGGGGTAACTGAGAGGAGTGTTGTAGATGTCGTATATACCCCCCTATTATTCCTTTAGAAAGTTTTTGACTGATTAGGGACAGAGTGTCTGAATTTATAGAAGTTGTGTTATCCTTAATTATATCAAAAGTGATAGGTTCTCCCTCTCCTATCCAGGCGCCCAGTCTATCTAACTCCTTAGACTTCCAACAAATTATGGATTCTCTACTCAGGTCTTTAGGGGCCCGCAGATGTGAGATTGTTGATGCCAGATGTGATGGTTTGGAAAATAAGGTGAAGCGTTTCCAGGCCCACTTTCAGCAGTGAATTGTATGCAGAACCACTAGGTATTTTAATCAAATTACCTGTTCCTGGTCATTGTTAAGCCAAATTAGAGTATCCCACGAATAGGGATGTATGGACTGATTTTCAATAAACAACCACGAGGGTTGGTGCAGGGATGAGTGTATGATAGGGATGAAAGAAAGTTGTGCGGCTCTATAGTGTTTTATCAGGTCCGGGCAGAACATGCCCTCTCTAGTTTTGTGTTTAAACATAGTAGTTTTACTGATTCTTGGAGGTCTGTCTTGCCAAATGAAGCTAAAAACCTTACTCTGAAAACCTTTCAAATCCTTTGGATTCACTGAAACTGGGAGAGTTCGGAACAAATATAATAGATTCAGAAGGGTATTCATCTTAAACACATTAATCCTCCCTAGCCAGGAAATAGGGTTTCTATATTTGTAATTTTGTAATTCACCTTTTATAAATTGTCCAAACGGGCAATGATTTTTAGTCCCAGATATTCTATAAATTCTTTAGCCAATTGAAACTGCTAATCCCTTCTGCAATGATTCTTTAATCTATTTTGGTAGGTCTATTGTGATGATCTGGGGGTATGGGCTATTACTATAAGACTACAGGTTACCTACCCACAAGGACCGTTTGGGCCTTTGGAAATCTCGGCACCAGCACCCTGATATCTGGCTTCTGTATCAGTCAGAGTCTCCCCATCAGTAATCAGCACTTCCAGGAGTCTCAGTAACCTTCCTGTAGTAGTGATCAGGACAGGTTACTTACAGGGTGGATATAGGTTCAGTATCACAGCCACCAGGAGCAAAATAAGAGACACACAATTTTTTTTCCAGGAACTGGAAAAAGGGGTGTTGACATCTATCACTAACACTTCTATTTTATCTTTCTCATTAATAACTAGCCCCAAGATTAAACCATATTCATGTAGGGCTTTCATTAATGTTTATATGGAATTGGTCGGATTTGTCAAAGTGCACAATATATCATCTGCGAAGAGGCTAATTTTAAAATGGTGATGACCTATGACTAACACCTTCTCTAATTGCCAGGGCCAGTGGCTCTATTACAATAGCAAAGAGAAGGGGGAAAGAGGTGAGACTTTCCTTGTGCCACTGCAGATATTTATTGTTGGCTATTTTGGAACCTGTAGTTTTAGGTGGACCAAGGGATTTTTATAGTATGTCTCGATCAAATTTGTGAATTGACCTCTGAATCTGTATTTGCCTAGGACTGCTCAGAGATAGGGCCATTCTAGTGAATCAAATGCCTTCTCAACATCAAGGTCCAGTAGGCTCATGGGAGTTTTAGAACTTTTGGTCTGGTGAATTATATTTATAACCTTTCTAATATTATCTCTGGCCTGTCTATAGGGAATGAAGCCCACTTGGTCCTTGTGTATTACCCTTGGTAGGAATTTTGTGATGAGGTCAGCCATGATCTTGGCCAGAAGTTTACTATCGCCATTTACTAAAGATATTGGCCTATAATTTTTCACCTCCAGGGGGTCACTGCCTTATTTTGGGAATAGGACTATTTCTGCAAGGTTCATTTCTGAGGGAATTT
The DNA here is from genome assembly GCA_027410445.1 of Discoglossus pictus. Classification (NCBI taxonomy): domain Eukaryota; kingdom Metazoa; phylum Chordata; class Amphibia; order Anura; family Alytidae; genus Discoglossus; species Discoglossus pictus. Next base: position 445,968,641 of record CM050163.1, read on the forward strand.
GTAGCTCTTCAAGTATGGAGTTATGCAGTTTAGCTAAATCGGGGGTTAGTTGTTCCAGACTTTTTTTAGAATACATATTGGAGAAGCCATCAGGGCCCGTAGCCTTGCCTATTTTCCTACCTTAAATTCCTTTCTTTTATAAAAAAGGTATCTTGAATTTTCATTGGACTTGCAGTAACTATACCTGAAGAGTTCTTAATTTGGTAAATTTTGTTTTGTGTGTATTTCGCATTAAGTTTTCTTGCCTCCAATTCAGATAGCAACAAACATTGGTATACATTTGCACATAGTATTAATTAGGCCTATTGTACGTCTCCTTCAGATTTATCAGTCCAATGATTTTAAGTCCCGTAAAGAAACTTTAGGCATTTAAGTCTGCAAAGCTAATTTCTTATTTTGGTTGAGGTCATTCTTTTGTCTCTCATAAGGAGCTACTTGTTGCGTAGAGGGTTGCGTAATCTAGTCCACCCCTGTATGTGTTGATTTATCTCCTCCCTCCGAAGGTGGAGTATGCTGGGAAGATATATTTCTCTTTGTTTTTTTACTGAAGTGTACATCCGTCTACATTGTCTGGAAGGGCGATCTCCTCTAAGGATAGGATGCATTGCCATAGTAGTTCCCTCTGGGATTAATTGCAGGGTGGACAACAATTCTGGCAGTCCTCAAATGAGTTTACAACCTTGTTCTTATAGTGAAAAAGTAATCTGAAAGGGAATCCCCACCTGTAGGAAATGTTATGCTTTATCAAGATATACAAGGCGGGTTTCATCTCAAGAGACGCTATTTGAGTGGAGTTGGCGGTAATAACTGACCTGTCATGTTCTTGCGTGCTCACTATTTGATCCCTGATGGTCTCAAATTCCCGCGTTCTTTGTCCAAGAGAATGTAGGTCTTCTTTGACATATTTTTACGCCAGAGAAAGCTGAGTTTTCAACAAAGTTTCAAATTTGGCCATGGTCTTATCTGAGAGATCAGTATCAATACTTGTATTAGCTTGTTCTCCCTCCACTACTAAGGAATCTGATTGTTCAGGGGATCCCCCTTTTTAGCTTGTTAGCCACCACTTCCGGTGTAATGTTTTTTTTTTTCTGTGTTATTTTGAAAGGAGCCTTTACGTTTCACTTCTTACTGAACCATTTGTTATATGTATAGGCCACATTGCACCTAGCTCTCTGAGTGAATTTGTTTTTGAGGGGGTTTAGATTTTAAGACGCCAATTAAAAAAATATATAATCTAAGTGTACCTGTTATGAGGTGTAATAGATCACCTCTTTGGTGGGAGAGATAATGGCAGTAACTTGGATCAAGTTTGTAAGGTATATTTATTATGCATAGTTCTGACTAAATGATGAAAAGAAGGATATAAGTTCCTTATGATTTAGTTTGGTTTGGTTTTGGTAGTCTATAAGGTATCTACTGATTAATTTAAATTTAAACAGCAGGCTCTATCATTACATAAAGTAATCCTTTCACTATTTTATAGGATATATTCACTTTATGTCGGTTTACTGACTTAAGGCTCTGCGTCATATGAAGGCCCCAGTTTTTTGAATGTCTTACTGAGTAAGATTAGATTGCAAGCTGTTAAGGTCATCAAAACAAGTTCACTATACTTTACCTATTTCAGTATAGATATTAACACCTACCACTAGGTTTTGTTTGCATACTAATTGAGGTTGATAAAAGACTTTTAGTCCATCAAGTAAAACCTTTTTAGATATCGTCTGATCTGCAATATGCAGATTAATTGTCAAAACAGGAAAGAAAAAAACAGTGAAGCTTTGCCAATTATCTCAAAAGGTTAAAATAAAAATATAAAATTCCTTCCTGACCCCAGATACTGGTGGTAGGATTCCTCCCTGAATCAATATCCCCTCTCTAATTATCCAGGATAGCTCTGAATGCCCTTTTTATTTAAAAATATGACCAATCCCTTCTTAAAGTTATCTATCAAATCTACTGTCACCCCTTCATTTGGTAGAGAATTCCACCCTTACTGTGAAGAACCCATTTCTTTCTTTAAGGTGTAATTGTTTTACTTCTAACCTCAAATGATGTCCTCTTGTCAGTTGAAAACCTCTTGGCACAAAATGTTCACTTAACAAAGCCTTATATTGACCCTGGATATATTTACTGTATATAAGCTAATCATATACCCTCTTAGAAGCCTTTTTTCTATAGAATATAAGCTTAATTAAGCTTGAAATTCTCCTGTGTTACGGGGCTATTAAATTGGAAGGGGCTGCGAGCTACAGCCCGGAGACACAAAACCGTAACCCAGTCTGTTGCACGTTGGATGTTGCGGCCGTGAACAGGATCAATTAGTCAAACCAGTAGTAACGGGTTAGACGAAGCCAATGGCAATAGAGATCGCCAGCATGGCTGATGAAAGCCTGCGGGAACCCCTGCTGCGGGGGGTGCTCCAAGCACCCCCAGGAACCTAAAGTTAAATCCCCTATGCTGGGGGTCCCCATCGGTGTCCCTATATTAACCCTTACAGCTGGCTTACCGATCGGGACCCCCGCTGCATTTAAATTTCAAATTTTCTGCCGCAGGTCCTGAAAGGACCTTAAAGGTCCTTAAAAGACCCACACATTATAATAAAATAAAGGCTTAATAGTCCACTTACCCTCGTCTCAGGCAGGGCCCCTCCGAAAGCGTTCTAAAAAATAAAAAAATGTTTTGAGGGGCTCCCCACCGCAAATAAAGCTTCTTGCACATGCTCTGCTCAAAAAATATAAATGGCGCCTTCGGATTGGCTGAAATTGCTGTCAATAATATTTCAGCCAATCAGAAGGAGCAAATGTGTGAGCCAATCAAAATGGGATACACCCCTATATCCCATTCTGATTGGCTGATGTAACTGTCAATCATATTTAATCCAATCAGAAGGCATTATTCCTTTCAAACAAATCAGAATGGGATACACCCCTGTCGGGTGTACCCATTCTGATTAGCTCCGAGCATCTGTGCCTTCTGATTGGCTGATGTAACTGTCAATCAGATTTCAGGTTAATAGTATAATAGGATAGGGGGGTTAATTTTAGGTGCTGGGGGATACTTGGATTACCCCCCCCCCCCCCCCGGCAGGGGGTTAACTGCCTCGGGGGTCCCGATTGAGATTCCCGCAGCAATGGGTAATATTGGGAGCCTGCGGGGGGCCCGATTGAGACACTCCAGCATGGGTATTTGTTTTTGGAGCAGGGGGAGCTTTAGAGGCCAGAGGGAGGTTTAAGGGCTGGAGTGGGGGTCTCTTTTGCTTCAGCAGCAAATGTATGGGCTGTTCAAGCATTTGCAAGTCCTCCCCAGCACTCGTTGGGCTTTGGCATCCATTTGCGTGTTACGGGCTAGCTCGTGGAGGACTTTGTTGCAATTTATTGGCATGATTGGATTTGTAGCGGTCACGGGCTTGACATATCAAAAGGGTTGCGGGTTGTGAAGTTAAACGTTCCACATCTCATAGGCATTTTTCGGCTGTCATGCGTTTTAACGCACAAGACGTTGGCGGGTCGGTTTACAAGGCTAATTTAATAGCCTTAAATCCCACTTTCTACAATACGGGATACGTTTTAAAAATTTACCCCCAATTTAATGAGGCTGCTACAGTGTTATTGTTGATATAATTCAAAGCTATTAATACTACTTATGTTGGTAACATAAACATAATATACCTAATACCTAACTCAGAGTGTAGAACTAGGTATAATTTATTCTCTTAATCACATGATTTTAACACCACACTGTTACTGTGAACCTGTCATATCCTCACCATACCTCTCTCTATTCCCTTCTCCCCTTTCCAAATTTCCTCTTCCCTTTTAAGAAAAAATACACAAGACACATGTGATTAACATTTTAATAAAAGAGAAGATGATAACATATATAATATTAGTAATCAATACAAAAACATATATGGAAGTATTTACTGTGTGATAGGTTGTTATCAATACTGATGTAATAAGATAATGTACCACAGTGTGTACCTGTACACTTACTCTCTTCTTTATATTCTCACAATTTTGTGCAATAAAAATTACAAAAATACAAGGGAATACACATGTCTTCAATTTTCTTAACATGAAACACAATGAATATACTGCAGGTTTCTCTGGTATAAAAGATGCATTTTTTATTTAATTATTTAATTTTTATTTAATTATTTATTCCTATTTTTTTTTTTGCATAGAAATTTGTTAATCCTAGCATATTGTTAAAAGGATAAATTATTTTTAGTATAGCATTATATAAAATAATTGGTCATATTTTCATTCTTGGTCTACTTGGGAATGGGGAGGGCTAAGAAAAGTGGATAAGTTGAAAATTATAGGAGGGGAGAAACACAGAAGAGTAGGCATTTTATAGGGCCACATACGTTTTAAAAATATACCCTTATACTATACTTGAAAATATGGCAAAATGTTTTTAGAAAAAAAAAAACAACAGCAAATAAAGGGTTTATTTATTTATTGGCTTTAAAGTTATCAAGGATGTTTTTTTCAAAAACCAGTAAAGAAAAATTCTGACCACAGTGGTCCTTTAAGTAGTCTTGTTTAGTCATGCAGTGATGTCTGACTATGTGACCCTATGGACTGTAGCTCTCCATTAACTTGAGGCTGACCCTCTGAACTGCCTGATGCTCATGTTCATTGCTTCAATGACCACTTCTCTGCCTTTACTGTCTCCTTCTTCATCTGCCTTCAATCTTTCCCAGCATCAGAGTTTTCTCTAGGGCATCCTGTCTTCTCATGATATGGCCATGATCAAACCTTCCAGTGGACAGTTTGGCTCGACCTCCTTTAGTATTGATTTCCTCTAAACAGTTTTCTCCAACACCACAATTTAAAGGAGTCAATTCTACTGCGGTCAGCCTTCTCTGTGGTCCAGCTTTCATATCAGTATGTTACTACCAGGAATACCATAGTTCTGACTATGCAGACCTTTGTTGATAGTGTAATATATTTGCTTTTTAACACCTTGGAGCTATTTGCCATTAAACTGTCATCTATTTGCTATCTATTTGACATGAACTGAGAGTGCCATTTGCCATGATCTTTGCCAGGTTAACATTGAGCAGCAATCCAGCTGTTGCATTCTCTACTTTCACCCTCATCAGTAGTTCCCTTCGTTCCTCCTCACTTGCAGCCATCAGAGTAGTATCTTCTATGTAGTTCAGATATTTCTCCCAGCAATATTATTCCTGGCTTTCGATTTCTCCAGTTCGGCCTTATGCATGATCTATTTTACTATTATAAACTATGTATAATATCAATTAAATAATTTAATTTAGGACAAATTAATTAAGGTTAAAAGAGACAGTGAAGGGCCTGCAATACATTTGCTCTATTTCGAAGTGATTGTCCTTGTATTTACTTCTATACAGAAATGTAGTAGGATCTGGCCCATTGACTCCACTCTTAATGTATAAAAATGTACTAAAACTCAAGCTGTGCCTATTTGAGTGCGTGTATGAGAGCAATAGTGTATCAATAAAATATGAGTGCGTGAAATTGGGTATGTTAGAAAGGGACTCTGAGCAGATGCGAGTATGTACAAGAAAAAGAGAATATGTGAGTACATGAGAGTATGTGACTGAGTGCACAAGAGTGTGTACCTCATTGCTAATTAAGGCATGCTCCTGTGCTAGATATGGTGTCTTATAGAATAGTTGTAATAGATCACTTCTGAAAAAATGCATGAGAGACGGAAGTAAACAATGGGAGTACAGAATGTTATTGAGAGAATTTGAAAAGATTAGATCTGTCTCCTAGTGCCGAGGCAGCTATTCTCACCAGGATACTGCCTCCATGCTGTTTTTTGTCAGCAGCTCACACAATCTAGGGGCAGAGTGACAACCCTCCCACAATTTGACACTACACTCCTATTTGTTCTCCCATGGAGGCATGTTATACTCCTATTGATTATTCTCATATAATTGTTTGTACACTGTTCCCTTCCAGCATTTGCCTGTTGAATCTGGCACATATGGAAAGTATATACATTATAGATGATATGAGACTTCAGTAGTCGTTTAAGTCTCAAACCATTTCAACTTCAAGCCAATGTTAAAATATTTAATACCACATTTTATGTCTGCACTGGCAACATTAGTAAATATGGTAAATTATATTTTTCACTGCCTACGATGACCTGGTGGGTGCCTCAGAGAGATACCTGTGACCTAAGCAAGGCCCAGTGGGTATCTCCGCATACTTTGGACACAACTTACTCCTTCACTATAATAATAACACTTCTTGGGATAACAAACTGACTGCAGCATTAATTGGTAAACACAAATTTACATAATAACAAGACCAATAATTAAGTAAACATTAAAAAGAGAGGGGAGGAGCCTGACCCGAGACAGTACACTCTACCCCCTGAATCCTCGTCCAGGGCCTACCGTGATGGAACATCCGTACCACTGTGGGGTAGGATCTCACCCACTTTACACTGTCCCGGCAACTCACCTCACCACCCGACAGACAACAAATACAATAAAAGACACCATTAATACATCCTGAAATACTATGACCAGATCTACAATTGCTAATGCCATAGACAGATATGACTCCAAATTGCACTTATTATATTTACTTTATTTAAAATTTTTGTTTTCCTTTTTTTTTTTTTTTTTTTTTACAATACATGAACACATATTTGCCAATTATTAGGGTTGGGTGGGATCTAATCACATGGCTAGCTGGGGGCATAATGGCTAAGTTGACGCCAAACACTATTAGTGACTCTGCCCCCAGCTAGCCACCCCCTCTCCCATACTCCCGGGCCTGCCAGGTCATGTGGCCCTCCTTCCAACCCCAGGAGGCCTGGGGAGGTATACAGGCCATTCAGGACTTTTTGGTTTGCGACAAATTTGTGCAGAAATCCATATCATTCCAAAGGGTTCACATACTTTTGCTTGCAACTGTATATCGAGCACTATTATTGCCTAATGTAGTAAAAGACAATGAGGTGCCGTAACATTTCTTAGAGCTCACTCTTGTTTACAAGATTAAATCCTTTGTGCTTTTGCCCCCAAACCACTCGTCAGGATATTGTATAGTTGTTTACCCGTAAAATGCATTCTGTGTACCAGCCTTTAGCAAACAAAGCGTATAATCCATTATGACTCTCTCCTATCTTTGGAAGAATTTGTAATGTGCTACCAAAATAAAAATAATCTCTGTAAACATACAATCACACTCAGGCATGCTCCTAAAAGTTTCTCTCCTCCATCTAGCCATCACACGCTAGTAAAGAGGAGCCCAAAATATAGTTACCACATTGCATAAAATAAAACACAGTGCATAACAATTTGGTAATCTACAAATGAAACAGTGCAAAGGGCACTTAAAATCAGTCAAAAAACAGATAAAACACAATATGTATCAGGTCAATCCCATAGCCAGGAAACTTACTTTCCAAATGCTATTATCTCACAATATACCTCTATAAGTGATACGATGCCCTGATTTAAATGTTACTGATGACTGGACCATCATGGAACTTGGAAACAGGCTAGGCTATGATGTCACTAGTCACATCCTGTTACATCATTGGCTCTGCCCCCACTCTGATTACACAGTGGTAACAACTGTATTGTAACATGCTTTCAGCTGCCACATAGACCCAACCCAGTGACAGTGCATGAGCCATCACACCCCTACCGATTTTTATAGGGCATGCTGAGTCTGAATCAGAACCTAAACTTTTCAGACTTTTTGTAGTCTGGCACACGGGAAGAGCTGGCCACACCCCATGATAAGCACAGGTAGGAGGAGATAAACAGTTCTGCTTGAGGGAAAACTGACACTTTCAAAAGTAAGAAAAAATTTACTTTTATTTAATTTGAACTGTATACTATTTTTAGTAGTATAAGCCAACAAACATATGAGCTATATTCGTATTTGTGCTACAGTGGTCCTTTAAATTTGAGTGCTCAATAATCCAATATATCGTGTTAAGACTAATAAAATGAAGTAATAATATAAATAACTGTATAATGTTAAATATATAAATAATACACTATGTAAAGATATAGGGCCTCATTCAATTAAGCCCTTGGGAGATGCGGGTGTCCGTAAGGGAGCCCGTACGTTTTTTGGCTATTCAGTTGGTGTCTTTTTGCAAGCTCCGACCGTGTTATGGGCTCCAGACTCCGATTCATAGCGATGGTTAACATTGCAAGTTACAGGCCATCCAAGCCTTTGATCTTTCACGGCAGCAAGAGTTACGATCTCAAAAATCGCAAATTGCTATTTAATTGCTACAATTGCCCAAGCCCGCAAATGTTTGCACACCCGTAAATGGCAAATGTAGAAGATTACCCTATGAGTGCTAGAGAGGACATATCCGTAGTACTGTAAAAGCAAATAAAAAATCAATACTGCACTGTAAATGATGGAGAAAGTGATGATAGATATTAGAATTAATTGCACAACAGTCTCAAGCTCGCAAATCAGCAATACAAATTATTTAAATTTTTGTTTCATTTCAGAGTTAGATTGATCTCGAGAATCACATGGACTAGAACAGTATCGGCATTCATTTTTATTATTTTGTATTATGTGGGTTTGTGAGTCTGATCGCATATCGGACCCGGGAACCTAATTGATTGACATGTAACCTCCATCTTAGACTGACGTAATGATGACGGACTCATTTTCCCTTGGCTGTTTCTAAATGGGTGGTTACGGCCTTGCTTAATTGATCATGTTCCCACCCTGAAATGCTACGGACCAGTGCATAATTTATGGTTTTGGCTTTCGGCCCGTAACTTGTGGGCTTGTTCAATTGAATTCCACCGTAACTCGAGCACACTGTGTGCCCACTGCAGGCCTGCAGAAATACGGCCTTTATCCCGCAAGTTGCGGGATTGAAACTGAATGAGGCTCATACTGTGCAAACTCATGCTTAGATTTAATTTAATCTGCATAAAATGGCTAATGTAAGGACCCAATTTTCATGACCTTTAATTAGTGGAAATAGGTATCAACTTTCATGCCCATTAATTAGTGGAAATAGGTATAATCTATTCCTCAATTTAGTTTGATTATAAAAGTTGATCTTTTGCAAGGAATCTTACACTGAAAATTGTTGGTTGCCTCTTTAATGCATAGTGTGACGACCCACTTCTGGGTTAGACTCAGCAAGACCCTAGCTCAATCTCACGCAGTAGGTCGTGGAGTTCTTTGAGAATCCCTGTTTGGCAGTAATGAATCCTAGGGCAGCATGCAACCACCACAGGCACACAGGAAGCATGTGCAGCAGTGACTAGGAGCAGAATTGAAGGCAGTATCAATAGCAATAATTCAAGCAATCAGAATTATTATTTCCCCTCAGAATAAACATATACTTTGCTTATGTACAAGCAACCTGGGAATTAGTCCTTTAAATCAGGATAGCACCTGGTACAAGCAGTAATCAACACGTTAGTGCATCAGTTCCAGTTTTATTCTCTCCTAGCAAAATGGAACAATAAAAAAAAAAGAAATAATAGAACCTCCCCCAGTAAAGTCCATCCACCTCTTGTGCAGTCAAGACCTGTTTGACCCCCCCGCCAAAAAAAATAAAATAAATAACAAGGGCAATAACTATCCAGGGTCTGGTGCTTTTATGTTTATGTTTCCGTTCATTGATCTGTTCTGCTTAGGGTTGAGTTTTAGTAATTTGTGTTTTTAAGACCCTTGAAAGTTATGCAGCTCGGGGTAACAAAACAGTTACAATGGTACCCAGCTTGGCAACATGGCTGATCACATGCATATGAAAAATGGAATAACCACAATTAGGACCTAGCAGGTCCCCACATTATTCTAACTGTTAAAAAACGTCCTACTACAGCCGGTACGGCCCTGATAATATAAATTAGAGCCTGCGAGCCACATTCTATTGTGTTCATTACATCAATCATATTGCCACTGTACATCAATATCAGCACATACATTTTCACCCAGAAATCATGACAGTAACTGTATGCACACAATGTCCAGCTGTCCATCCAGTTGTGACACAGCTTTACAGACAGAGTGTGCGGAAATGTGCTGCCCACTGAGCCACAGTTTGGAAAGCATGGGAGGAGCTCCAACCTAAAAATCAAGGGAAATCCAGAAATATCAATGTATGTTTTCTCACAAAAGATGATGTTTTTAATAAAAATAAATTTTTTCTCTTAATCTTTACTACTCAAAACTGCAACAACAAAAAATGCCAGAGACCCGCTGGATATCATGCCCCCCTAATATATCACAACAGACACTTCCATTTGTTTTAGGACATTGGACCTGGTAGTTATACAGATTATCTGTGAAAGGTGGGTGAACAAAACACACATATATATATATATATATATATATATATATATATATATATATATATATATATATATATATATATATACAGTATATACAGTGCGTTGCAAAAATTTCCCCCCCCCCCCCCCCCCTTGGCATTTTTCGTGTTTTGTTGCCTCATAACCTGGAATTAACATGAATTGTTTGAGGATTTGCATCATTAAATTTACAGAACATGCCCACAACTTTGAAGATTTTTTTTTATTGTGAAGCAAACAACAAATAGGACAAAATAACAGAAAAAGTCAATGTGCATAACTATTCACCCCCTAAAATCAATACTTTGTAGAGCCACCTTTTGCAGCAATCACAGCTCCAAGTGGCTTTGAATAACTATCTATGAGCTTGCCACATCTTACCACTGGGATTTTTCCCCATTCCTCCTTGCAAAACTGCTCCAGCTCCTTCAAGTTGGATGGTTTGCGCTTGCGAACAGCAATCTTTAAGTCTGACCACAGATTTTCTTATGGATTGAGGTCTGGGCTTTGAGTAGGCCATTCCAACACATTTACATGTTTCCCCTTGAACCACTCAAGTGTTGCTTTAGCAGTGTGTTTGGAGTCATTGTCCTGCTGTAAGGTGAACCTCCATCCTAGCCTTAAATCACGCACAAAGTGGTACAGGTTTTGCTCAAGAATATCTCTGTATTTAGCACCATCCATCTTTCCCTCAACCCTGAGCAGTTTCTCAATCCCGGCTGCTGAAAAACATCCCCACAGCATGATGCTGCCACCACCATGTTTCACTGTGGGGATGGTGTTCTTTGGGTGATGTGATGTGTTGGGTTTGCGCCAGACAAAGCGGTTTCTTTGATGGCCGAAAAGTCTCCCACATGCCTTTTCGCAAACTCAAAATGTGCCATTTTGTTTTTTGCTGAAAGTAATGGCTTTCTTCTGGCCACTCTGCCATAAAGCCCAACTCTATGGAGCATACGGCTTATTGTCGTCCTATGTACAGATACTCCAGTCTCTGCTGTGGAACTCTGCAGCTCCTCCAGGGTTAACTTAGGTCTCTGTGCTGCCTCTCTGATTAATGCCCTCCTTTTCTGGTCTGTGAGTTTTGGCGGGAGGCCGTCTCTTGGCAGGTTTGCTGTTGTGCCATGTTCTTTCCATTAGGTTATGATAGATGTGATGGTGTTCCTGGGGATCATCAAAGATTTTTATATTTTTTTTTATAACCTAACCCTGACTTGTACTTCTCAACAACATTGTCCCTTACTTGTTTGGAGAGTTCCTTGGTCTTCGTGGCAGGGTTTGGTTAGTGGTGCCTCTTGCTTAGGTATTGCAGCCTCTTTGGCCTTTTTAAAAAGGTGTGTATATGTAATGACAGATCATGATTGCACACAGGTGGACATCATTTCTCTAATTATGTGATTACTAAAGGTAATTGGTTGCACCAGAGCTTTTTATGCGCTTCATAACAAAGGGGGTGAATACATACCCACATGCCAATTTTCTGTTTTCTATTTCTAAAAAATAGTTTTATGTATATATTTTTCTCATTTCACTTCACCAACTTAGACTATTGTGCTCTGATCCATCACATAAAATTCAGATTAACAAAACATTGAATTTAAGGCTGTAATGTAACAAAATAGGTAAAAAGTCAAGGGGGGTGAATACTTTTGCAAGACACTGTAAATATATATATATATATATATATATATATATATATATATATATATATATATATATATAAAACTGTTTATACTTGTTAGTAGGCTACTGCTTAGTTTGCAGTGTTTATAATCTGTATATTGTTGAAAACATAGGGGTGTCATGTCCATTTAAAATAATTATGTGTGCAAGTGGAGCATAGAAGGCAACACAACTCTTGTAGTGTACCAGTAAATCGTGTAAATAGAGCAATTACAGTCTTTCTGGTCAATAATATGAACATTTTCTCATATCAATTGTATTAGGTGTAATTAGTAATAGTTACCTGTGTCCTGTTGTGAATTTGTTTATTTAGTAATCTGTCACTGATAACTGATTCTAATTCAACTCCTGGACAATTCAAAGTCCATCTAGAGCAGGGGTCACAATATTTCCACTGTGCAATATAAAAATGACTAATATGTTTAAAGAGAAGTTGATATGACCAATAAGGGGTGGATATTCTGCATTAATCAAACTTAGTTTAGGATAGTCAGCTAAGGTTAACCCACAAAATTACATTTATACTGTTTTAGATTAAAGGACTATTGTACTACAAGTAAAACTGCACCTTTGTGAAGTTTGTAGCAAACTAACAACGTTAGTGGCTGTGTAAGCTATAAACATGAAAATATGTTTAAAGAAAATCATAATTTTTGAAGAAGATAGAAGTTTCCATATTGGACTGGTTCAACTCTTCCTGACAGCTTTAATTCTGAGGGTGTGGCAAAGAGAGGAGGATTGGAGACCTTATTGAATTTGGCACCAACCTTTTCACATGCTCAGAAGCAGGCAGCTTTGAACAAGGACTGCAAGCCGTGCTCCTCCTGATATATAAGCAGCTCTCTCCCACAGACACACAACCTTTACTGAAATATCAGGGATGCCTCCAGAGACCAGCAGAGACATTCATTTTTTCTTATGTGTGACACTTTTCCTGTCTAATCAAGCTCTTTGAGTCAATGTTGTCTAACATATGTATGGAAGAAATGGTAAAGGAGTAAATAGCAAAGGTGGAAAGAGAGCGAGAGAGAAATTAGAATAGTTTAAAGCATGACTGTAACATACAGTTGAAACTAACATCATTTTTTTTTGTAGGCTACAAGAACCTTTCAGAAAAGCAGAAGTAAATCTTGTGACAGAGAAAAGAAAACAATGAAGATATATAAAGTCCAAGCAAAGTGCAAATTGATTAGATGTAGACACTGCTTTCCTTTTAACTTAAAGGGCCACTCTTAACAATCCAACTTTAAAAAAATTAAAGCAATAAAGATCAATGTAAACACATTACCAGTGTTTATAGCAGTGCCACTCTGACAGGAGGATGTCATAAGCTCATTGACAGCCAACATTTTGTAAATTTAAAGCTGTTTTACTGTTACTAAATTATTATTTTTAAATAACTACCAATCAGAAATGTTCATATTTTTATGCAGACCAGGTTGGAGATGACAGGTGCATTTTGTTGTTTTTTCTACATTTGACCCTGTAACAATCAGTATGACTCACATGAACCTGTTGCTATTCTTCAGAAAGTGTTTAGAGTAGTAGTATTGTCTTATGAATAATTTAGCTTGATAATGTGCAAGACACTTGAGAGGAATGGGAGGAACCACATCCCTATTTAGTTCAATTGAAAGAATGTCACTTTAAATAGCCAATAGAACTAACATCAGAACAACTCCCAGTAGTATAACCCTCCCCATTAAGTTACAGGCAAATGACTGTTCCAAGATGGTAGCACCCATGACTCCAACAGTCTCCTAAATTTGGATTTCACTAAAAATGTTCTTTCAATACATAGCAAGCAGCTAAAATCACAGAAGTGTGACAGTATTTCTGGTCTGATTATCCAGGTATGCCAAACTCTCCATGATAAGGCACCTGGTTTAGGTTAAGATGTCAGTGTGGAAGGGCACACCATCCCTATGAATTTCCTCTCTCCAGTCAATAATTTTGCATCATAAAGTTGATATACTAGTGATCATTCCTCAATTATAACTAATGGGGGGGGGGGCAATCAGTTTTTGTGACAGCAGATAAGCTGCAGAGCATAAAACTTTTCTTATTTCATGCTCTGTATCATTTATAATACTAAAACCTGATGAGATATGTGCTGGTGTACACTTTTATTAGTGGGCATTGCCACAGATGGACATGTAAATCTACATCTCTGACATGACTCACTAATTCCGTACTGGACCTTTGGAGTCAGAAGCATAGCACGACAGTAGGTGTAATTTTTTGTTATTTGCTGTGACGCATGATCAAATACCCTATTTCTAATGCAACAAAGAAATAATAATAAATGATTTCCATGTCACTTTATGTATATAATAAACTAACAGTAGCTATGTAAACAATGATCATAAAAGCATTGCTATACTAAATATATTTATTTGTCTGTCCTTTGTCTGAGCTTTTTGTTTCGTTTCCTGGGAGGGAGTACCGAGCAGGAAAAGCAGGATGCTTTTCTGCATCTGAGTAGTGATGGATAACTATCAAATACCCAACCTGTACCCACTGTTCATTGTTGATCTGTTGGAAAATGGTGTTTTGGAGTATGCTGGATGCTTCTGTCTCTATCTACCTGGATACAATAGTTGGAGTCTCTGTAGTTCTTTCAATCACAACCTCACATGTTTGAAGACAGTGCACCGGCATCTGTGGGAAAACTTTTGTAACAGAAACCCATCACTGTTATTATACCAAGGACATTATACCAGGCCAGGGAAGGGTTAACTGGACTATACGAGGCCCAAGGGTTAATCTCGGCTTTCCATCATCTTTGTTTAGAAATGGAAGTATGCAAGGGATAGGAAGAGCTAACCCAATTATCCATCTGCTTTGTTTGTAAAAGCTCTATTGTGTAGGGAACCAGTCGGCTCCAGTGATGATGTGTTAAGATTATAATCCAGTTGCTAATTAAGCCTTTGTATGGCCAAAGGTGGGAGTATTCAATTGTCCTTGTGGAGACTCTCACCCCCCGTTCTGACTGTATATATATATGTGTGTAAAAGAATTAAAAAATGATCTCTGTTCTGAAAATCCACGGTGTGTATCGTCCATTGTGGAAAGAGGGACTTGTGGGACCGGGCTGCGATATACTTGGCTATCTTTGTTATTTATTAGCGGAGATATTGACCTCTGATGTCACAGCTCCGTTACAACTTTCTCTACACTAAACTGAGAAAATACAAGTTTCAGAGATTAAAAATTAATTTTCTTATAATCTATGCCAATGAATTAGAGATGGATCCACAAAGTCTCTACTGCAACTGATTTTGCTCCGGCTGTGTATTTCAAGCCTGCAATGTTTCACTGGTTTCCATAGTTATTATAAAAGATTCATTTGGGTCTTTTCTGTAAATATTATACCCATAAAAGCACTAGCCAGCTCATCTCCATTGGTTCTAAGAAAACATACAGTATTCTCAAAATAATCTTTCCTGACACATCACCCTCCTCAAAACGTTGTGCTGCACTATCCCAGAGAAAGGATTTTTCAGGACCTCCCTTATGCCTGTGCTTATTTCTCCACAGGGATGAACTGAATTATAGTGTAGAAAATAAAATAGAACATATGCCAAGATCACACTGTAAGAATAGTGTTAACTGCTGATCCTCAACAAACTTCCATATGGACTTTTTGGAATAGCCTTCTTGGGCATGACAGTTATCTAAGCGAGTGTGGATCAGTTCTCAAGGCAAGTCCACTTCCTGCTTTTGAACATAAAAAGTAATTGCTTATAAAAGTGAAAAATGTATGCATTTATATTTTTTCAGATTCTAACCACATTTTGCACATTATCAAATTTAGTAATTTGAAAGGACCATATAGAAAAAAATACTATAGTGACCATTTAAAGAATGCTCACAGATGTCTCCATTCTTTGCAGCCCGTGATAGAGATAACCTGGATATTACACAGCATCAGGCTTACAGGTCACATGGTATGAGAAAAGGTAGTTTTAAGTATCAGCTAATACTGCAGTAGAATTATTGTTTTCCTCAATGGGAGAAAGACTACATTTTTTATGCATGTGTAATTTTATAATCAAAACAAAATTAACTAATATTTACTTTGAAGGCTGACCAGTTCAGGAAATCCTGTTTATCTGTATGGTTAATTCTATGTGGAGGAGATTTATTTTTTTCTGTGAGCTACCAGGTTTTTCATACTTTATGGTTGTACAACTCTGTTTTAGAATTATTCAGATTAAAGAGGTTTGTGACTGTCTGCAGCTGGGCAGAATTAAAGGGACATGAAAATATTGTTTCTATGTTGTATCAGAAAGAGGTTTTTACTTTTTAAAGTGAAGGTCTCAGGATATAAAAACATATTCAGATTGTTTAAGTTGTCTTGGGGGCTTGCCATCTGTCAATGAGATCTACAGGCTAAAGTATTCTATCTTGTAAGAAATTAATATATAATTTCCATAAATCACAAGTTTTTATGGAAAGGTCAATAAACGAGCAGACCAATAAAGTATAATTAAAAATATATATTTTACATAAATCAAGATACAGTATACAATACAATGGATTTTAGACAAAACAGAGAACAGACAAGAAGTATTAAGACAATATTTACAAATATAATACTTATATGAATTCTACATTATGTAATATAAAGATACAGTATACTACCCCCTATGGTCAGTTTTGGAAGTTCACCCTCCATCAGGTTCTCTCTGGTCAGGAGCAGGCTCTGCTGGGCTTCATCTGGCACTCTTCCCTCTGGACTGCTTCATGGAGGCTCCTTCAACCTGTGCCGGTGCTGGTGCCTTCTCTTCATAGATTCTTGGCTTTTTATTTTTATTTATCATTATTATTATTATTTTATTTTTATTTATCATTTTTATCATATTGTGGCCTTTGACCCACCCTCTCTCTACATCATACATGGTAATAAGTTGAATTTAAACTGTTGGTGTCTATTCAAGCTGTAACCCTACACCCACCTACACCCATCTAGGGTCTTGTTCTCAGCTGTCTAAAGTTAAAATCAAAGTCTTTACTACACATTCTGTTTTCACTGTAAATAAGACCATCTGTGATTCTCTGAGTTATTTTGAGTGAGACTACCCACACCTGTTGTCTTTCCCCACAAACAAGACTTGGTTTTACAGTTATACACATATATAAAATATAAATGAATATTATTATATATTGATATAAACATACAATTGTAATAACCAATTATTAACACTAGAGTTGTATATAATAAGTTATATTTATAAAATATACATTGAAGTCATGTTAAAAAATTGTCTGCATATAAGCCATATTTTACAGTCTGCATTCATGCAAAAAAACAATTTCCGTATGGATGTTTTGAAATTGCATTCACTTTCTTGGGCATGACAGTTTTCTAAGTGTGGATCAGTAATGTTTAAAACATGCTCTTTTATATGCATAAAAAAAGTTGTATTCCTCATGTCCCTTTAAATATTTTTGGTAACAGGATTAGTCACCAGAGGGAAATGGGAGAAATCATGGATTCAGATATGGATTCAGAAAAGATCTCTTTGCCATAGGCCATAGGGAGTAGCCATTTGACAATATAATTATATAGAGGAGAAAGCTCCAATATACCTTGGCAAATAATACCCAATTGTATTCCTAAATACTTCTTAATTACTTAATTACTTATTAATTAATTATTTTCCTAAAGATTTTATCATTTTGCTTTGGTAAAATAAAATGCTTCAAAGCAGTGTGAGGCCCTTTTAAGCTGCTCTAAGCTTTTATATATGTGGAGTGGACAGTTAGCCCGACAATATGATGCCCCTCAATGTTATATCACTCTTCTAAACACTGGAAAAGGAAACATTGCAGTTCTGAGTGTGCCCACAAAGTACATCATGAATAGTTGGCCAACAGATATTTGGTGTTACTACTTGTGTTGAAGATCTGGGTTTTGTACAAATGAACTGTGTGTAGTGCTGGTTAGTGTCTGTGTGTCACTCCCCAAACAACATTTGGCCGCACAAACAAAACAGAGATTCGAAAAACTGTTAACACCTCAAACTTTCACATAATCAATTGGGCCCTAATAAAGGAACATATCTTCTCTCTAAGACACATTACTCGCCATAAAGGGACAAATAACATTAGTAACAATTAATTTACATACTATCAAATAGAAATTGAGCTACATATGCTACACACACATCTGAATATTTTCTGTATGTTTATCTCTGTGTATTTGTATTTTCCTATTGGTGAGTCAATATAACTGCATTTCTGCATGTTTCCTGCTTATTATTATTGTTATTAGTATTTATGAAAGACCAATATTTTCAAAAGCGCCATTTACAAAGGTACAAAAAAATAAAGTGGGAACAATAAGCAAGTAACAATGGTAACTTAAGTTATAAGGTTTGCAGAAGTACAAATGCAATAAGGCAAAGGTAATTTGATCCATCCGATTTTAAGTCCCTACTATGAAGAGTTTACAATCGAGAGGGTATTGTTCAGAATATAAAACGTGAGGATGACAGCTGTATGATGACCATGATAGAAGCAATAAGCTACAGGAGATGTAGATGTGTTATAGGATGTGTGTTTTGGCAGTAGGGCATGTAGACATAGGGCCACTGTAGTGCATTTACAATAAAGCTCATATATTTGTTTGTTGGGCATACGCTAATAAAACAGTATGTAGTTTAATATAAAAGTCATAATTTTCCTTCCTTTCTAAATTGCCAGATTTCCCCTCAAGCAAAGCTACCTTTTTCCACCGCCTTGGGGCCGTGGCCAGCTCTATCTGGGGGATGGATCATCATGGAGCTTGAAAGCAGGCAAAGTTATTATATCACTGGCTCTGTCCCATTACATATTAGCTCATCCTCCATGGCTTACACAGTGGTAACAGCTATACTGTAACCTGCTTGCAGCTTCCTCATTGGCCCGTCATAACCCTGCCCCCTTTACTAAGTATGCTGAGTCTGAACCAGAGTCTTACTGGGCAGACTTTTTTTTAATTCCAGCATCCAACTTTATTGGACAAGTAAGCAAATGGACTTTACTTGTATATGCTCTACAGTGGTCTTTTAAGAGGGTAGTTAAGTCTTTAATGATGATTCTTGATGATTCAGAAGCAAAGAGATGGTCTGACAGGTTGAAGTAAGGGATTTAGAGTAGGTGTAGTTCAAGAAAAGCTCTGAAATTAGGAGTGAGAGGTAGTAACAAAAGAGGAGGAAATAAGCAAATAAATTCTAGAGTGAAGGGGGAAGTTTGGAAACTATTTGTAGACAAGGTCAGAGATATGAGGGAGAGCACTGATATTAGGATTTTAATTTCCTCTTTTCTTTTTCTGTGCATATCCCATTATGTCTATATATTTGTTTATGATGTACGCAATATGCAAAAGGACATAGACACACAAAGGAAAATTAAACAATAAGGTCACATCAGGTGAATTTACTTATTCCATTCATTTAACAAACACTTTATATAAATCTAATACATAATAATATGCAATAAAATATAAAATCTATCATAAACCTAGCCACAGAACACAATCTGTTATTTTTATGTTATAACACAAAACAAAAAACTAAAGTCAAAACCTAGAAGCTTATTTGGTAACTTCACATTTTAACACAAATTACACTATAATGTAATTATCTAAATAGTATAGGCACAGTTAACAAATAAATTACACCTATTTCTATATGTTCTCACAGTCGACTAAGTGATTTATTTTAATGTTCAAGTATGTCTCATATATCTGACTATACATTAATGACATATTTAAAGAAACTGCTCAAAATACAGTTAAATCTTAATTTCCTTCTCTCTCTCTCTCTCTCTCTCTCTCTCTCTCTCTCTCTCTCTCTCTCTCTCTCTCTCTCTCTCTCTCTCTCTCTCTCTCTCTGTATATATATATATATATATATATATATATATATATATATATATATATATATATATATATATACTATTAATAGCTATGGATTTTCTAATAATTTTTTTTCATAGCTTTCAGAAAATATATTGACATATAACAATCACCCATAATTTCAATCAGTGGCAAATATGCTAGTTACAATAACTTCCATTTATAATTGGGTGACATTGTTTGTGTATATTGACAGCATGTACAGTGTGTGCATATTGTGTGCTTGTTGTTGGTAAATATATTGTGTGTTTTGTTTGTGTTAATAGTGTATACATATTATAAGGGTGTAACCAGAGGGCCTCCAATATCTGGTCTTGCTAAGCATATACCAGGCAATTCTAAACTCTGCTGTAAATGATAAAATTATTGATGTTCTTCTAGTCAAAAGTTATAATTATAGGTTACTTTTAAAGTCACAGGAACTAACAAATTATCATTAGACTAGGAGCATAAGTATATACTTTTGCTTGGTGGCACTATTTCAGAAGAGCGTATATTTGTGCACAACTATAACATCTGTAATATGGATATTTGTTTTTTTATATGGGTTAAAATAAAACTGAAATATCCATCTTAAAGGGTTGTGTATTATTTAAAGGAGTTTGTATTTACAGTAAATAAATATTAATTAAAAACAGTTACAGACAAAGAATCAAGTAACACAGGACCCAATCTAGGAGACATCATTTAGATAGTAGGTATAGAATGTGTATACCATCATGGAGGATAGGTGCCCATCACTCATTGTTTTACTGAGCAGTGTTTAAGAAGTCAAGTATAAGTATTACTGGTACCTGCTGAAATAATGAGAATCCCATAGGAAGGTGAAATCCGAGACCAGATTAATCCTAAGGGAATTCCTGTATATTATAGTGGATTTAGATGAGCACTGCATCTTTATTTGTCATGAATGTAAAATGACACTGTTGAAGCATGTTGAGGGAACTATTGGTGGATAGGGAAGGGGACTGGACCCTGAATAGTTTCCGATCTATTGTGGATATCATTTTCTGGCAATACAAACTGCAGAAGAAGGATGTAACTTTTTACTTTCCAGTTGTTATCCCATGTTTCTATTTCCTTTGCTATGTTTTAAGCATCATGCACAAACCATACCCACATGAATAGTAGTGTCCTTATAAATACATTTAAAAATAAAGGGTTAACTATACTACTATATTATGACTAAGTCTGTTTGGTCCTATTAAATAACATGTTTCTTTTAAATTCATTACATATAAATATTATATTAGAGCATCATTTTAATTAATTTCCTCCTGAGCATTATGTCCTAAGCAAAATATGTGCATATGTATTTTCCATGTACTAATATGATGCATGTACATGTAAATGACAGGTAAAAATGTAGTCAAAATCAGTATTTACAAGTGCTGCAGCACTTTTTAAGGGTCTTCTGTCTGGTTGCATGGGATTTGTATGAAAAGATTGTGCATCTTTACCCAGCAGGGGGAAGCCCATTGCCACTGTACAAAATGATGTCCCACACACACCATAGGGACTTCACTAGGATGATTGTGAACGTAGGTACAAGACATGTTGTGTCCATGGGACATTAGGAAACTTCACCATGTTATTTTCCACATAAAGCTGTTTCTCCTTTCATTCTTTGTATTTGTATTGTTACTATAATATACAGTTCATACCTTTACAATAAGCCTTTGGCGCTCATTGCCAGCCTCTCCTCTCGTGTACTTTTGCTCCTCTGATCACCTTCGTCACTCATCAGAAAGAGAGATATATATTTATCTATATTTTAGTTAACTAATAATGAATTAATTATTTCTTGAATAAATGAATATACTTTACCTATTTGTAATTAATATATCCAGCAATCAATAGCCTGAAGAGCTAACAATCTGTTTGTATTTTCCGGCAGCATACAATGTACAGTTTAAGAGTTGGTGCCCTGATGATAAAGTGTAATGAATGTCCCAACTGTGCATTAGAAATTGGCTGCATGCTTGGTGTAGTTGTTGTAGATTCGTAATGTTATTAATGTGTTGCGCGGCTCGCAAGCATTTTCTGTCATTTGTAATAGTGTATTTTATAGTTTGTACTTTCCTGTGTGAAAGTGCTACGCTTTTGGCAGTGTTTTGAGCGGTCCAAGGTTTTGTAGCCTCGTTTTCATTATTTTTTGTCTTAAATTCGCGTTCCACCTCAATCCCAGACATCCTAGCTGTTTTTTTTTTGTATTTTTTTTTTTTTAGGCCATTTGTTTGTGCTGAGAGTTTTAGTGCCTTAACGGCTCGTAGGCGCTCATCGCTAAATGCTCTGCTCGCCTCCCAGCGATGAGCGTATTTGGTGCTCATCGCCTAACTCATACGCACCACACAAAGCATGACGACGTCTCGTAGTTTGACAACTATTATATGTGATATATATATGCATATGATAGCATAATTGTAGGCAAACTTGCCATTATTCACATTGCTATTCAATTATTTGTGGCTCAGATGTTGTATATGTAGCTGGCACTGTAATGCGTACTTAGAATGAATCAGTATAAAAACTGTGTATGCTGAAACCTTACTCTATTTGAAGAGATACTGTAATATTTTGTATGGAATATGTGTACTGACTGAAATGCACTCCTTTAACTGTTCCATCGAGCAGTCCCTTTTATGCTTCTTGTGCTTTCCTTCTCTTCCCTACCATCAGTAAAAATATACCTCTTGCACAGTACATAATCCTTTTGCCACATCTATCATAACACTCTCTTTTTCCTCAACACATTTCTCTAAAAACCACGAAGGTAATCTGTTACTTCTTACTTCTTAGAAGTAAGTGATATATTTGATATCATAATTACAATGAGGACGATAAAATGATTAAATACAATTGATATAGAGTAGAAATGTTGCATGAAGAGACCCTTTAATATATATTAATCTCTTTAAATCCACCTTCCAACAGGACAAAAATATTTTCTCACCTCACAACCACCTTCCTAACAATTATAAAAACAGATTTCATAAGAAATTTCATTTTGGGTTAGCAAAGTTAGCACACTTCCAACCAGAGACCTTAATAAAGGGCCACTGTGTTTATTGTTTTCTATACTTTATAGTATGTAAAGTGTTTTTGGAAAGAAAACAATACAACATTTTAAATTTCATATGCAATTACTTTCTACAATTTGGATCCAGTATCATCTCTCAACTGATTCTGTTGCTGCTAATTTCTTAGGGCCTCATTCACTTGTGATATGGCTAATTGAATAGGGCTCTATATTAGCACATAGCATAATTTTTTACAAATTTTTTTAGTTAGTAAAGACTTTGCTTTTGCATAAAAGTTCACTAAAAACTTCTGTAAAAAGAAAATGCTATGTGTTTATATAGAGCCCTATTCAATTGGCCAAATCGCAATTGAATGACGCCCTTAGAAGGCCATATCCTTGAATGCTAATAGGCTTTTCATTTGTTGTTTGAGAACACTGGCAGTTGTAGCTTCCACGTTCCACTTCTTCATATAAAAAAATCTCAGAAACCAAAATGCAGCACAATCATGTACAAAAAGGTAATACATTATAGGCTGTATTTTTTCATATATTTGGAAAACATATGGACAATGGTCCTTTGAATTTGAAGTGCATTTTATGTATTGCGCTTGTTTGAAAATGTGCTTTTGTTCTGTTGTATGGGTGCTAACAGTTTTTTGGCCATGTATTAACCATTTACAGTAACTATTTGCAAATGACCCATCCTTCTTTACAAACCATGATGAAATGAAAGCATGGTCCGGCTGACTGCACCTTTGCTTGCTATGTAAATTATGACAAACTAAGAGCTGTGCAGCTGCATTGAGGAGAAGATGGCGAGTGCCAAAAAATTCAGCCAGTTTTTAAAAGTCACATTATGGCTATGAACAGAATGGAGCCTTCAATGGATTTATTGAACGGACTCATAATGAGTAACATTGATAGGACTGTGCTTTAAGCTTTAACTTTTCCCAATTGTATGTGATTTTGCTAAACACACTGCACACATCAAACTGTGCAACAGGAAGGTCTAGTAATAAATTACATTATAATCCAAATAAAAGTCATAGCAGAAATAAGACGTACAGCCCAATGTGAAGTAAATACAAACTATATATTTTTGGTTTATTAAATCCACAGAAACAGCTTTGATGGCAGATAAGAAGCAATATCGCGCATTTATGATGCCCATTATAACTACCTAAAGCTTATATGAAGGGTCCCTGTTTTTAATATCAATATAAGCTACCTAAGTGTCTGCATAATGCTCTGTTTTCACTTACTCAAATTGATCAGAAAAAGTGGGTCTATTTAGCCACAGACAATTCCTGACTTTGATCACAGGAATTCCCCACTACATAGGCAATCTTCGTTGAAGGAATGGGCCTTCTCTGTGACCGGCAGTCATATCAGTCCTTCTTAAAGAAATACACCATATTCTATGTATTTCAGAAGCATGGCTTTTAATATGGACCCTCTTATTGCATTTCTAAACAGGAACTGACCCCAGACAAAGGATTTTCCTCCTCTAGTTACATCACAGTTGGCAAAACCCATTCAAATTCCCTGCCCAAATTAGTGGTGGGGGGGGGGGGGGGGGGGAGACCACATGGCCTCAGAGCGGCAACATAGACAAAGGCCTGTAATTACCCCAACCTCCTGCAGTGCAACCTTGTGGACAACAAATGGATTACAGCCAAAGCACAACACACACAACATCATAGAAAATGTTACTCTCCCCAGTAACCAAAATGGCTGCAACATGGTTTAATCCATCCTTCACAAGCACTCCCCCTGCCACTCAGAGAAGAGGGTGTAATCTAGACAGATTGCGCATTGTCGGTTTTAGGAAAACAATAGTCTCCAATAGTCCATAGTCCACGTATTCAAATTGATTTGTGGTTTAGATAAATAATGACACCCAGCACACACAATTTCCATACATTGTAGGGTGTCAAGGTTATCCAGGGGTTTGTAGGAACAACTTCCTCTTAGGCCCCCAATTGTAATCCAAAAGCTGGGGCAACCATGGAGCATCCACTCCCAACACGATCTCCCATGCCCAAGGCAGGGAAACAGGTTGCCCTGCTAAACCTGGTACACAATAAGTAAGCAACAAAAGTAGGTTCTTAGAGACTTGGCCGCCTCCTGCACGTGTTCTGATTCTGGGTGTGCAGGGCAGATTTTTGTCACTATTCTCTTCTACCCATTCCAGTGAAGTAAACAATCCTAGTGGTGACCCCAGCACAAACCCCACAGTCCAGGCCAAGTGTTTCCCTCCTTGGCTATTAGGCCAGGATCATAGTTGCTCCCATACAAACTATTTGCTTGGTCTGTGTTCTTCCAACAGTCCTCTAGGCCAGGGTAATCAATACAGTCCCAGAGTGCCATTGTTATTCATCAATACAGTCCCAGAGTGCCATTGTTATCCCCCCCCCCCTCCAAAACAAGGGCCAATGCACTCTTCTGTCCCACTGTATGGGTAAAACACTCCCTTGGGGTGCCAAGAAAAACAGTAATTTCAAGGGGGAAGGTACTGGCTGGATCAGGAAGCCGGCACCCAATATTGAGGCCTGGTCTAAAGGCTCCAAATCTCTGGGGTGAATCTGGATCAGCATATCACATCCCCCTCTCTCTGGAACCACCCCCTGGGCATAGCACTCACCTCCTCCTGAGTCCATGGTCATAGTGTCCCCTGGCAGGACCTCACTGCTCTCATCCAGACCTCTCCTTGGGCCATTAATTTGACAGACTTGTTCTGTCTTCCTCACTGCCTTGTCCTTAGCAATGGTGTCTCCATCAATTGGATAGGGCTGTGCCCCCTGGTCTGCCACGCTTCCAGGGCCTGTCCCTGGAACTGTGGCTAGCTCTCTGACACTGGCTATCAGCTGGAGTTCCTTTAATGGTTCACAGTCCATTTTCTCCTTCAAGGGCTGGTGGGTATGCCTGCTCTCACCCAGGTGCTCCCATGCATCCACAATCTTTCAGTCCTTTTTGCCCCATTACCTTGTCCTTAGCAATGGTGTCCCCACCACCTGGATAGGGCTGCGGGCCCTGGTCTGCCATGGTAACAGGGCTACTGGCTGAGTCTGTCCCTTGTACTGTGGCTTGCTTTCTGACATTGGCTATCATCTGGAGCCCCACATGGTATAGGGGTTAACTTTAGGTGCCATGGTGGTGCATGTAGACCCCATTGTTACAGTTTTGTAAGGCTATGGGTGTCTGTTTATACTTTAGATTACCATGGGGGTTCATAGGGACCCATGGATAATAGGTTAATATTTGATGCCATTGGAGTATATAAGGATTTCCTGGCTTGTGGATATGGGGGGAATCCCAGGCAATACCCAGGCTTATTGGGGATAGCAGCATGGCCGGAATACTGTTTAGGCAAACTAGGCAACTGCCTCTATCTATTGGGTGCAAGTTTTTTGGCTAAATTTACCCTAAAAATA
Source organism: Discoglossus pictus (assembly GCA_027410445.1). NCBI lineage: Eukaryota > Metazoa > Chordata > Amphibia > Anura > Alytidae > Discoglossus > Discoglossus pictus. The sequence continues at coordinate 445,995,007 of CM050163.1, forward strand.
GTTTATGGCTTAAAAAAACCCTGAAATACTGCAGTTCATAGACCGACAAATAGTTAACTAGAATTACAATAGGTAAAGGAAATTAGAGAGAGCTATGGCAGCTTTGAACTAGTGAGTTCAAGAATATATTATAGATAGATAGATATTGGAGTTATATCATTTGCATGCTATTCAATGTAATTCAGTGGTGTTAGTGTGTATATATATACAGTGGATATAACCCCTGTTAAAATGTCAGGTTTCTGTGCTGTAAAAAAACATGAGACAAAGATAAATAATTTCAGAACTTTTTCCAGCTTTAATGTGACCTATAAACTGTACAACTCAATTGAAAAACAAACTGAAATCTTTTAGGTAGCGGGAAGAAAAAATATAAAAATAAAATAATATGGTTGCATAAGTATGCACACCCTTAAACTAATACTTTGTTGAAGCACCTTTTGATTTTATTACAGCACTCAGTCTTTTTGGGTATGAGTCTATCAGCATGGCACATTTTGACTTGGCAAGATTTGCCCACTCTTCATTGCAAAAACACTCCAAATCTGTCAGATTGCGAGGGCATCTCCTGTGAACAGCCCACTTCAGATCACCCCACAGATTTTCAATCGGATTCAGGTCTGGGCTCTGGCTGGGCCATTCCAAAACTTTAATCTTCTTCTGGCGAAGCCATTCCTTTGTTGATTTGAACATATGATTTGGGTCGTTGTCATGCTGAAAGATGAAGTTCTTCTTCATGTTCAGCTTTCTAGCAGAAGCCTGAAGGTTTTGTGCCAATATTGACTGGTATTTGGAACTGTTCCTAGAAAAACAGCCCCAAAGCATGATGCTGCCACCACCATGCTTCACTGTGGGTATGGTGTTCTTTTGGTGATGTGCAGTGTTGCTTTTGCACCAAACATATCTTTTGGAATTATGGCCAAAAAGTTCAACCTTGGTTTCTTCAGACCATAACACCTTTTCCCACATGCTTTTGGGAGACTTCAGATGTGTTTTTGCAAAATGTATCCTGGCTTGGATGTTTTTCTTCGTAAGAAAAGGCTTTCATCTTGCCACTCTACCCCATAGCCCAGACACATGAAGAATACGGGAGATTGTTGTCACATGTACCACACAGTCAGTACTTGCCAGATATTCCTGCAGCTCCTTTAATGTAGCTGTAGGCCTCTTGGTAGCCTCCCAGACCAGTTTTCTTCTCGTCTTTTCATCAATTTTGGAGGGAGCTCCAGTTCTTGGTAATGTCACTGTTGTGCCATATTTTCTCCACTTGACTGTGTTCCATGGTATATCTAATGCCTTGGAAATTCTTTTGTACACTTCTCCTGACTGGTACCTTTTAACAATGAGATCCCTCTGATGCTTTGGAAGCTCTCTGTGGACCATGGCTTTTGCTGTGGGATGCGACTAAGAAAATTTCAGGAAAGACCAACTAGGGCCGCTGAACTTTATTTGGAGTTTTAAGGATGCCAGGTGTATTCTGACTCCTATTTAACACGATTTGGAATGTGATTGCTTAATTCTGAACACAGCTACATCCCCAGTTATAAGAGGGTGTGCAGACTTATGCAACCACATTATTTTTCTTTTTTTTTTCTTTCCTCCACCTAAAAGATTTCAGTTTGTTTTTCAATTGAGTTGTCCAGTTTATAGGTCACATTAAAGGTGGAAAAAGTTCTGAAATTATTTATCTTTGTCTCATTTTTTTATAGCACAGAAACCTGACATTTTAACAGGGGTGTGTAGACTTTTTATATCCACTGTATTAGTGTTAGAAGGTCTGACTATCTCTATAGTATTCTAGTATATTGTGCATGAAGGGACTTTGTATAACTCTGCAATGTTGGGGGCTGTGTGGGAAAACTATTTATATATATATATATATATATATATATATACAGGGAGTGCAGAATTATTAGGCAAGTTGTATTTTTGTGGATTAATTTTATTATTGAACAACAACCATGTTCTCAATGAACCCAAAAAACTCGTTAATATCAAAGCTGAATATTTTTGGAAGTAGTTTTTAGTTTGTTTTTAGTTTTAGCTATTTTAGGGGGATAACTGTGTGTGCAGGTGACTATTACTGTGCATAATTATTAGGCAACTTAACAAAAAACAAATATATACCCATTTCAATTATTTATTTTTACCAGTGAAACCAATATAACATCTCAACATTCACAAATATACATTTCTGACATTCAAAAACAAAACAAAAACAAATCAGTGACCAATATAGCCACCTTTCTTTGCAAGGACACTCAAAAGCCTGCCATCCATGGATTCTGTCAGTGTTTTGATCTGTTCACCATCAACATTGCGTGCAGCAGCAACCACAGCCTCCCAGACACTGTTCAGAGAGGTGTACTGTTTTCCCTCCTTGTAAATCTCACATTTGATGATGGACCACAGGTTCTCAATGGGGTTCAGATCAGGTGAACAATGAGGCCATGTCATTAGATTTTCTTCTTTTATACCCTTTCTTGCCAGCCACGCTGTGGAGTACTTGGACGCGTGTGATGGAGCATTGTCCTGCATGAAAATCATGTTTTTCTTGAAGGATGCAGACTTCTTCCTGTACCACTGCTTGAAGAAGGTGTCTTCCAGGAACTGGCAGTAGGACTGGGAGTTGAGCTTGACTCCATCCTCAACCCGAAAAGGCCCCACAAGCTTATCTTAGATGATACCAGCCCAAACCAGTACTCCACCTCCACCTTGCTGGCGTCTGAGTCGGACTGGAGCTCTCTGCCCTTTACCAATCCAGCCACGGGCCCATCCATCTGGCCCATCAAGACTCACTCTCATTTCATCAGTCCATAAAACCTTAGAAAAATCAGTCTTGAGATATTTATTGGCCCAGTCTTGACGTTTCAGCTTGTGTGTCTTGTTCAGTGGTGGTCGTCTTTCAACTTTTCTTACCTTGGCCATGTCTCTGAGTATTGCACACCTTGTGCTTTTGGGCACTCCAGTGATGTTGCAGCTCTGAAATATGGCCAAACTGGTGGCAAGTGGCATCGTGGCAGCTGCACGCTTGACTTTTCTCAGTTCATGGGCAGTTATTTTGCGCCTTGGTTTTTGCACACACTTCTTGCGACCCTGTTGACTATTTTGAATGAAACGCTTGATTGTTCGATGATCACGCTTCAGAAGCTTGGCAATTTTAAGAGTGCTGCATCCCTCTGCAAGATATCTCACTATTTTTGACTTTTCTGAGCCTGTCAAGTCCTTCTTTTGACCCATTTTGCCAAAGGAAAGGAAGTTGCCTAATAATTATGCACACCTGATATAGGGTGTTGATGTCATTAGACCACACCCCTTCTCATTACAGAGATGCACATCACCTAATATGCTTAATTGGTAGTAGGCTTTCGAGCCTATACAGCTTGGAGTAAGACAACATACATAAAGAGGATGATGTGGTCAAAATACTCATTTGCCTAATAATTCTGCACTCCCTGTATATATATATATATATATATATATATATATATATATATATATATATATATATATATATATATATTATATATATATTGCAACAACTTGCCCTTCTCTCTTTTTTAATGTGGTCATCTTTTTATCTTTCCCAGCAGGTTCCCAATGTGTTTTAAGGCTTTTGCTAAAGCATAGGTTAGTGTTACAAAATGGCACACCAGACAAAACAAAATAAACAGCAAATTAATTCAGCTTCCTTTCAGCCCAACAGTAGCACATAGTCAAAACTCAGTTTTATAAGCACCGTACACTGGCATTTACTCCCTAAAGTCCAGGATTCTCAATGTCTCTCCAAAAGCTCTGTTCCAGCCTGGGTGTCCACCTCATGGGATGTCTCTCTCTCAACTTTGTCTCAAAGCTTCTCTCTTGCTTGCTCTGTCCCAGCCTGGGTGTCCACCTCTCTGTGTCTCTCTCTCAGCTTTGTCTCAAAGCTTCTCTCTTCCTTGCTCTGTCACAGCCTGGGTGTCCACCTCTCTGTGTCTATCTCTCTCTCAGCTTCCTCTTTGAGCTGCCTTGCTTGCTCTGTCCCCGCCACGGTGTCCACCTCTCTGTGTCTCTCTCTCTCAGCTTTGTCTCAAAGCTTCTCTCTTGCTTGCTTTGTCCCAGCCTGGGTGTCCACCTCCCTGTGTTTCTCTCTCTCTCTCAGCTTCCTCTTTGAGCTGCCTTGCTTGCTCTGTCCCATCCTGGGTGTCCACCTCTCTGTGTCTCTCTCTCAGCTTTGTCTCAAAGCTTCTCTCTTCCTTGCTCTGTCACAGCCTGGGTGTCCACCTCTCTGTGTCTCTCTCTCTCTCTCAGCTTCCTCTTTGAGCTGCCTTGCTTGCTCTGTCCCATCCTGGGTGTCCACCTATCTGGGTCTCTCTCTCTCAGCTCTCTCTCTCAGCTGCCTTGCTTGCTCCCCAAGTGGAGCTCAATACAGGGGCCACATCTATTAATCTGTGTGTCTTTGAAGCTTTAAATCAGTCGTTTTCTCTTGATTATTGCTGCAGTAGCAATTAAACCGTTCTCTCCTGGTGTGAAATCCACCAATTTGCTGTTCCTCTTGACCTCTAGGGGGCACACTCTGCTGTGTATATCTTTCAGTTTCTACCTTATGTGGAGGTGTAATATTATCTGAGGGTACTGCATGGTGCAGTGACAGTCCAGTACTTCATGCTCACTGATATCAAGCATGCTGTCTTCAAGTTAGTGGATACAATTCGGTAGCATTTCTGCAGAGACTACTGAGATTCAGACTCTGGGTCTCCTGCGAGGAGGCTTCTAGCACACCTTAGAACTAGACAACTCTGGGCAAACACCCCTAGGTGCGAGCCGGTAAGTTTTACAGGATTCTTTTTTCTTGGAGCTGCAAATCTCCCTTGTGAGATTTTTGGCAGAGCCATGAAAGCCTTATAAACTGGATCCTATTTGTTCCTTGCTGTACTTGATGCTTTAAAAAGCTTAGTTTTTCTAATTTTCCCATCCTTTTTCCATTTTTTTTGTTCGCTCAAACCTCTATAGGAATGCTATGTTTTTTACATTGATAGAATGTTTGTATGGGTACTATAGCTTTGTTTTGTATGTTTGTAGTAATATTTTCTTATTGGGAACATATTGTATCAGGGGCGGAGCTATCGCAAGTACAGCCGGGAGATTCTTGTTTGGAACTCAGCCTGTTTGGAACTCATCCTGCCGTCCAGAATGGATTAAGGACGAGAACACAGCTGGGGAGGAGCTGAGGAACCTATCAGAGAACAATCACAATACAATTTAAAGTGGCTGTGAGACAGGGAGGAGACTGCAAGACTAAGCAGTCAAAAAAGATGGCATGGGATTCTGAATAAGTAACAAAAATGTCTCCAAGGAATTGTCACAGTCAGCACTGTCTCTGCCCTCATTGCTAGGAAGACTTCATTAGGGTGTCAAAGGAGGTGGATAGATAAAGATGAGAGAACCTAGGGCGGAAGCTTGTGTAAAAACAAAAGTCAGAGAGAGGGAAGTGGGGAAAAAGAAGTGCTAGAGAGCCATATCGAAAAAATAATTTATTTTGAATAATAGTAATTTTATTTTTAAAGTGGCTGGCAAGGCATTCTAAGACAGGAGGGGGTAGAGATAGGGCAAGGTGTGTTGCATGTAGAAAACAGACATTTGCATTGGGGGACAAAGTGGATATTAACAATGAAAAGTAATGTTGTTTGGAGAGATTTCGGGAAGATAAGTAGGAAAACAGAATACTGACATACCCACCACTGACATACCCTAAATGTCTTTAGAAAGCAAAAACTAAACCTGAGTATAGAAAGTTACCACACCAACTCTCACACATCTCTTCAACCTCTCACTCAACACATCCATTGCTAATAAAGCTTTATCTGGTTTCCCATCGCCTCCATACAATTTAAAATCTGGATCCTAACATATAAAGGACTTAATAACAGTGCACCCACTTATATCTTTGCACTCAACACCAAATATCCCACAAACCAACTACACATTTAAGCAATTTTCGACAGTTGCACATACTACAGTGGACCCTCAGTAATTGACTACTTCAGAATTTGACTTGACGTGTCTGACTGAGAAAAAAATGTCTCGGAGTGCAACGCCTCCTCGGTACTCATCATGTTTGCTCTACCCGCACTCTGTGACACAGTGTAGCATGCCTACAAGAGCCTAAGAGCAGTCTGTGCACCTACAAGAGCCCAAGAGCAGCCTGTGCCTACAAGAATCCAAGTGCAGCCTGTGCCTATTAAAATTAAAGTACAGAGGGTGCCTATAGGAACCAAAGTGTAGCCTGTGCCTACAATAATCAAATTGCAGTCTGTGCCTATAAGAAACAAAGTGCAGCCGGTGCCTACAAGAATCAAAGTGTAGCCTATGCCTTAAAGAATCAAAGGCCCAAGGAATAAACTCTCCCCTCTTTATCCTCCTCTACATCATCACTATCCCATTGGGCCCTCACATCCTCTCAGTACAGTAAAAGAGAAGTTTATTTGATATAATTATTGTTTTTATTTATGTTTGTTTAGTTTTAAAGCTTTGTATCAAGAAACAACACCATCAGTTCAAAGTAAAAACAGTAAAATTTCTGGAGTCTAAAACTATGTTTTTTAATTTACATTGATCCCTATAGGAAATGCTTGGAATTCAACCTGTCGTCTGGAACAGATTAAGGTACCAAGGTACCACTGTATGTTGAACTTTTTGCCACACCCCCTTTAGACTATCGTGATGTCTCAGAAGCTTCAAAATTCTCTAAAAACACATTTGTTTAAAGAAGCGTATCATTCACAATATGCACAATCTACAGCAAAACACTCAGCCACCTCAATTTGCAGCAGCCAATTGCCTTGATTATAACCCTCCTGTCTCAACCAGTGGCGGCTGGTGAACTTTCAAGTTGGAGGGGCGCCAGGGCGAAACGTAGCCCCTCCCCTTTTTCAAACCACACCCAGTTTTATAACTCCTCCCCCTAGTGTCATAATGACCTTTATAAGCCCCGCCCAATGACCTCATACTTGCAACGCCCATTGAAATACATGATCAGCAATGCAGCAATGTCAAGAAGTAAAGTAACAATGTGTTAAATTCATTGGTATACAATATAGATTGAAAAAACTCATGTGACAAGATTACAGCAATATCATAATTGCACCTATACGCATTAACAGAAAAATTAAAGCAGTGACACTTACCATTAGTCGGCTCTTCTTCTCAGGGTATTCACGTTCAGTAAGTTGACCAACGAGTACAAACAAATCTGCTGCCACATAGGGTTTGCACCTGGGGTTGAAAGAAAACAAGCAAATCAATCAGACCATTCAAGAACAAAACCATACTTTAAAAACCTTAAAAGACCAAGTGGAACCATATAGGCCCCAAACATACCTTAAAAGACCAAGTGTGACCATATAGGCCCCAACCGCACCTTAAAAACCTTAAAAAAAAACAAGTGTGACCAAATAGGCCCCAACCGCACCTTAAAAACCTTAAATAACCAAGTGTGACCAAATAGGCCCCAACCGCACCTTAAAAACATTAAATAACCAAGTGTGACCAAATAGGCCCCAACCGCACCCTAAAAACCTTAAATAACCAAGTGTGACCAAATAGGCCCCAACCGCACCTTAAAAACCTTAAATAACCAAGTGTGACCATATAGGCCCCAACCGCACCTTAAAAACATTAAATAACCAAGTGTGACCATATAGGCCCCAACCACACCTTAAAAACCTTAAAAGACCAAGTGTGACCATATAGGCCCCAACCGCACCTTAAAAACCTTAAATAACCAAGTGTGACCATATAGGCCCCAACCACACCTTAAAAACCTTAAAAGTCCAAGTGTGACCATATAGGCCCCAACCGCACCTTAAAAACATTAAATAACCAAGTGTGACCATATAGGCCCCAACCGCACCTTAAAAACCTTAAAAGACCAAGTGTGACCAAATAGGCCCCAACCGCACCTTAAAAACCTTAAAAGACCAAGTGTGACCATATAGGCCCCAACCGCACCTTAAAAACATTAAATAACCAAGTGTGACCAAATAGGCCCCAACCGCACCCTAAAAACCTTAAATAACCAAGTGTGACCAAATAGGCCCCAACCGCACCTTAAAAACCTTAAATAACCAAGTGTGACCATATAGGCCCCAACCGCACCTTAAAAACATTAAATAACCAAGTGTGACCATATAGGCCCCAACCACACCTTAAAAACCTTAAAAGACCAAGTGTGACCATATAGGCCCCAACCGCACCTTAAAAACCTTAAATAACCAAGTGTGACCATATAGGCCCCAACCACACCTTAAAAACCTTAAAAGTCCAAGTGTGACCATATAGGCCCCAACCGCACCTTAAAAACATTAAATAACCAAGTGTGACCATATAGGCCCCAACCGCACCTTAAAAACCTTAAAAGACCAAGTGTGACCAAATAGGCCCCAACCGCACCTTAAAAACCTTTAAAAGACCAAGTGTGACCATATAGGCCCCAACCGCACCTTAAAAACATTAAATAACCAAGTGTGACCATATAGGCCCCAACCTCACCTTAAAAACCTTAAAAGACCAAGTGTGACCAAATAGGCCCCCACCGCACCTTAAAAACCTTAAATAACCAAGTGTGACCATATAGGCCCCAGCCGCACCTTAAAAACCTTAAATAACCAAGTGTGACCATATAGGCCCCAACCGCACCTTAAAAACGTTAAAAGACCAAGTGTGACCAAATTGGACCCAACCGCACCTTAAAAACGTTAAAAGACCAAGTGTGACCAAATTGGCCCCAACCGCACCTTAAAAACCTTAAAAGACCAATTGTGACCATAAAGGCCCCAACCGCACCTTAAAAACCTTAAATAACCAAGTGTGACCATATAGTCCCCAACCGCACCTTAAAAACCTTAAAAGACCAAGTGTGATCATATAGGCCCCAACCGCACCTTAAAAACCTTAAATAACCAATCAAAACCATATAGGCCCAAACTGTACATAAAAAAAAATAATTTAAAAATACAAAAAATAATAATAATAAAAAAAAAAAATATATATATATATATATATATATATATATATATTAATATATCTATCAATCAATATATAAATCAATCAATAAATAAATAAATCAATATATATATCAATCAATATAAAAAACAGTATATATATATATATATATATATATATATATATATATATATATACATACATATATACACACACATAAAGCAATATACATAAAACAAAAAAATATATTAATTGATATTTATTAATTGATTAATTGATGTACTTTATTAATTATTTGAATATTGCTCATGTATTTTTATTAGACATTATTTATTATACATATTACAGTGCTATTTATTTGCTATACATGTTACAGGATATTATCCTGTAACATGTATATCACATAAATAGCCCTGTAATATGTATAATACATACAGGGTCACACAAGTTCACACTAACCTTTTTTGCCCTTACAGGCTTCCATACCTGCTTTGCTAATTTTTTAAAAACTCTGATTGGTTGAAATCAATGTCAATCAAAATTCCAGCCAATCAGAGTCCTTCAAAAATAGAATAAAAGGAGGAGCGTGGGAAAAAATCAATTAGTCGCCGGGAGAGCTCCTTGTAGGAGGAGCTTCATTAGATTGTAGGTTTTTTAGGTGGAGGCCTCTTGCAATGGGCCAGAATGGATGGACAATGAAGATAAGGACAAGGGCTTCTATCAAGATTTAAGGACATGGGCTTCAATCAAAATTGATTGGAATGCCCGACTATCCAGGGTAGAAGGCCACCGCTGGAGGGGTCAATTTGACAGGTAAGTATGTGCTGTTGTTTACTTTATTATTGTTTTTTTTTTCCCCTTCCTTATTTTTTTTTTTATCTTTAAAAGTGACAGGCAATGTATTCTTTTTATTTTAACTGCAATGTTAAAGATACATTGCCTGTTACTTTTAAAAATGGAATAAAAATATGGGGGGGGGGGCTGTATTGTTGTGTTTTTTTGTTGTGTTTTTTTTTTTACTGTAAGGTAGGTGGGTTGCTAGTTGGGCCAGGGTGGGGTGTGGGTCACTGGTTCAGGGTTGTAGGTAGGTGGCTTGGTACTACCAAGCCACCTACCTATCACCCTGACCCAGTGACCACACTACACCCTGGCCCAACTACCAAGTTGGTAGGTCAGGGTGGGGGTCATTAGGTCAGGCACGCTGTTAGGTGGATTGCTAGTTGGGCCAGGGTGGGGTGTGGGTCACTGGGTCAGGGTTGTAGGTAGGTGACTTGGCTTGGTACTGCCAAGCCACCTACCTATCACCCTGACACAGTGACCACACACCACACCCTGGCCCAACTACCAAGTTGGTAGTTAGGTCAGGGTGGGGGTCATTAGGTCAGGCAGGCTGTTAGGTGGATTGCTAGTTGGGCTAGGGTGTGGTGTGTGGTCACTGGGTCAGGGTTGTAGGTCGGTGGCTTTGCTTGGTACTACCAAGCCACCAACCAATCACCCTGACACAGTGACCACACACCACACCCTGGCCCAACAACCAAGTTGGTAGTTAGGTCAGGGTGAGGGTCATTAGGTCAGGCAGGCTGTTAGGTGGATTGCTAGTTGGGCTAGGGTGTGGTCACTGGGTCAGGGTTGTAGGTCGGTGGCTTGGCTTGGTACTACCAAGCCACCTACCTATCACCCTGACACAGTGACCACACACCACACCCTGGCCCAACTACCAAGTTGGTAGTTAGGTCAGGGTGGGGGTCATTAGGTCAGGCAGGCTGTTAGGTGGATTGCTAGTTGGGCTAGGGTGTGGTGTGTGGTCACTGGGTCAGGGTTGTAGGTCGGTGGCTTTGCTTGGTACTACCAAGACACCTACCTATCACCCTGACACAGTGACCACACACCACACCCTGGCCCAACTACCAAGTTGGTAGTTAGGTCAGGGTGGGGGTCATTAGGTCAGGCAGGCTGTTAGGTGGATTGCTAGTTGGGCTAGGGTGTGGTCACTGGGTCAGGGTTGTAGGTCGGTGGCTTGGCTTGGTACTACCAAGCCACCTACCTATCACCCTGACACAGTGACCACACACCACACCCTGGCCCAACTACCAAGCTGGTAGTTAGGTCAGGGCGGGGGTCATTAGGTCAGGCTGATAGGTGGGTTGCTACTTGGGCCATAGTGGGGTGGGGTCACTGGGTCAAGGTTGTAGGTAGGTGGCTTGGCTTGATACTACCAAGCCACCTACCTACCCCCAAGACCAAGTGACCTCAGCTGGTAGTAGCTGGGTGAGACTTAGGTCAGGGTGGTTAGTGGGGTCACATCAGGGTTGGCACGGGGCCCCGTGGGCCTCCTGTCCTTAGGGGGAGTGATGACCGGGTCTGGGGAGGTAGGAGTGACCGGGTCTGCCAGGCTTACGCTGGGTGGGTGACCACATGGTACGTCGCTGACTGAGGTGGCCAGATGCGTTTCCTGGGGGGGGGGGGGGTGACCGGGGTGACGGGGCCATCACCGGGCTTGACACGAGGCCACATGGGTAATTGTGTGGCAGGCAGGCATAGTGGGGTACTACTAGGGTAGCCCTAAGTTTATTAGGGGGACTAGGGGTTTGGCCAGGGCAGTTAGGACTTACTGTAGTAGGTTGGGTCAGTGACGTCAGTCTGAGTCGTTTCAGCCAGGGAGGTCTCAGTCTCAGCGGAGCAGGAAACGAAAAGAGGGCGGCTGGCTTATGGTGGTTTATATTAACAGTGGAGCTGTCAATCAAAATTTAACTCGAGGCTCTATTAGCTGGTGGGCGCCCTGGGCTAACGGTCTGGGTGGGCTTAGGTGGTTCTCCTGACAACTGTACAGCCTTCCATCATTGATTGGTCAATGATGGAAGACTGTCAGTCATTGAAATGGATACATTTTGACTGCCCATGCATAGCTTCTCCCTGGTTGGTGGGCGGAATCCATTAACGGTCATGACTCATTCATAGAGTCAAAAGGTTAGTGTAAGTGCAGTGTAATCTGATCACACAGTGTGCAGGGGAAAGCTACAATAGATAGTGTATCACACAGCAGTTAATGCATACACACAAGGGTTATCTTAAAGTGACAGTGTCCCAGGGAATAGTTTGCTTCATTCCTTACTTTAAAACACTTGAATGCTGATGTACACATTATATTTAATTGTTATTTAGTTTTACTAATAAAATATTGTGTTTTTTTTATTGCTGGTCACGAAAATATTTTGGGGGGGGGGGGGCGCTTGCCCAGACGCCCCTATGGACGAGCCGCTACTGGTCTCAACCCAAACTTACCTTCTAGATTAATAATAATAATAATAATAATAATAATAATAATAAATAACATTCAGTTTAGAAAGTACTGGTGACTCCCTAGTTTTAAATTATACCACACTGGAACCTTTACTCTGTCTCTTTAAGGTAGTTTCCATATTGGTCTATCACAACCATGAATAAAAGTTTGAGCTAGTAACAATATTATAAATATTAATAATGTATTTAAGTAATGTTTTTTCCTCAAATAGTACTCAATATTTGCCCGGTTGCAAGTTAGAACAAAACAGAAAACGATAAAGATTTTGTTGTATAGAGCTTGGAAAATTTGGTGTCTTTTCACTAAGTAGACTTAATAATGAGTAAAATATTTTTAGAAATCACAACAAAATAAACAACGCTGTACATTTTTAAGTTTTATAAGAATTTGTCTTTTGGAAGTTCCATTTTCTTTTCTAAGCTGTCTCTGTTACATTCTTAGGAAGGTGTGCCCTTCTAATGAGCCTTCTATTAGTCCTATTAAGAACACTGGCAGTTTTACATGACACTTTCCAATTGTGCAGATAGAAACTTTGCATTCAATGTCTTATCCCACTTCAGAAAGTAGATCATCAAATTTCACTGCAGCACAATTGCATAAATAAAGTAATAAGAGTGTGTATTTTGTATTATTCTAAAAGCATTTTTAAGTGTAGTTCTTAATATATCATTACAATGTTTCTTTAATAACTAGCGAATTGCCCGTCAAAAAATGACGGCAATGAAATTGTAAGTGAGCTAATGCTGTTTGGTGTATAATAATAAAATAAATAATACATTAATAAAGTAATATACTTTACCTATTTTCAAGTAATATATGGAGGAAGCATTGTGTTGAAGAGCTGGCAATGTGTTTTGATGTTGCTGCAGCATTAGTGGTGTGGAGCTGCTGTGTAAGCGTGATGAATGCGTGTAGTGTAATAGTGTGCGTGCGCGAGACAAAACCATTAGCGTAGCTGTGTACTTCCGGATTGTAAAAGTTATTGTTCTAAAATGGCAGCTAATGTGTGGTATGCGGCTACGGCGGAATATCCGTAGCTGTTTTGTGGTGTTTTGCGTGTTTATGGTAGTGTTTTGCGTGTTTAGAGTCCTGTAGCCTCATTTTCATTTTGTTCGGCGGCCATTTTTTCTCTCGCTTAGAGAATCTTTTAGTGTCTAAACTCTTTTATTTTGAGGTAAATTTAGGTGTAACTTCATTTTTTGAGGTCCTGGATGCAACCTCTTGCTGTAGGTAAGCTTTTTATGTATGTGTTGTGTGTATTTATTGTGTTTTTAATTTTTTCATGTCCGCGGGTTGCGGACGTTTTTTGCGAGGTCGTAATGTGTCTCGTACTTTTTTGCGAGGGACGCGGGCTCGCTACACGAGCTTGCAAGCGTTAGCAATGGCTCGCATGCTCACAACTATATATGTGATATTGCACCTCCATTTGTGCATTGAAACATGTTGCTGATCCCTTTGGCAATTTAGCTGTGGTAAAACTAAAACATCAGTTTATTTGTAGTAAATACTGAGCAGTAGGAACAAATTGGATCCATTCCCTGTTAATTTGGCACAGTGCCCCTTAATAACAAGAAGATGTTCTAACACATGAGCATACTCATTGTGAGTTGCATTCACTGGATTAACAAAATTCAGGCAGGGCTTTCCAAAACATTGTGCCAGTTGTGCATGACACTACCTGCTCATACTACACTACTGTTATATATTTTCTAGCGAATTGCCCATAAAAAAATGCCGGTCATGAAATTGTAAGGCAGGTAATGCTGTTTGCCACACAATGTAAGTGTTTTGACAATGAGTACCTTTGGCGCTCATTGCGAGTCTTGCGCTGAGCGCCTTTGGCTCGCAATGAGCGCTTTTGTCGCTCATTGCGATCCTCCCCCCTGCTGTATAAAACGGTTTCAATTATGTCTCAAACAGAATTTCCATGACTTCAAATGTAATTGCCCGTTCATTTTTGACGGGCAAGTCTAGTATATATATATGTTTTAATAATAATTAATGAATGAATTAAATCATAAATTAATAAACATAAATTAATACATTTGAAGTTGGAAGGTAGAAGATATAGGGGTAATCTGAGGATGTATTAGTTTACAGGAAGGGTAGAAAAGTGAAACAGCCTTCCAGTTGAAGCAGTGGAGTCAAATAAGTAAAAGGACATTTAAAGCATTTATTTTTCATCTGAAAGAGGGTACTTGGTAATGTTCCACTGTGTGTTTCTTTTTTTCAAATGATACTATCATTTATTTAACGTTTAGTTGATCTGTCGACTTTTTCCTTTCAGCCATCCGTAATATAGATGTATGAGTCATCATTTTCTTCCAGTGATTGTACACATGTTCTGTGCACTTCCAGTTACTGTCAGTGAAGTTTAAGCAGGTTTTCTTAAAAAAAACAAATTCATGGAAAATACAGTTTAGGTAGTGATTAAAGCATGCTCTTTTAAATGCATGAAAAACATTTTTTGTTTTACATATCCTTTTAAAGAACCTAAACATGGCTGGGATAAGCACAAGGCTATCCTGGGGCTAAATTAAGCCAAACTTTTAAGTACCGGTAGATAAAATGGGCAGACTGTAGCCATATTTTGGTTCCTATCTGCCCTCAGATCTATGTTTCCATATGCTTGCCCCATCCCTAATTACACAATTTGTTCAGCCAATCAGAAGTGAGGTAGTTTCCCCTGATAGAGAAATACTGGCATCTTGGGAAAAAAGACATCCAGGGATGTATTCTCTCATTGCCACAATTGGCTGAGTAGCAGAGCATGTGAATAGAGGTGAACATAATACATTTCTGGAGGAGGAGCAACCAGGGCAACATGTGACACACTTTTGATGCAACATTCTTTCTATTTGAAAGGACTGCTGTAGTTAAACGCACTTGTTTGTGATGTATGTATCAAACTAACAACATTAATAGCTGTGTAACCCATGGCCATAAAAAACACTTTTGGGGGGAAAATCTGATTTCTTTATTACTTTTTTATGAGTATGAAAATACATTTTGTGTATATTACATCACTTGCTCAGAGCTGGATCATTGGTGTGTTTTTTGCTATCAGTGGAGGAAGGGACAAGGAAAGGAAGGAGAGCCATTGTTAGATAATTGGATACTATTGAAATTGACACCACACCCTTTCCTCTAACTGACCAAGAAGCAGCATGCTGCATCAATAGATACATTTCTCATTACTACTTATAACTCTTGTTAAATGAGATATTTGCTATTGTTTTTGGTTGCACGAGTACCAATATCTATTCTCCTATCTTGATGCAGTAGGTAGGTTTCATGATCTAATTATTGGTTGGATCAGTCCTACCCAGTAGGGGTTCTTTGGTATCCCTGCTAGTAGGAAATGAACCAGAACCAAGACAACGACCTCTAGGAGCACCAAAGATACAGGAATATAAGACCTGTAGTGGTTACCAGTTGTAGCCATTCCCCCAGGCAGGATCAGCAGTCTTAATCTCAGGCAAGGATTATAATTTTCCACAGAATGACACCCACACATAAATTATGTAAGTCCAAACTTGAACTGCTAATTTATTGGTCACAACACATAATATTTATACATAAAATCAACCAATCAAAACAAGACACAATCTGTGGGAACGTGGATGCAGCCTGCTTGACATGAACCTGGCTGGGTAAACCTCTTAATCCTCTCTTTTTTCCCAGCCTCCCAAGGTGCCATCAGTCAGAAGAATGGCATTTAATTCTATCTCACCACCCTTTCATAACTGAATCCCCATTATTCCCCTGGTCTGCTGAACCTATTCAGACCGCTCAACCGAGTACCCCTCAACTTATTAAACCCCCCAGGGAAAAATCCTGCATTTCAAGACTAAACATGACATATAGAATAGCCTTGCACACATGTTAACCCTATCCATGCCATCATGGCTGCAAAAGTCCTGATATCAATGTGGCCATAACACCATACTAGATAAATGTGAGAAATTACACAATAATACACTTTAAATTATACTTTATTATTATATAGCTATTGCCAGCCCAGGGGCCCATAACATTTAAACAGTCCCAAAGTCCTGAGGTTCCCCTGGATATTTTAAGTTTTAAATGCGTAGCTGATAAATGTCTCATGGCTAGTATTTATATTCACCATATCTGATCTTCTACTCAATGAGAACACAACAAATATGTATGTAAGAACCTGAGCTCAGTGCAGCTGCGCACTTTGTGTGGCAGGGAGGGATGTTAGGGGCCAGACTGCTAGTAAACTTGACAGAGATCCAGAATGAAGCAGGGTGTGGCTGGGTTCATTTAAGGAGAGAGAAGCTTGAAAGAGCCATAGAGTGAATGGAATTGAGGGGGAGTGCATGCATGCAAAATAGAGAGGAGCGTGCATGAGGATCTTCAGAAGCTTTGCAAACAGGGATGTATAGAAGAAGCAAACACTGTGATCTCTTAATCCCAGGCATTCAAGACACCATCATCAATTTGCGGCAGCGACACAAAGTCACTCCAGGTCACAAAAAATCCCAGTTTTTCTTACAGTCAGTTCTATATTTATTGCACTCTGAAGGATTAAATCAGCAGCCCCCTTAATTAAACATGTAAGAATCCTTGTAATATGATCTGTTGTAATCAGGGTGAGAGCTATAATGCTATGCTGAAGTCCATTAACATTACATTTGTTTGCTGACTGCCTCAGTTTAGTTGTAGAACACTTATTTGGACTTATTAAAAGTATAAGCAAGGTTATAGGATTTAAGCAATGTGCATTTTGATTGTGTAATGTTTTTAAGATAATTATGATGGATTAAAAAAATACAACTTTAAAATATTTTTTTCTCTGTTTAGGATAAATGTTAGTTTGCAATAAGATATGATGGTTAGTATTCTGAAGTGTATTGTGTGAGTGGAATAGTCAGAAAGTAAAAGTTAGTTAATCACAAAGTGCAAAAGTAGTATTATTGAGGGGTGATATTGGGGAAGGAAGATGGGGGGAAGAGAAGGAGATGGGGGAGGGAGAGAGGGAAGAAAATACAGCAAACACACTTAATTGAGTTGATGTAAAATTTTCTTTGAATTGTGGAATGCTTTTGTTATGCAAACTTTATTTTGGAAATTTTACTTAAGAAAAAAATAATGAGAGAGAAAAAGAATTTAAGGAAGGTGCTCAGCTGAATATTTTTTCAACCATTTATAAATTAAAGGTATATAGAAGTTTTCCTAACAAACAGCCACTGATTAGCAGAAAAATATATAGTATACTAGCTATTTGCACGCGCTTATTGCGAGACTGTCCTACCGTCTACTTTAGGTGCTTCACAATGAGCGCCTTCGGCACTTATCACTTTGCCGCTCATTGCAGGCCTCGTTAACCTGCAAGTTTTGAGCTTAGGAATGCCATGTGTCTCTTTCCACCATCTCTCCCTGTCCCTTCCCTGTGTCTTTCTCCTCTGTGTGTCTGCTGAATCTTTGCATGGCGCGCGCTGACTGACGTTGGTTTTATTTTCAAAGTCCTGCATGCCTGGTGTTGTTCTGCCTTTTGATCCTTATTTTTACGTTTTTTCAGCCACTATTTTTTTCCTTGCTTAGCCGATTTGCGATCAACGAAAAACGCCAAATATGGCTCAAATTCGCTTGCAACCTCACTTCCAGGCTTCCTGGCTCTCCCCCTGTGCTGTGTGTGAGTGTGTTATTTTTTTTTTTTTTTATTATTATTTGGCTTTCTTGGGTTGTCTTTTGAGTTACGTGCTTGAAACTATTTCAGCCATTAAATTAGTAAACTGCGTGCCTTGCGATCAGCGGCAAAGTGCTACGTCGTCTGTGCTCATATCTGGGCTGTTTTAAAGTCCTCCAAAGGTGCTAATTGCAGCCTAACTCCCGTGGGCCTCGCGATGAGCGTCCCCTATAGAAGCACAGCATTCAAGTATGGATTTTTACCTGTTCATTAGCTACCAAATGGTGGTGCAGTTCAATGTGCCTGCAGTATTCCATTACATGCTTGGGCGGTGAGGAGAATGAGATATAGAGAGACATAGAGAGAGAGAGAGAGAGAGAGCGTCCCCTATAGAAGCACAGCATTCAAGTATGGATTTTTACCTGTTCATTAGCTACCAAATGGTGGTGCAGTTCAATGTGCCTGCAGTATTCCATTACATGCTTGGGCGGTGAGGAGAATGAGATATAGAGAGACATAGAGAGAGAGAGAGAAATAAACCTGCAGTAGATACAGAGAATAGATTACCAGCAAGTGTAGTAATCACCCAATTATGCGCATCTACCACTTAGTAAGCTCTGCCAAACATTGTGGAATGCTTTTGTTATGTAAACTTTGTTTTGGAAATTTAACTTAAGAAAAAACATTAATGAGAGAAAAAAATAATTTAAGGACGGTGCTCATTAGATTAGTCTGCGAGTTTCTATCCTTAGTACTTTGGGAATTCACTTTGGGAATTCAGCTGGGAGCCCAAAGACCGGGTCCTCCTTGCTTTGCTATATGTTAATTTGTATTTATCTTTGTCTGAACTTATTTTATGTACATAGCTACGGAATATGTCGCCACTTTATAAATTAACTATAATAATAAAAATAATCTGAATATTTTTCCAACCATTTATAAATTAAAGATATATAAAAGTTTCCATGGTTTAAACTGTTCCCTTTTTTGAGGCCTACAGCCTGGGGGAGGCTGTGAAAGAAACTCTGAGCACAGTTTTGCTTGAAGCAGAAGACAGACACGCAGGAGTCTATGCTGTTTAATGGAGGTGGGAAGGTAGAAACACAGAGAGAAGTGTTTTAGTCAAAAAGCTAGAAGAAAAGACACGGAACAGTTGGTTTGAGAAGGGAAACAATACACTGAAAGAGAATCTACATACCGGTGTCTGAAGCTAAAGAAAGGCACATACAGAGGTACAGAAGCTTTGAGCTGAGGTTTGTATTGAAGAAGAGTGGAAACTTCGACTTCTAAAGGATGCACAGCAGTAATTGTTAACTAACTATTGGACTGTTTGTGTTTTGTTTTTGCTTGTCCCAGGTTTAGCTGGGAGCAAATAGTTATGAAACTATCAATACAACAAAAAATACATATGATTAATATTGGTAATTGTGAACAGCACTGATTTCTGATTATATTACCATTAGATTATTGTCTATCTGGAAAGAATATTTTCCACTATAATTTAGTCTTATATTGTAGCTATTCACCTGAAAGGGCCACTTAATTCGGCACAATTTATATCACACTACTACAGTATGAAGATCTCCTAAAAGCATGTTAAAATACTTTTTTAATTTCTGTAATACATGAGAAATTAAGTAAAATAGAATCTGTGTTTACATGTGTAACAGACTGCCCACAGCCTGCTCTACATCTGCTTCAGTACTGCAACCAAATAGGTGTGTGTCAGCCCATTCAAGGTAATGGTAAGTCTACTTATATTTCCATTTTGAAGTGGACAAACGTTGTAATGGATTTATTTTATCCAAAACCCAGAAAATTCAGGTTTCTTCACTCTTTGGAATTTTAGCTATGCAGACCAGCTCAGGCAGAGATAGGCATTATTGCTCTGCTCAGTGATCCAAACAAATATAAATGAAACATCTATCTGTGCATGCATAGAATACTGGTACTCACATAAAACAGGGAAGCTGTTAACTGTTCAGTGCATTGTAACTTGAGCCAACAGAGAAGCTGTGCTAGCCTTGTCCCATAGAGCTTCACAGCGCATGCTACACTCAGCACTCTGCTAATTACTCATGCAACAGCCAGTTGGCAAATAGCCTGTATGTAAAAAAAATATTTAAAATTTAAGATTTTTTGTAGCTGTTATTAGTGTAATTAAAAAATAGATCATTTTAACATACACTATTTGACACCATGAAGAGCACTTACAGAGAGTTAAGTGCCTTTTTAGCTCTTCCAGAGACATACACAAATCAATTTTAGATTTAACACACATATTAGTTATAGCAGGGAATATACTCAGTTCTATAAGGCCAATCAAATTATAACAATTTCTTATGTTTCAGTATGTTTCTTCCATTGAATATTGCAAAAATAACATGCTATTCTTTACTTTTCTTCATAGAGCCCTTTTTTATTTTAACAATTTGCCCTCTTTTTCTTCTCCTGCTGTATTTTTACAAGGAGGGTGCTACAGGCTGGGCATTGATTATCCGGGATCAGATGATCTGGCACCGCCTGTAATCTGCCAGCCTCCCTCTTGCACTGAATGGACAGTTTACGCTGTAAATCAGTGCCCAGATTGAATCCCTGAGCATCCCATGCAGGCCCACACAGCCTCTTGCATCTCCTCGTGCCTTGATGTTGCTACAAGAGCACACAGGGTTAAGGGAGGCAGTGAGTTGATTGGGTGCCTATAACAGATTAACCTGATTTGTTGGACCACTGCTGATCCGGCAGAATCAATAATCCAGCATGCTCCTGGAATGGGAGCCAGATAATCGGCGGTTTAACTGTATTGCTTTCCATGTGCTTATGTTACAATTTTGTTTCCATTTTTGTTTCTTCTATTAAATACTATAAAACTAAAATTACACTTCTCCTAAGAAACAATTCTCTTAGAAGAGCTTTTGCATTTATTGTTTTATTCTCTATAGCTTGTTGCTATTTTGCTAAAAAAGACTGCTGTTCAGGGGCGGCCCGTCCATTGGGGCGTCAGGGCAAACGCCCCCCCAAATATTTTCTTCACCCTGCAATAAAAAAAACACAACAATGTATTAGTATAACCCAAAAACAAATAAATATAAGGTGTACATCATCATTTCAAGTCTAAATAGTATTAAAATGAATTAAAGTTAGAAAAGGGACACTGTCACTTTAAAATAACCCTTGCGCTACATTAACTCTAATGCTGTGTATCTATCGCCCCCTGCCTGCACCCTGTGTGATCAAATTACAATAGTTACACTGTGTACACTAACCTTTAGACTCTTCTCTTCTCTTCAATGAGTCCTGGCCTGGCCCACTGACCGTTAATGCATGCCGCCCACCATCACAGTGACGATATGCATGGGCGGTCATAAATGTATCAATTAATAAATGACAGTCTTCCATCATTGACCAATCAATGATGGAAGGCTGTCCAGTTACTAAGTGATCAATCTAAACCCACCCAGACCGTTAGCCCTGAGCGCCCGCCAGCAAATAGAGCCTCGAGTTTGATTTTGATTGACTGATACAGTCAATAAAACCACCAGTTCCCTGTCCCTTCCCCCTTTCTGTTTCCTGACCCTGGTCACGCTGAGACTGAGAGACCTCCCTGGCTGAATCTACTCATCTGCTCTGCCTGCCTAACACAGTAAGTCTACACCTGCCTCTGCCTGGCACCTGCCCCTGCCCCTGGCCAAACCAAAACCCCTAGTAGCCCCTAATAAAAGTTAGGGGTGACCAGTTACCCCCAGTCCCCCACTATGCCTGCCTGGCCTGCCAGTGCCACCTACCCAGCCACCCACCAACTACCACCGTCGACCCTAGGCCTACAATGCCTGGTGCCAGTGCCATCCCCAGCCATCACCCCCATGTGGCCTGTGCCACCCCCGATCAGGCCTGCCCTATGCTAGCCTAGCTATGCCATCATGCCACCACCGGATTACACCGATCACGGGATCGGGGTAGTCGGGTGGTGAGCGGGGTGGCACAGGCCCACATGGGGGTGATCAGATCACCCCCTTGATGAGGCCTGTGCCACCCCTGATGACCTCCATGTATGCCACCCTGCCCGAGGCCCGATCACCACCGGGCCCCCGGCACCACCCCGATGCGGCCTATGCTACCCCGGGTATTCGGGCAGTGAGCGGGGTTGACCAGGCCACATGGGGGTGGATGTTCACCCCCATGAGGCCTGTGCCACCCCTGGTCGTGGCCTATGGGCGACCGATGGGCGCCTGACCGTGACCGACCCCACCCTGGATGAACCAACTACCTACCCCCCCCCCCCCCCTATTTTTATTCCATTTTTAGAAGTAACAGGCATGTATATGTGCATGTCACTTCTAAAGATAAAATAAAAATAAGGGAAGGGAAAAAAAAAATACAGTAACAACATTATTACAATTAAACACACAGTAAGCAAACACATTGTTAGTACAGTCAGTAACACAACACATTGTATACAAAAATAAACAGCTTTAAACAAACATTAATAAAAAATAAAATAAACAGCACATACACACATTGTTAGTACAGTTAGTAACACAACACATTGTATACAAAAATAAACAGCTTTAAACAAACATTAATAAAAAATAAAATAAACAGCACATACTTACCTGTAAAATTGACCCCTCCAGCGTTGGCCTTCTGTCCTCTCTGGATATAGTCATGATGAAAAATAAATAATCCATGTTGATTGAAGCCAATGATCAAAAATTAAATAATCCATGTTGATTGAAGCCAATGATCAAAAATAAAATAATCCATGTTGATTGAAGCCAATGATCAAAAATAATCCAATCTTGATTGAAGCCATTGTCCATCCATCCATTCTGGCCCATTGAAAGAGGCCTCCAAAAAAAAAACCGACGCTCTAAAAAAAAAAAACCAACACACTAAAAAGAGCTCCTCCTACAAGGAGCCCCTCCCGCGATTAATTGTTTTTTTCCCACGGTCTGCTATATATACTAATTTTTGAAGGACTCTGATTGGCTGAAATTTTTGATTGACATCGATTTCAACCAATGAGAGTCTTTAAAAAATTAGCAAATCAGCAAGCAGGTATGGAAGCCTGTAAGGGTAAAAAAGGTTAGTGTGAACTTGTTTGACCCTGTATGTATTATACATATTACAGGGCTATTTTATGTGATATACATGTTACAGGATAATATCCTGTAACATGTATAGCCAAAAAATAGCACTGTAATATGTATAACAAATAAAGTGTAATAGAAATGCATGAACAATATAATATACCATGTAATAAAGAACATCAATTAATCAAATAATAAATATCAATTAATATATATTGTTGTATGTATATGTTTATGTATATTTATGTGTAATTTTTTATATATATATATATATATATATATATATATATAAATTAATATCAAAATATCACAATAAATAAATATATATATATATATATATATATATATATATATATATATAACAATTTGATATATATATATATATATATATTTATTTATTGTGATATATTGATATCAATTTTTATATATATATATATATATATATATATATATATATATATATATATATATATATATTTTTTTTTTGGGCCTATATGTTATTTAAGGTTTTTAAGGTGCGGTTGGGGCCTATATGGTCCCAATTTGTTATTTAGGGTTTTTAAGGTGCGGTTGGGGCCTATATGGTCCCAATTTGTTATTTAAGGTTTTTAAGGTGCGGTTGGGGCCTATATGGTCCCAATTTGTTATTTAGGGTTTTTATGGTGCGGTTGGGGCCTATATGGTCCCAATTTGTTATTTAAGGTTTTTAAGGTGCGGTTGGGGCCTATATGGTCCCAATTTGTTATTTAGGGTTTTTAAGGTGCGGTTGGGGCCTATATGGTCCCAATTTGTTATTTAAGGTTTTTAAGGTGCGGTTGGGGCCTATATGGTCCCAATTTGTTATTTAGGGTTTTTAAGGTGCGGTTGGGGCCTATATGGTCCCAATTTGTTATTTAAGGTTTTTAAGGTGCGGTTGGGGCCTATATGGTCCCAATTTGTTATTTAAGGTTTTTAAGGTACGGTTGGGGCCTATATGGTCCCAATTTGTTATTTAAGGTTTTTAAGGTACGGTTGGGGCCTATATGGTCCCAATTTGTTATTTAAGGTTTTTAAGGTGCGGTTGGGGCCTATATGGTCCCAATTTGTTATTTAGGGTTTTTAAGGTGCGGTTGGGGCCTATATGGTCCCAATTTGTTATTTAAGGTTTTTAAGGTGCGGTTGGGGCCTATATGGTCCCAATTTGTTATTTAAGGTTTTTAAGGTACGGTTGGGGCCTATATGGTCCCAATTTGTTATTTAAGGTTTTTAAGGTGCGGTTGGGGCCTATATGGTCACACTTGCTCTTTTAAGGTTTTAAACGTTACAGTTTGGGTCTTAAACGTTCTAATGTTTTTTTTTTTGTTTTCTATAACTTCCCAGGTGCAAACTATCTGTGGAATCAGATTTCTTTGGACTCGTTGGTTGACTTACTGGACGTGAATACCCCGAGAAGGAGCGTCAACTGTTGGTGAGTATATGGTCACACTTGGACTTTTAAGGTTTTAAAAGTTACGGTTTGGGTCTTGAGATTTCTAATGTTTTTTTTGTTGTTTTCTATCACCCCCCAGGTGCAAACTATCTGTGAAAGCAGATTTGTTTGGACTCGTTGGTTGACTTACTGGACGTGAATACCCCGAGAAGGAGCGTCAACTGTTGGTGAGTATCATTGCCTTTAATTTTCTGTCCATGTGTATAGGTGCAAATTTGATGGTGATGTAGTCTTGTCACATGAGGGTTTGCAATCTGTAATGTATACCAATGAAATCAACACACTGTTATTTTTAAGTAATTTTGTGACATAATATAAATTAATATACCGTGATCTCTTTCTTTTATTGGTATCAATATCAGAAATGAATACTATTGACTCTCTACTTGTGAAGCCTTTCGCCACCCTAACCTATGAGGAGAAGGTGGAAGTAAAACGGTTAGGAGCTGACCAACCAGAGATAAATCTGCAGCAAATCGCAAGAGATAGAGGGAAGCAATATGTCCGTAATTTCAATACTGAATGGTACAAGAAGAACGACTGGCTTTCTGGAAGCGTTTCTAGGAAGTCCTTATATTGTTTCCCATGCATCCTATTTGGTGGTGACGCTGCTTGGACCAAAACTGGAGTGACTGACGTCAAACATCTAGCTGACAAATTGGCAAAACACAAAAGTTCTAAAGCTCACTTGGATAACAGGATCAAGTTTGAGATGCTTGGACAGGCGAACATTGCTGTTCAACTGGACCAAGGATACCAAGTCAGCATTCAAAAACACAACGAAGAAGTGGCTAAGAACCGGTACATCCTTTCGAAGATAATTGATTGTGTTCGCTTTTGTGGCGCCTTTGAACTGGCATTAAGAGGACACGACGAGAGTGAAACATCGCTAAATCCAGGAGTGTTTAGAGGCCTGGTGGATTTGGTTGGCAGTATCGATAGTGCAATGGAACAGCATTTGAAGACTGCAACTGTGTTTAAGGGCACTTCCAAAACCGTGCAGAATGAGCTACTGGACTGCATGCATGAAGTTATAAAGGAAGTGATTCACCAAGAGCTTAAGGAAGCCCAGTTTGTGGCAATCCAAGCGGATGAAACAACCGATATTTCCGCTAGGACACAGTGCGTTGTAGTCTATCGCTACATTGACAAGAAGCATCAAGTGGTGGAAAGATTTGATGGCTTCACGGAAATGAAATCAACGGATGCAGACTCCATTGCTGCTGTTGTGCTGGAAACACTGAATACTGTTCTCCCAGAGCCAGAAGACAAGAAGAAACTCATAGCTCAAAGCTATGATGGTGCCAGTGTGATGCGTGGAGATCAAGGAGGAGTTCAAAGAAAAATAAAAGACGTTTACCCGAACGCACACTACGTCCATTGCTATGCTCACCAACTGAACCTAATAATGGAGAAAGCAGTTTCAAGGATTGGAAGAGTTAGAGTTTTTTTTTCAAACATAGGCGGCATACCATCTTTTTTTTCACGCTCTCCAAAAAGGACTGGAGTTCTGGATGAGGTAGTTGGTAGAAGACTTCCAAGAGGTGCACCGACACGATGGAACTTCAACGTTAGGACCGTGAACGTGATCTACGAGAACAGAGATGCGCTACTTGAGTGTTTCCAGACAATTGAAGCATGTCTAAACTTTGATCCAACATCTATACGGGAAGCCGCAGGTTTCATTGGAATGCTGGAAGACAGGGAGTTCCTTTACTTCCTTAAATTATTTCATTTAATAATGCCACATGTAGACATCCTCTATAGTCAGCTTCAGAAGCGAGACACGGATACTGTTTATATCAAAAAAGTCACAGAAGACTTTGTCGCCAGCATCCAGAAAATCCGTAATTCTGTGGAAGAGATAGAAGCAAGTTTGCCAAGCGATCTAACAGTCAACAGACGGAGTGCGGAGATCTCAACCTTGAGACAACTTTCAAGAGAGGTATGTGACATAGTGGTGGTTCATGCAAAAGAACGATTTTCATTTTCAAATCACCTAGTCAGTGCCAAACTTGTTCAAAGCGACTTGTATAAAACCCATGGCACTTGCTTTCCAACCCAAGCTCTGGAAGACACCGTGCAAGCATATCCAATACTGAAGAAGGAACAATTACGCACTGAGCTGTCACTTCTGTATGGGAAGACAGAGTTTCATACTTGTACAAGTGCTGTTGCTCTGCACAAACTTTTCCATCAATTTAATCTGCAGAATGATTTCACAGAGACAGTAAAATTATTAAGAATCCTGATTACAACACCAATGACTACTGCAGAATCAGAAAGATGCTTCTCAACATTGAAGAGGATAAAAACCTTTTTAAGAAGCACCATGTCCCTGGAGCGGTTGAATGCATTGGCGATGCTCTCAATGGAAAAGCAACTGATTTCCGAGATCCCACACTTCAATGAAAAAACCATTGAGAAGTTTTGTTCTTTGAAAGATCGCCGTGCAAAATTAAAATACAAGTGATTGAAGCAAAGAAGAATGCAAAGAAGAATGCAAGGTGTGCAAAGATAAACTGCGTTAAGCAGCACCACCTCACACTACCAAACATAACTAGTGGTAAGTAAAGTATGAACGGTGTGTGGGTGTGCATATGGAAGGAGCTATGAAAGGTGTGTGCATGGTCAGTAACAATTGTTGAAGCCTTGGCGTGGTTTGAAGGAATTGGAGGCACTTCCAAGGGTAGCTGTCACTTGTGTACAGGAAGCAAGAATTCCATGTCTGTACAAGTGCTGTTGCTCTGCAGCAACTTTAGCATCAATTTAATCTACATAATCTAACAGAGTGAGTGAAGCTATAAGGAATCCTGCTTACAACAACGAAGACTACTAAAGAACCAGAAAGATGCTTCTCCACATTGAAGAGGATCAAAAAAGTAATTAAAAAGCACCATGGCCCTGTAGCGGTTAAATGCATTGGTTTGAAGGAATTGGAGGCACCT
The DNA here is from genome assembly GCA_027410445.1 of Discoglossus pictus. Lineage (NCBI taxonomy): Eukaryota > Metazoa > Chordata > Amphibia > Anura > Alytidae > Discoglossus > Discoglossus pictus. The sequence goes on from CM050163.1 coordinate 446,022,452, forward strand.
TCAAGGGTACGTAAAGTTCTCAGAAATGGCACCACCTCACTACCAAAAAGAACTAGTGGTAAGTAAAGTATGAATGGTGTGTGGGTGTGCATATTGAAGGAGCTATGAAAGGTGTGTGAATGGTCAGTAACAATTGTTGAAGCCTTGGCGTGGCGTTACTGCTCATATGGTTATCCATATGCTAATTCAACGTGTTTGTTTGACATTGATTATTGTGTGGTCTAAACAGAAGTGAAATGTTGTTGTTTTCTTGAATCCCAAGATCCACTGGTTTGGGCCTTTGCAGTGCTGATTGGTCTTCTAAGGTATGTTTGAGGCCTATATGGTCCCACTTGGTCTTCTAAGGTATGTTTGGGGCCTATGGTCACACTTGGTCTTCTAAGGTATGTTTGAGGCCTATATGGTCCCACTTGGTCTTCTAAGGTATGTTTGGGGCCTATGGTCACACTTGGTCTTCTAAGGTATGTTTGAGGCCTATATGGCCACACTTGGTCTTCTAAGGTATGTTTGGGGCCTATATAGTTCCACTTGGTCTTCTAAGGTATGTTTGGGGCCTTTGGTCACACTTGGTCTTCTAAGGTATGTTTGGGGCTTATATAGTCACACTTGGTCTTCTAAGGTATGTTTGGGGCCTATATAGTCACACTTGGTCTTCTAAGGTATGTTTGGGGCCTATAGTCACACTTGGTCTTCTAAGGTATGTTTGGGGCCTATATAGTCACACTTGGTCTTCTAAGGTATGTTTGGGGCCTATATGGTTCCACTTGGTCGTTTAATGTTTTTTAAGTATGGTTTTGTTCTTGAATGGTATGATTGATTTGCTTGTTTTCTTCCAACCCCAGGTGCAAACCCTATGTGGCTGCAGATTTGTTTCTACTCATTGGTCAACTTAATGAACGTGAATACCCTGAGAAGAAGAGCCGACTAATGGTAGGTGTCACTCCTTTAATTTTTCTGTTAATACGTATAGGTGCAATTATGATATTGCTGTAGTCTTGTCACATGAGTTTTTTCAATCTATATTGTATACCAATGAATTTAACACATTGTTACTTTACTTCTTGACATTTCTGCATTGCAGATCATGTATTTCAATGGGCTTTACAAGCATAAGGTCATTGGGCGGGGCTTATAAAGGTCATTATGACGTCAGGGGGAGGAGTTATAAAAATGGGTGTGGTTTGAAAAAGGGGGAGTGGCTATGTTTCGCCCTGTCGCCCCTCCAACTTGAAAAGTCACCAGCCGCCACTGCTGCTGTTACTGTGTATATTTGGTAGCTTGCCTCAGATGCTACACCCCCGTCTAAACACCCACACTAAACACCAGCGCGGCTTAATGACATCATCAGCTGCGCCACACGAAGACCCGACACATCAATCTCAAATCAACTAAGTTCAAGACCAATATATGTTATTGTTATTTTAGATCATGTAAAAAGGTTTTAAGACTACGTAACAAAAGGTATATTTTAAAAATACACTTTCTCGTGAGATTCCAATAATTTATGACATGCCATTTAACAGGGATCAGTTCTTGGAATTTTTTTCATGTGGTAATTTACATTATTTTCTAATACTATTTGTTCTAATTCAAATGTAACTTCCTACTGTATAGGTGTATATTAATGGAGTCACATTCAAATGTTTTTTTCCAGTACTCTATTAATTAACTTCTAGATTTCATCAAGAATGTTAAAGTCAAAACATTGTCTCCCCTGGTGCTTAACATCAATTAAACTCAATTTGCAAAGATCCAAATAAAAAAATGAATTATACATAAAAAATGTACTTTTATTAAATTATTGAAAGAATCTCATAGGTACTCACACAGGAATAAAGGCATACACTCTTAAAGGCATATCTAAGTTTCCTGGCTTATGAGTGTATCTGAAAGAGGATAATTAAAAGTGTATAAAAAACTTTTTATTTTCATGAAAAAAAATTCAAAATAAACATTTAAACACTTACCTTGAAGTTAGCAAAATTTCTTGTAATTTCTGACAGTTGAAAACTATGGTTAACACCCCTCCAAACTCAAGCTATATTAGCATAAAATTAATAATTCATTTTGGCCAATCAGGAGAAAGCAGAGGTTAGCTGAAATATTTGAATAAAACGCTAGGGGTTCCTGTTTGTGCTGCTAAGCAGCCTGGGATATGTAGTGTGGTCCATGTTAGAAGGTGCTATGGCAGCAGCATAGCACACAGCACGGACAGGAAGCAGCAGGTTGGGTCACATCCTTGTAGTGACTTGGGGGCTGACATCACTGCTATCGTATTGGCTGAAGAAGTCACAGCAGGTGAATAATGGGTTAAAATTGGTCCCCTAATGCTGCATGCTGATTGGGGGAATCAATGCCGACATAACGCTGTACATAAGATAAGTTCCAGCAAAGGTAAATACAAACCAACACATAGCAAAGCAAGGAGAGCCCTGTCTTTGAGCCTCGAATACAGTGTCCATGGTGCTTTCCTCAAAGCACCCTGCAGGATTGAAATTCACAGACTTACAACCTAAAGGTATTGTGTGTGGTAAAGGAGGGAGAGAGAGGTGAGAGTGTGTTAGGGTGGAAGGTGATACGCTTCTTTTAAGCAATGCGTTTTTAGTGAGGTTTTGAATGTTTTGAGGCAGGAGGACCATCTGGTGGAGAGAGGCAAGGAGTTCCAGAGAATAGGGACAGCATGAGAAAAGTTCTGAAGGTGAGAATGAGAGGAGGTAAAAAGAGTTGTAGAAATAAAAATATCATTAGTAGAACGAAGAGGGAGGTTGGGGGAATATTTGGAGATGAAAGCAGAGGTGTAAGGGGGTGACCAATTGTTGAGGGCTTTGTAAGTTAGGGTCATGATTTTAAATCTTATTCTGGAGGCTAAGGGCAGCCAGTGGAGTGATTGACAGAGAGGTGATGCTGACAATGAAACTAAGAAATAATATATCACTATAATAGTTGTGGACCAAGAACGTTGGTCACGTTTGCGGCTTTGTCATGTTTTGGGAGCCTAAAGAAGCGTAGAGAGACGTTGACGGGTGCACGTGACTGCGAAGCTTGCAAAGCGATTTGAGCAGTTGAAAACCTGAACAAAAAAAAAATATGCCTCAAATTAACATTCACACACAGCACAGGGGGAGAGCCATGGAGCCTGTGAGTGAGGTTGCAAGTTAATTTGAGCCATATTTGAATCTTTTTCACAATCGAAAATCGCCTAAGCAAGAAAAAAAATGGCTGTCGAACAAAAAACGTAACACGACAAAAACAAGCGTGAAGGACGTAAGACTAGCACGAAGGACGTAAAACTAGCCCGTAGGACGTAAAAAACGAGCCCTAAGCAGTAACACTTAACGTAAGCCAGTAACACGTAACCCAAGGCAGTAACACAACACGAGACAGTAACACTCAAGCGCGACACCTATAAAGTACACAGGGTGAGAGGCTGGCAATGAGCGCCAATGGCGCTCATTGTGGGGCTCGCAAGGAGCGCCGAACGTGATAATTCAAAAGCAGGAAAGTTGTGGTTCTCAATGAGCCAAAGGTGCTTAGAGGTCCCATAGCCTCGCATTGTGTGGCAAACAGCATTGCCAGGCTTACAATTTTACTCCTGTCACTTTTGATGGGCAATTTCCTAGTATTAATATAATATATAAACATTTAGATTTAGAGATAGTGCTTACAAAATCTCCCACCAAATGTATTAAATTATTGAATGGTATCTTCTTTGATTCTGATTTCTAATGTGGCTATATTCATATGCTAATAAGATATTACTGTGAGTACTCAAAAAAAGTGTATCTATCTGTGAATAGACAGCTCACAGCCCTTCTACAGTTCTCGATAAATAAACTGGTATTCTTCTGTGGAAATATATAATTACAGTGGCTTCTGTCAGTGGTTTGGTACTTCATTTCACATTACCTTTCCTTATTCTCTTTGAGGGTAATAGTTATTATAGAGGAAGATGTAAAACATAACATTTGTGTTTAAGACAGCAGCCTCTTGTAATAAAGCAAGATTGCAAATCTTGAAAATTACACATATGAGCTGATAAAGCTTTATTTTTAAAGTAATTCCATGCCCTAGTAGGTGTACAATCTATTACAAATTGCTCTTTTAGATATTATCTGTCAACAGTACATAAAAGTTAGATTTATGATAATGTCCCTTTAAGTCTGGCACATGGCAGTCTTACCCTGAACTTGTGTTTCAATTTACAGCCTTGAAGCCATGAGGAATTAAATGATTGAGATTTATACAGGTCTGAACAATAAAGATAGATGTGAATTTAATTATCTACATTATGTGCCTTCATTTACTTTGGAGTACACACCACTAACAACTTTTCCAGAACATCTTCATGTTTTCCCATTATGATCCCCTACCCAACCCACCCCGCCAGCTCCCCCATTTTGATCTCCTACCCCCCCCCCACCTCCCCTATTATGATTTCCTACACCACCAGCTTCCCATTATGATCTCCTACCTCCCCCTGCTCCCCCATTATGATCGCCTACCCCCACACCCATAGATACATGGATGGTTGCAATTACTTGCCACTGTCACAGAAGAGACGCAACCTGCATAAATGGTCTTGTTCATAAAAAATATATATAATATTTTAAACATACTCTTTTAAATGCTTGATAGAAAAAATTGCATTCCATATCCTTTTAATGCATACTACATACCCTTCTGAAATTGTTACTTGCCTTATGCCAACACATTTGGAAAATTTAACAATGGCCAATAGACTGGAAAAGGTCAGCTATATCCCAATTCCCCAAAAAAGGCAGTGTCAAAGAGTGCTCCAATTATTGAACAATTGCATTCATCTCACATGCCAGCAAGGTTGCATAAGGTTGCAAAATATCTCACAAGCTTGGCTCCAACAATAAATGAGATCTCTTGGTACAAAAAGCTCCCTTGACAACTCTTTATACTGACCCTGAATGTATTCATATAATGTAATCAAATTTCCTCTTAGACGCCTTTTTTGTAGAGAAAATAAGCTTAATTTGGTTAGTCTTTCTTCATAACTTAGCACCTCCATTCCTCTAATTAGTTTTGTTGCCCTCCTCTGTACCTTTTCCAGCTCTAAAATGTCCTTTTTATGAAGTGGTGCCCAAAATTGTACTCCATATTCCAAATGAGGGCGTACTAGGGATTTGTATAGTGACAGAATTATATTTGCTTCCCTTGCTTCTATACCCTTCTTAATACATGCTAATATTTTATTTGCCTTTGCAGCTGCTGCTTGGCTTTGAGCACTGTTACCTAGGTGGTTGTCCACAAGCACTACCTTACCCCTTTTAATATACGATACACCTAGATTTGCTCCATTAAGATTATAAATTGCATGGCTACTTTTCCTTCCCAGATGCATAACTTTACATTTGTTTGTATTAAATCTCATCTGCCATTTAGATGCCCATTCCTCAATTCTATGTAAATCCCTTTGAAGGGAAAGCAGATCATTATCTGATTGAATTACCTTGCACAGGTTTGTGTCATCAGAAAATGGAGACACTACTTTCCAGTCCAACCTCTAAGTCATTATTAAATATGTTATAAAAGAGAGGACCTAATACTAAACCCTGAGGAACCCCACTAACCACATTACTCCAATCGGATTATGTTCCATTTACAACAACCCTTTCCTTCCTGTCTTTTAGCCAGCTCTCAATCCATGAGCAGATATTTACTGCAAATCATGTGTAAGCCTGGACTGGATGAATCCAAAGCCGGAATCAATATTGCTGGAAGGAATATCAAAAACCTCAGATACGCCGGTGATAAGTGAGGAGGAACTAAAGGACTTATTGATGAGGGTAAAAGAAGAGAGTGCAAAAGTTGGCCTGCTGCTCAACGTTAAAAAGACGAAGATCATGGCAAACGGCGATTTCACTTTCTGGCAAATAGATGGGGAAGAAGTGAACGCAGTGAAGAATTTTATTTTTCTGGGATCCAAGATATCTGCAGACGTTGGCTTCTGGGGAGGAAAGCTGTGGCAAGCTTGGACAAGCTAATAAAAAGTAAAGATATTAATCTAACAACAAAGGTACTTAAGGAGTTAAAGACAAACTGTTCACTAAAAGGTATGATCATGAGGCTGAAGTTCAAATATTATGGCCATAGATTCCCTAGAAAAGACTCTGATACTGGGAAAGATTGAAGGCACAAGACGAAGGGGACGCCAGAGGTGGAGATGGATTGAAGAGGTCACTGAAGCAATGAACATGAACTTGATGGAACTCAGAGGGGCAGTGACAGAGATGCACCTGGCGTGCTGCAGTCCATAGGGTCATGGAGAGTCAGCCGCGACTGAACGACTAAACAACAACATACCATTTTACTACCTATGTAAATTTCTTATTTGTACCTATGTACTCCCAATACAGTGTTGGGCAAAGGGGCCTCATGCAACCCTCAGACACTCCCTATGTGGCACATGCAATGCATTTCTCCACAACTAGCACACCCCTCTCTCTTGCTCTCCAAAACACAGCACATAGACCATACAGCTAGAACCCACTGCAGCCTGGGCACTGACACATCACCTCATAGCTACATGGTACACGTTTGTTGTTAAAACATGTTCTGCAGAGTGGATTAAAAGAGATTTCATCTATTTTTTCTCATAGCTGTGTATTTGAAGGCTGAGCAGTGTATCAGAGCCAAAGTAATCACCAGCATGAAAAGAGGGATTACTACAAATACTTGGTGCAGGTCCCAAACCCAAATGGAATACAGGCGTGTATGTTGTCCAATGGCATTGCCGAGAGTTCCCAGGCTGCTCTCCCATTGGCTGCAGGCTGGCAGGGCGGGCAGTGTTATTATGCCTGTCCCACATGATGAGGCTCAGTAGTAGCTGCTCTGTGTTGTTGAGTATAGTACTGCCTAGAGATGCCATTGGACATATCCCAGTGGAATGGGCCCCTCGCCCTGAATGAGGTGGAGGAGAAGCCAGCACACCCACTGAAGATTTGCTACGGACCCGTGTGCGTGGAGACACTGGGGCAGGTGCTCACACCCACTCAGGTACTGACCACACAGGGGATAACTAGTTATGTCACTGACCAGTACTGACAGGTCTCTGCTCTGCATCCAGGGGTAATGTACCTTTAATTACATATATAGTGATGACTTATAATGGACTTGTATAATAACTGTACAAGTGATGAGCACACTGCCTGCTGTACCAGAACCACCCAACCCAAAGAGTAACCAGTGTCCTCTAGTATAACCCATAATATTGGGAACCATCATCTAAGGCAGATGTACATTTACTGCTTTGCATGTTGTTTATAGAACATTTCTGGACCTGGGTTTTAAATACTCTGCATTTTTAGAAACATAACCTGACAGAGAAGAACCTCCTGGTCCATCAGGCATGACGTCACTGTGCAAAGTTAAAGGGCTGCTGCAACTAGAATCATTTTCAAGATCATGTTTTATGTATGACATATTTTTTCTGCATAACAAACAAATTAAAACATGAACACTAACAGGAAAGTAGCACAGAAATACATCAAAACCAATGCAGCCTTAGCCTGACTAGTAGGTCAGGGCAAGGAGAGCAAAAAAAGAAATTGGCCGTGTCACTATTTAATATTGTTGTTGTTCAGTCATGTCCGATTGAACGCAGCACACCAGGTGTATCTTGTGTCTGGTTGTGCTAATCCATAAGGTTTTCATGGTAAAGATTCTAGCGTGGGTTGTCGTTCCTTCCCCCACTGGACTGTGATTTGTCTGTCCTCTCTGCTATGACCTGCCCATCCTGGGTGACCCTACAAGGTATAGCTCACAACTTAATTGAAGTATGCAAGCCTTTTCACCATGACAAGCAGGGGTGTAGGAGCCAGAGTAGTTCTAGGGCGGATACAGCTCATTGTATACACAGGCTGTAAAATAGCTCATATATACATACATACAACCATAGAAACATCTGGGTGCATTTGTGTGTGTGTGTCCCACAGTTCCTACACCCATGATGACAAGGTAGCGATCCAGAAGGGGATTTAATGCCTTATAAATTATAAACCACTTATTTTTTTTAATGATAGAAAATCTCTGACTACAGATTGGAAATGCTACAAGAGCAGCACATTTTATTCCTCTTTTCTGTTTGATTTGGGGGATATTTACTAAGCTATTGTAGGCACTGTGTCAAGGACTGCAATGTCACATTTCTTATAGGAACAGTGATGCACATTGCACATGTGACAGTTTAGTAAATATACCCCTTATTGTCAAAGCGTGATGATTGCCATTTTTTTAATTCTCATATTCATGTATAATCTTTAAATAATCCCCTAGAGATCTTGTCACAACATGTATACTTTGTTCATACAAAAAGCTTTGCCACTGTGACTTGGCATTTTTGCTTGGCAAGGTATGTATTTGTCTATAGGTATTGTTTTTCATACCTAAAGATCTGTTGTGAGTGGGTGTGGAGCATGTGAAGTTGGCACTTCTCTTGTGTAAGCCTAACACACTAGGGCGTATGCCATTTGTACTAGATTATCCGTTGTCCAAATATCATTTTGAAAATCAAATTAGCGTCCAATCTATGCATTGTTTTACAGATTCACACATTAATGTTCATTAATAATTGCCTTCAAATTGAGATTGTATAGTGAGAAAGACACAGGAAAAGGACATCAATTATCTTACAGGAGTGGAAGTTTCAGAAGGAAAAAAGAATATTAAGACATATTATTTCTGGGAGACAGGGATGGAGGTTCTGCTTTGGAAGCAAATCAACTATAGACTAGATAAAGCCTGTACAGGTGGTCCCCAGGTTAAGGATAAGATACTGTCCTGAGAACGTCTTTAAACCGGATTTGTTTATATCTTGGATCCCTGAAAAATAATATTATTAATAATAGCAACACTATAATGTTCATATGTGGTAGTAATAATACAGTGTAATACTGTAATAATAATAATACCCCTGTACTGTAATAATAATTTTTCAGAAACTTTTTTGCTCTTTCTTTTAATTCAAACAAACTCATATTTACTACTTTATATGGTTGCTATTAAAGAGAACTTCCTTGGGTCTATGTTTTCGGTGGATTTAAATGTTGGCGGTTGTAGTACTTTTTTTTTATTAGCAATTACTTAATTGACCCTAAAATTACTGTAATTAGTATGTTGCTATTCTTTTCTTGTGCTCTAATGTTTGCACAAAGCAATTTGTGATAAAGCCAGATTAACATTTGATACCAATTACAATGCTTTTATTTCAGTATGTTCTCCAGAACTGTGAATTGTACACCATTTTTTAAGTTATGTTTGTTATTCTACCTGAATATTGGCAGTGAAAGTCAATGGAAAAGGTTATGCATGGCAGCTCCCTTACTTTTGAGGCACGTATCTGTATATTTTGCACCTGTGCCAACATTGCTCATGTATGATATGTATTTGGATAAGTAGTTTGTATATAATAAACATAGTTTACAAATGTGGATGCCAGACTTTGATTGTATCTGTGTTTTTCCTAGCTGAAAAGCCAAAATACGGTTTCCATTACATAAAAGCAATACGCTTAACATGTGTTTTCTCTTCTAGGTTCTGAAATGTCCAACCATTGAGTGGGAAGGCATGGATAGTAACAAGCTGTATGCTGTGGCCTTCACTGACCCTGATGTACCCAGCAGGAAGCAATGCCATCTTGGGTAAACATATAACTGCTCTCATTTACAGTGCTCAACAGATTTACTGAAAAGTATTTTTCTTGAATAACAGCAAATTGGTTATAACTTTGGCCAAAATTTACAAAAAATTGCAGTGACTGTCTAGTGCTTAGCCAAGGCTACAATTGCATTTTTTCTATAGAAAATTGGCATCCGTCTCCACAGGCTCTTTGCTTCTTTTGCAGTGCTTAGTGTAAAGGGCCATTTACCTCACTATAAGTGCTCTTCATGGTGTGAAAGAGCACAAGATTTTATGTTAAAATGATCTATTGCTTTTTTTTTTATTACACTAATAACAGCTACAAATTTGCAGTCTTAGGTCTGTTTACAGATACTCTCGTGACTGTTCTATGATTTACAGCATCATTACAACCGCCGTTGCAAGCTCCGTGAACAGAAAGAATGATGGTTTTAGTCTCTTTCAGGAATGTAATCAGCCCTAAGTTAACCCACAAGTAACATATTGAGTTTCTAGCATTTACCTGCACAGATGAATTTAGGAAGGGTTAACCCTCTTTCTGATCTCCTCTCTGCACACAGCTCTTGCTGTGACTCTGTCTGGAGGCATGCTTAATTCTCATGTAAACAGAACTTCATTTATGATTTATTCTGTGAAAAGGGCACCTATTTAAAAAATCAAAAAGTATTTCAACATGTTTTCAGGAGTACATTATAGTGGTGTGCTCCAAGTTGTGCTGAATTAACTGTCCCTTTAAGGCCTGTGATTGGACCAAAATGAGGCCAAATTTTGTTTTAACAAAGCTGTCTCTGGCTACAACCAAATTAGGGTCAGATCACACTTGAAAATGTTATTATTAAGTTTACAGGTTGATACATGGATCTACTGCAATAGTATCTAGCTATTCATTTTTGGTCCCATAAAATATATAAGCCTTTAATAATATATTGGTACTTTTACAAAAGATATAAACAAAAAACAAGGTAATTTTCATTTTTATGGCCCATATGTCCCTCAAAATGCTTTATTAAAATATAGTTCTCTATGTCCATTACAGTATTATATTGTGTTTTCTTTGATCAGGCAATGGGACCACTATCTGGCAATCAATGTGAAAGGAAATGACCTCAGCACTGGCTGTACTCTCACTGCTTTTGTTGGCTGTGGGCCTGGTAGAGGAACAGGTGGGTGATAACACAGTGAAGTCATATATGTGTGACATACGTCTTGTATCTACATAGTATACTTATATTTATTGTGCATCACTATTTTCTGAAAACTTTAGGTTGTATTTGGAAAGGCTATGCATAGTTTGAACTCAATATTGAAAACTGAACACATAGATTTGTTTAAATTGAATTTGACCTCTTATCACTCTGATTCCATCTTGTTCTGACCAAGAGTGTTTAGTCAAATGACCTTAGATCATCTCCAAAGTCTTGAGCACAAAAATGGTATTAGAGGCAAACAATTCAATCTGGCTGTTCTCTTTTTTTCTTGTTTGTTGGAAGTGCAATTGCTCTCATTATAAAGAAAATATCTTCCTTGTTTCAACCTAACTTTCTAATTACGGTACTTGATAAACTACTTTATAACATTTTAACCGATCATATCCATGCTACTACAGTCTGCTCACATCTCAGTTTCTGCTCTCATTTCTCAATATGAATTCTTCTGAACTTCTCTGTTGCTTTTACCTTTTTAATCATCCTGTACAGTAAATTACTGATTTCTTTTTTGTCTATCACACAACTCTCTTTCTTTTTTACTACACCGCAATTCAGTAATTGATTTTCTCTAGCTCCATTTGCTTGTACTAACTCCTAATATTTTCACAATTTAACCTAATCTCAACACCTGATTTCAACATAATTGATTATTACAATCTCAAATGGTTTTTCAAGTATATTGCTTTGGGATTATCTCCTCCACACCTCCTATAAATTCACCCACAAACTCTTGTTTTCAGTTACAGAAGATATCCATAACCCCTCCCTTTCCTTATCAACATGTGTAGGAAATAGGGAGGGCGAGGGAGACAAACCGATCCCCAGTTATATTTAATGTGGTGTGTATGTGTATTGAAGCTGTTATATGGTCTATGTATACAATGAGCTGTATCCCCCCCAGAATTATTCTGGCTCCTACACCCCTGTTTACCAAGACACAATCTGAAATAAAGAATAAAAATCTCTCACATCATATGCCACCTAAACTACTAACAGTATTACCTTATAATTAAGCCACAGCTTAATTCTAATTGGCCTTCCTATCACCAAACTTTCCTCACTCAATTATAAACGGTTCTGCCATCCTCTCTGAGGCATTGGTAATCCATATGCTTCTAAACTATTAAAGATGTTGAATTGTACTCAAACGCCAATATTAACACTATGGCCACCCACTGTACTCATTTATAAGTAAAGCTCTTACGTTTTTTTGTTGGGCAGAGGCTATTAAAAACAGTATTCAGTTTAAAAATAAATAAAAGTTGATGTTTGTCTTAGCTTTTAAACTGTTTGTTTTCTCCTCAAGTAGAGCTGCATATCTCCTCCTACCTGTGTCTATCAGGGGTGTTGGCTGGCTCTTTCTGTGGGCTGGACTAAAAATAAAGTTTGACTAGTTAAGTCCTGCTTCAGACTGAGCATGCTTAGTAAAAGGATGGCTCATGTACTGTCACGGTGTTGGGCATATGCGTCAGCTACAAGCATGTTAAAATAGAGCTGTTACCTTTGTGTAGGTAGTGGGGGGGGGACTAATGATCTCATGGGGTGGTTTTAGGGACATCAACCCAGACTTCTTCCAAGCTCCATAATAGTCCATAATAGTCCATCACACAGAAAGAGCTGGCCACCCTCTGATAGACACCGGTAGGAGATTAGTAGCTCTGATTATGGAGAAAACAGACAGATTCATTTTTTTTAACCAGAACACTGTACTTCAAATATGATTTACACCTCATATATTACACACGCTGACAAATGCACCCTCTTTGTATCACTTTTAAGATTCAAATTAACATTTCCATTACATCAGCCTTAGTAAAGGGATATGAAGAAAATAAAAATCTTTTCCAATATGTTAGGAATAGTGAGATAGCAGTGAGTGTCCATTTGTAGATGAATAATCAGAGTATTTCAGTATATAGTGATACCTTTTTTTTTTTTTTAATCTTTAAAAATCAAACATTGTGAAAAACGCAATTGCTTAGAAATCTCAAAGTCTGACTGTCTGCACCAAGATTTCATATCTCACACTCCCGAATTAACAAATACTCATTCTTTCCCAATAATTTGACTCTCCACATATGTAATGTTGCTTTTTTATGTCTTTATTTAAATGAGTAATTGTAGCTTATGTTTCTGAACTTGTCAGAAAAAGTGATCTAACTAATCTTTAAAGTTTGTATGCTAATCCGACTCAAAGAGCAATTCAAGGTATTACCTTCCGTACCCTTACAGCCTTATTAAATTGCGATTCGGCCAGTTGAATAGGGCTCTATATAAGCACAGAGCATATTTTTTTACAGAAGTTTTTAGTTAGTGAACTTCTATCCAAAAGCAAGGTCTTCACTAACTAAACATTTCTGTAAAAAAATATGCTATTTGCTTATATAGAGCCCTTTTCAATTGGCGGAATTGCAATTTAATAAGGCTGTTAGTGTTTTGGAGCCAACATAGTAACTCTCTTAACCGTCAACAATGAGACATTGCATAACTATTTGGCACATAGTCCAACAAACCCAAAGGAATAATTGTACTTTTTCTTTCCTTTGTGCTTAGAATGTGAAGTTATTATTGCAGTGAAAAGCGTAAACTGGCCAGTGAGATCTAGGGGGTGGGGGTGGGGGGGGGGGGGGGGGGGACTAGTTAATTTAGAAAAACAAAGATCTAGTTAATTTTGAAAAACAAAGATCAAGTTATTTTGAAAATGTGGAATTTCCAGCAGTTTTTCTATTCTGGAGATAGAGCAACATTATTGAAAAGTTAGATTTGACAAACAAAAAAACAAATTATAACCTGCTCATATTTTAATTTCAATTAAAGGATCACTGAAGCCTAATATTTACAACTTTATTGATAATGTGCAAATGTTTTTAGAGTACAAAATATATAAATACAGCATTTCATTTTACTATCTATTGTACTGGAGATTGACCTTTGTTTTTTACCTGACCAGAGTAATCACCTGAGATGGACCCTAAAATCTAATTTTTATTTAGATCTATTGAAAGGCAGCCACATCATTGATTAAATGGAAGTTAAACTAATAAATAGGATTATTTTCTCAGGTGACCTTTAAGAAAAGGAAAATGTAAATTAATGGATGCCCACAGTAAAGAAAAAATGCATATAACAATTGTTAAATGAAACACTTATGTTCCAACATGTTTGTCCTATTGCCAAGACTGGTTATTTAAATTCCATATGCCATTTGATGTAATGTTTGAGTTAACACCTTCAATAGAAATTGTGGCTTTAAAGGATATACTGGCGGAAGATTTTGAAGTCTCCCAGCAAATGACCATCAAGTGTAAGGAGTTCAAACTGTATTACAAATGTATTATTAACCAGATTTATAAGTCAGTGTCTGCTGTTTGCCTTCCATTTACAACACGTAACAATGGATGACACTAATGTGGGATGTGTTGAAGCTCTCTGTGAGAGGTAACAAGACTCTCATTCTCTATATCTCACCTGTGTTTTTATGCTTTGTCTCTCCTGTGGCTTTATGCAGGTCTGCACAGATACACCTGGCTGGTTTATGAGCAAACTGGACCTTTGAAATGTAATGAGCCCATTTTGGGAGACACCTCCGCTGAGCATCGAGGACAGTTTAGCGTGAGCGCTTTTCGTAAGAAGTACAACCTTGGTCCTCCAGTTGCTGGTTTTTGTTTCCAAGCCGAGTGGGATCACTCTGTCCCTCAGGTGTACAAACAGCTGGGAGCGTCAGAGTAATACATAGATCGAAAGTAATGTTACCAAATGTGCTGTGAGGTATGAATAAGTCCCCAAATTAATGTAAGCACCTCAATATGCATCTTCATATGATTGGATTCTTTCATCTGATATGTGATCCTTTAGTAAGCAAGTGAACCGGAGTCTGACAGTATTATATAGCAGTAAGTAATTGCCATGTATAGGTTTTAATGAATGGGGATATAAATATATTGTTGTTGTTCAGTCCTTCAATCAGGTCCGACTCTCCGTAACCATATGGGCGCAGCACGTCAGGCACATCTGTCTGTGTTTCTGGTTGTGCTTATCCAAATGGTTTTCTTGGTTACTTCTCCAGTGGACCGTGATTTGTCTCACCTTTCTGCTATGACCTGACCACCTTTAGTGACCCTTCACGATATAGCCAACAGCTTCATTGAGGTACACAAGCCCCTTTGCCACGACAACGTAGCAATCCAGAAGGGTAAATATATATATATATATATATATATATATATATATATATAAATATATATACACTAGATATATACACACACTACAGATGAAAGGAGCCAGTCAAATAAAATTGCTTGCTTTGGTGCTTACATTCATGCTGGGCACGAGTCATACCTTGTGCTGCTTATTGCTTTAGCGATGAAACCAAAGAATCCATTGCACTTACTAAGACTTTATCATTGGTATCTTTATGATTAGGACTTCATGTTGTTTTGTGTATTGCTTTGCTGCTTGGTTCTTAGATTGGGTGTAGTTACTTTAGGTATGAGCACTTAATTTTAGCTTTTATTTTTAAACACCCTGTTAGGTTTTGCCAGCCTGAGTTACTGAAATATCACTGAAACAGATAGCCAGTGTCTGTAGTTTATCAAGCAATTATAAATTACAGAAACACATTTCAGTCAAATACATGACAATGGGCCATATTAAATTTGAAGCCCGTAGTGGCACCGGTACACCCACAAAGCCTCCGGGCTTGAAAATCGCTGGAGTTACAGAGCTATTACAATCAACCATGCCGCGACCAACGGGACAGAGACGCAAACCCATAAACCATGCTTGCGCACGTTGCATGTGTGGCCGTGAACATGATCAATTGGTCAACCCCGTAGTTAAGGGTTTAAATGAAGCCAATGGTAAAAGAGATCGTCATTATTACGTCACTGAAAAATGGAGGTTAGATTTCAAAGCCTTACGGGTATCAATCACGAGTTACAATCGGGCCCGCATTCCAGAAATAATGCTATATTAATAAATCAGTAAATATGATATTCCATATAGTCCATGCAAGTTCCATTATATGTATTAACACATTGATTGCCGGGATCGATATAACACAGAAATTAAACATTAAAAAAAGTATTTTATATTGGAGATTTGCGAGCTTGAGAATGTTATGCTATTAATATTAATACCTCACATCACTTTCCCTTTCATTATAAGTACAGTAGTGTGTTTATATTTGCATTTACAGTGCTACGGAGAGGACTTTAACCCCCTTGCGGGTCCTCTCTAGTTCCCGTAGGATTTTTGGCTCCATTTGCGGTTTACGGGTTTGAAAGCCAGTGGATTTGTAGCAATTTAATAGCGCTTTGTGAACTTAACATTTACGGGCTTGACAGATCAAAGGCTTTGCAGCAACAGAGTTCAGATTTTGACAGCCCATAGGGTTTTTCTGCCTGTAACCTGCAGATCGTTTGCAGGTAGCTGTACAGGGCCAATTTAATAGCTGTAAGTCTAGCGAGCTCCATTACGGGCTACGGTTTACACGTTGGGAGAATTTAATAGGGCTGAATGTGTGTTTTATTAACCAAACTGTATTTGTACAGGACCTTGCACTGGCATCTGTGAGTTTCTTTTTAACTCGGTTTAAAACTGTTTTTATAGAGATTTAAAAATGTAAAATAAGGCATAATACATCTAAGTTGTATAAGTAAAATATTGGGCATTTCTTTATAACCCATTTCTATTAATATGTAATTAATGTTTTTCTAGCCATGCCTGTGTATAAAGAGAGCATTAACACATTTTTTTTATGGAAAGCTTCATTTTTTATCCGTGTGTATTTTTGGTAATGTTTCCTCTATATATTATACACTAGTTTAACATATAGTTAAAAATATATACTTGTTAAGAAGTAATTTTTATTACTTTTTTTTAGAAAATAAAAAAAAGTACCAGGCTTTCTTATGTTTATATTGCGTTTTACTGCAGTGGGATCTACCATTTGGTTTTTGCTGATCTGCTTCAGAAATGGGAGGAGGCTCTGGGCATAGAGGAAGCCTCTATCTGTTGCATTGAGAATGTGACAGCTAAAATTGCCAGTGTTTTAAACAAGACTAATTGAAAGTTAGTTAACAAAGACAAATCCACCTGTGACAGCAGCAAAAAGAAACTGCTCAGTAAAGGAAATTGAACTATGCAGTAGAGAATGATTACAAAGAAAAGACACATATTCAAAGAATGTAATTATTGTTTTATTACTTTTTATTTTTATGTATTTTTCACTTTAAAAAAAAAAATGCCATTTATTAAGTTTAGTTATTTAGAAGCCAATATAGAACAATATGACAATTTTACTAATATTGCCCAGGGCCATGTCACCTTCTATAGACTACAGGTTAACTACCCACAAGGGCCATTTGGGTTCTTGGAAATCTCTGCACCAGCACCCTGATATCTGGCTCCTGTATCAGTCAGAGTCTCTCCATCAGGAATCAGCCCTTCCAGGAGTCTCAGTAACTTTCCTGTGGTAGTGACCAGGACAGGTTACTTGCAGGGTGGAGATAGGATCAGTATCGCAGCCACCAGGAGCAAATAAGAGACAAAACATTTCTGTATGTCTCCAGAAGTGAACAGGTTTATTCAAGAAAAATCACCAATATTTATAGCAGTTAGATACAGAGGGGGTGTACACAATGTAACAATGAGAGGGTGTGGCAGACAATTACAGGAGATGACCCCACATAGGATCTAGCAGTACATTGATGGCAGGCACCTGAGAACAATAGGTCTACCTTCTAATACACATTCTACTGTCTCTGTGTCTGAGTGGTCCAACTTTAGATGGCACATGTGATTAACTTAATTTGTTAACAATGGGCCAGAAAAGATAACAGTACACTAGAGGTATCTGATCACTGCAGACTCAGCACACCCTGTTTTAATCCCATCATGATCACTCAGTCACAGTTTAAACATAACACAGAATTCAGTAATATTACATGGGGAATTACATACAGTATATAGGATAAGGCAGATATATATATACATATATCAGTTAGATGTGTGTTAATAAATACCTTAGTAAATTGAAAATAATTAAAAACAAGTGGAAGGTTTTGATTTAGAGCCAATTACTTACTAGTGAAAACATTTTATGAAACACACTTTCCACTATTTTAACACACTGTGCTTTAAAAAAATTATCTGTAAACATTAAAGTAATTTTATTATTTGAACTATATATATATATTGAATAATTATGTGAAGTAGTTATTAAGAAATGTGTGTGTGTGTATTTTTTAAATAAGCAGTTCACATAATTATTCAAATATTATTAAAATATATTTTTTAAATAAACAAAAACAAGACTGTTACATTATATTGACAAGTGCTTTATTATATAAACTAAGCAACATATTTCTGATTTTTTTTAAACAGTAAAAATTATTACTCATTGTGGGAACTGAATTTAGAAATTTGTTCAAAATAGATGGGAACATTAGTTGCATGAAGAATGCCATCTTGCTACTGTTTTAATAGTTACAAGTGGTTATAAATCACTTGACTATAAATCACAATGACTCATTCAAAGCTTTCGCACCTAATTATAATTAATATTCATTGTGCTCAGTGGTACAGAGCTAATGACTCATTCAGGCAGTGGCAACTCAGTGAAATAGCCTGATTTCAATTGATCATAACTCCATGAATCTGGCAACAATTAAAAAAATTAAAACGCTCTCTATCTAATGGTGCAGAGGACATATAAGGGACTTTTGTGGTCCCTTAAAGACACAATTCTGAGACTTCAGGAGAACATTTAAATTATATTCACATTGCTTATTTTTCATGCAAAAAATATGTAAAGTTCAGTATCCTTTTCATTAGATCTTTTCCCTACATGTTCTATAACTTACCGTATATACTCGAGTATAAGCCGAGTTTTTCAGCCCTTTTTTTAAGGCTAAAATGGGCCCCCTCGGCTTATACTCGAGTCACTCTCCCCCCCGTGTCTCTCTACCCCCCGTGTCTCTCTAACCCCCCCATGTCTCTCTATCCCCCCCGTGTCTCTCTAACCCCCCTGTGTCTCTTTCCCTCCCCCCTCCTCATCCTCAAACCCCCCTCCTCATTCTAAACTCCCCTCCACATTCTAAACCCCCTAAATACCTCCCCCTCTCCCTTTCCCCCCACTTACCTGCTTCTGCTCCGGCCTCCACTCCTTCTTGACCCGGCGCGCATGTGACGTCACGTCATTAGCATATACCGGGTGCCGGTATATGCTAATGACCCGGCGCGCATGTGACGTCACATTCCCGCCGGCTCAAGAAGGAGCAGAGGCCGGAGCAGAAGCAGGTAAGTGAGGGGAAAGAATGAGGAGGGGTTTAGAATGAGGAGGGAGGTTGAGGAGGGGGGTTGAGGAGGGAGGTTGAGGAGGGATGTTGAGGAGGGAGGATGAGGATGGGGGGGTTTAGGAGGGAGGGTTGAGGAGGGAGGATGGGGTTGAGGGAGGTTTAGGGGGGTTGAGGATGGGGGGGTTGAGGAGGGGGTTGAGGATGGGGGTTGAGGATGAGGAGGGAGGTTGAAGATGAGGAGGGGGTTGAGGATGAGGATGGGGGGGTTGAGGAGGGAGGATGGGAGGGTTGAGGAGGGAGGTTGAGGAGGTTGGTTGAGGATAAGGGGGTTGAGGAGGGAGGATGAGGAGGTAGGGAGGTTGAGGAGGGGGTTTGAGGAGGAGGGGGGGTTGAGGATGGAGGGGTTGAGGAGGTGGTTGAGGATGAGGGGTTGAGGAGGTACGTTGAGGATGAGGAGGGAGGATGAGGATGAGGAGTGGGGTTGAGGAGGGAGGTTGAGAATGAGGAGTGGGGTTGAGGAGGGTGATAAGGGAGGGGGAAGAGACACAGGGAAGGGAGAGGGGAGAAGAGACACGGAAGAGAGAGGGGGACACAGAGGGCACAAGAGCGACACAGGGAGCAGCACATTTCCCACCCTCGGCTTATACTCGAGTCACTCATTTTACCCAGTATTTTGTGGTAAAATTGGTGCCTCGGCTTATACTCGGGTCGGCTTATACTCGAGTATATACAGTAATTATTCATGTTTTGTGAATATAGTACATATATACATATTTTTGAAGCACAAACAGAATTTTACTTGTCATTCAATATAAATCCCTTATAAGGTAATATTCCTCATTCCATGCAAGAGTTACACTAGCACCCGGTCTTGTCCAGCTGCATTACCTCTTTCCTTTTTGCTTCCACCAAAATAAAACTTATTAAATCAGTTATGTATCCTAATGTAAAAAAATAGCCATTTGCATACAGTTGTGTTTAAAAGTTTGCATACCCTTGGTGAATTGGTAATATATGTAACATTTTTTAAGAAATATTAGTGAGCAAGCAATTCTTTTATTTCTTATAGGATTCATATTCAACTGTACGTTATAACAGAATGGCACAATCATAAAACAAAACATGTCAACAAAGAAAAAAATGTAAGGACCCTGTTCAAAAGTTTGTATACCCTTAGTTCTTAATACTGTGTATTGCCCCCTTTAGAACCAATGACAATGTGCAGTCTTTTTTTAATAGTTGTCTATGAGGCCCCTAATTCTTGCAGGTGGTATAGCTGCCCATTCGTCTTGGCAAAATGCCTTCAGATATGCAAAGTCTTTGAGGAGATCTCAAACGTGCAGTTCATGCAAGACGACCAGAGTGGCTTGATGATATTAAGGTCAGGAGACTGTGATTGCCACTCCAGAACCTTCACCTTTTTCTGCTGTAACCACTGGAGGGTCAACTTGGCTTGCTTAGAGTCATTGTCCTGCTGGAAAGTCTTTGTGCAGAAGATTGCAAATTGCCAGTATTTCCTGATAACATGCTGCATCCATCTTGCCATCCATTTTCACAAGATTCCCTGTGCCTTTAGAGCTCACACCCCCCCAAAACACCAGTGAGCCACCATCAAGCTTCACAGTGGGGATGGTATTCTTTTCACTATAGGCTTTGTTGACTCCTCTCCAAACATAGCGCTTATGGTTGTGACCATAAAGCTCTATTTTTGTTTCGTCACTCCAAATTACAGTGTGCCAAAAGCTGTGAGGCGTGTCAAGGTGTTCTCGGGCATATATTGTAACCAAGCTATTTTGTGGCACTAGCGCAGTAAAGGCTTCTTTCTGGTAACTCGACCATGCAGCTCATTTTAGCTCAGGTATCTTCGTATTGTGCTCCTTGAAACAACCACACCGTCTTTTTCCAGAGCAGCCTGTATTTATCCTGAGGTTACCTGTGGGTTTTTCTTTGTATTCCAAACAATTTTTCTGGCAGTTGTGGCTGAAATCTTTCTTGGTCTACCTGACCTTGGCTTGGTATCAAGAGATGCCTGAATGTTCCACTTCTTAATAAGTGATTGAACAGTACTGACTGGCATTTTCAAGGCATTGGATATCTTTTTATATCCTTTTTCATCTTTATGAAGTTCCATTTCCTTGTTACGCAGATCTTTTGTTTTTTTCTACTCCCCATGGCTCAGTATCTAGCCAGCTCAGTGCATCCACGTGAGAGCTAACAAACTCATTGACTATTTATACACAGACACTAATTGCAATTTTAAAAGCCACATGTGTGGGAAAGTAACCTTTAATTGCCATTTAAACCAAACATTCAAAGCAATGTAAACTTTTGTTCAGGGCCATTTGGATGATTTCTGTTATCATTATGATTTAAAAAGGAGCCAAACAACTATGTGATAATAAATGGCTTCATATAATCACTATCCTTCAATAAAATACATTTTTTTTTTACATGATCCGTCATATTTTTTAAATAAATGCCCAAATTTCACAATTTCTACCAGGGTATACAAACTTTTGAGCACAACTGTATGTCCATACATGTATTATTGATGGTGTTTAATGGTTAAAGCTTTAGTGTGTGAACTGAAAAAGTGAATCTTACCAAGGCACGGGATCAAAGAGATTTAATATTTTGGTAGCCTAATAGCCGGGAGTCTGCTTAACAGGACACAACTTTCATGTTATAATATATTAAATATATAATTAGTAATGCACTAGATAATATACATTTGCCAACTTACAGCACCTTTTTAGATTGTTTTCAGAATGTAGGAGTGGATGTTGCACTGGAAAGAATGCAAAAAAAACCCCCACTAATCTACCCCACACGATCATTTATGTATCTACCACTGTGAGAACAAAGAAGTGTGCTTCCACCACAGGGTGAGAGTGGGCATAGCACTTTGTATAACATGAATATGCATTAGTGTGTATGGACATCAGAGTGCATGTGGGCATCCGTGTATATGTGTGTATGCATGATTGCGTGTTGTATGAATTTTTCTCATCTCCCTTAAGATATATAGATAAGCTTTCTTTTTCTTTAAACTAATCCATTTTACCTAGTGGATTCCTCTTATTAACACATTATCTGGGTTGCATGTGTACACAAACAAACACCAGACATTGGGTTTGCCCACAGAAGGCACTGTAGCCATAATGGAACCAAAGCCCAGATGTGCTGTTTCCTTACCACCATCACACAGCAAAACTCCTATCTGGTGAAATATAATTATAAAGCACATTGAAAACTAGTGGAGACACCCCTGGAGGTGAGATCAAGGAAAGGGGGCATGACAGAGGCAGGAAGTGAAGCAAGGAGGAGGATGTTGAATGCAGGTGGTGATAACATATGGTGGTAATGAAAGTTTGAATAAAACATCATTAAGATCATTACTAGATTCCCGCAAAGCCGTACTGTTTGGTCTGAGTTTGTGAAGTGCTGCCAATGGCTAACAGCTTTTAATATGGATATTATTTAAAATGCCAGGAAGAAAAAGATAAACCACACTATTTTTGAGTCAGCAAGACTTGTCACAACCAGCATGTGGTCTGTCTGGAACTATCTTCTGGTCTTAGCGTTCCACAGAGGTTGAAGATCCAGGTGGGTGTGTGTTGGACGTGTGTTTGGGTACAATAATTACTCCTCTATGTGTCTGTATCAAATGGCATGTTCAATATGGCATACTATGTCATAAAGTCCCTATACCGGACGAGTACTCTATCAATGGCTATTAAAAAAAGTCCCATAGACGATGTACTCCTCCTCTCCCCACACCACTGTGTTTTTGTCTTTTATATATTACAACTGCACAACGTTAATAGTGTCCAGTGGAGATAACAGCGCACCATTTAAATTACAAATAGGTGAACAAGAAATTAATCTGTGTTTCCACTCGTGCTTACTTTGGAGTCTGCGGAATTAATGAAGATTCTTTAACCACAAAAAGAGTGTAAGAAATACCAGCCCCTGGATAACATCTACCCACCCTTATAGTTCTCTGGCCTAAGTCTTATCTGAGAGCTTGAGCCCCATGACTAGGATTAATCACCGTAGCACCCTTTCTGCAAAGCATATTATAACCAAATCCCTACACCTCGGCACAGACTGGGCAGTTCTGTAGGAAACATACTCTCCCAACATGATGCCTGCCTGTTATTTATCCTCTCCAAATACATGGCCCTGACCATCTTTGTCTCATTGAGTTGTAATGTTTCCATTTAGTTATTCTTTTTTCATTAGTAAGTATAATCTGCCATCTAGTGTCTAATTTGTTTGATTACACTTATATAATCAAAAATATATATTAACTGACTCTTCCCTTTGTGATATTCAAGATGAAAAGCTGACAAATTATAGGGAGATATATACTCACAAAAAACATGTCTTCCCTAATGCCTATGCAGACTTCTCTCCAGCAATCTTCAGCCTCTGATTGGGACGAAAGAGCCATTGGGTGACATGATGGAGCAGTTGGGCAGGCACACGTGTCTGAAATGAACAGGTGTAGCACTCGCCCAAAACCGTCTGGAAAGAACACTGCTATGCAATACTACCCTGCAGTCTATGCTTATCATATGTGTGCATACTTACAGTGCCTTGCAAAAGTATTCACCACCCTTGGCATTTTTCGTGTTTTGTTGCCTCACAACCTGGAATTAACATGGATTGTTTGAGGATTTGCATCATTTAATTTACAGAGCATTTCCACAACTTTGAAGATGTTTTTTTTTATTGTGAAGCAAACCACAAATAGGACAAAATAACAGAAAAAGTCAATGTGCATAACTATTCACCCCCTAAAGTCAATACTTTGTAGAGCCACATTTTGCGGCAATCACAGCTCCAAGTCGCTTTGGATAAGTCTCTATAAGCTTACCACATCTTACCACTGGGATTCTTGCCCATTCCTCCTTGCAAAACTTCTCCAGCTCCTTCAAGTTGGATGGTTTGTGCTTGTGAACAGCAATCTTTAAGTCTGACCAAAGATTTTCTATTGGATTGAGGTTTTTGCTTTGACTAGGCCATTCCAACACATTTACATGTTTCCCCTTAAACCACTTAAATGTTGCTCTAGCAGTGTGTTTGGGGTTATTGTCCTGCTGAAAGATGAACCTCCATCCTAGTCTCAAATCACAAATAGAGTGGTACAGGTTTTGCTCAAGAATATCACTGTGTTTAGCACCATCCATCTTTCCCTCAACTCTGACCAGTTTCCCAGTCCCGGCTGCTAAAAAACATCCCCACAGCATGATGCTGCCACCACCATGTTTCACTGTGGTGATGGTGTTCTTTGGGTGATGTGATGTGTTGGGTTTGCACCAGACATAGTGTTTTCTTTGATGGCTGAAAAGTTCAATTTTAGTCTCATCAGACCAGAGCAACATCCTCCATAAGTTTTAGGAATCTACCACATGCCTTTTCACAAACTCAAAACGTGCCATTTTGTTTTTGTACCATTTTTGTTTTTGTACCATTTTTGCTTCTGGCCACTTTGCCATAAAGCCCAACTCTATGGAGCGTACAGCTTATTGTCGTCCTATGTACAGATACTCCAGTCTCTGCTGTGGAACTCTGCAGCTCCACCAGGGTTACCTTAGGTCTCTGTGCTATCTCTCTGATTAATGCCCTCCTTGCCCGGACCGTGAGTTCTGGTGGGCGGCCATCTCTTGGCAGGTTTGCTGTTGTGTCATGTTCTTTCCATTTGGTTATGATAGATCCGATGTGCTCCTGGGAATCATCAAAGATTTTTATATTTTTTTATAACCTAACCCTGACTTCTTCTCAACAACATTGTCCCTTACTTGTTTGGAGAGTTCCTTGGTCTTCATGGCAGTCTTTAGTTAGTGGTGCCTCTTGCTTAGGTGTTGCAGCCTCTGGGGCCTTTCAAAAAAGGTGTGTAATGACAGATCATGTGACACTTAGATTGCACACAGATGGACATCATTTCACTAATTATGTGACTTCTGAAGGTAATTGGTTGCACCAGAGATTTTTATGGGCATCATAACAAAGCAAAGAGGGTGAATACATACGCACATGCCAATTTTCTGTTTTCTATTTCTAAAAAATAGTTTTATGTATTTATTTTCTCATTTCACTTCAGCAACTTAGACTATTGTGTTCTGGTCCATCACATAAAATTCAGATTAACAAAACATTGAACTTAATGTACTGAA
The DNA here is from genome assembly GCA_027410445.1 of Discoglossus pictus. Taxonomy (NCBI): domain Eukaryota; kingdom Metazoa; phylum Chordata; class Amphibia; order Anura; family Alytidae; genus Discoglossus; species Discoglossus pictus. The sequence goes on from CM050163.1 coordinate 446,047,808, forward strand.
CTGTAATGTAACAAAATAGGTAAAAGTCAAGGAGGTGAAGATTTATTAATGGGCGAGTGAAAATATATCCTATCCCTCTCCCCCTATCCTTCTCCCTATATCCCTCTTTCCCTACCCACCTATCTCTCTCCCTCTCTCCCCCTCCCTATATCCTTTTTTTCCTACCCCCATCCCTATCTCTCTCTCTCCCTCCCTTACTCTCTCCTCCCTATCTCTCTTCCTCCCTAACTCTCTAACTCTCTCCCTCCCTATCTTTCTCATCCCTCCCTATCTCACTCTCTCTATCCCCCCATCTCTCTCCCTATCTCTTCCTATCTTTCTCCTCCCTCCCTAACTCTCTCCCTCCCTATCCATCTCCCTATCTCCCCCCTATCCCGCTATCTCTCTTTCCCTATCCCTCTCCCTATCTCTCTCCCTATGACCCTCTCCCTAACTCCCCCTATCCCTCTCCCTATATCCCTCTTTTCCTACCCCCATCCCTCTCCCTATCTCTCTCTCCCTCCCTCCCTATCTCTCTTCCTCCCTATCTCTCTCCCTCCCTATCTCTCTCCCTCTTTAACTCTCCCCCTCCCTATCTTTCTCATCTCTCCCTATTTCTCTCCCTCCCTATCTCTCTCTATATCTTTCCCATCCCTCTCCCAATCTCTCTCTATTTTTCTCCTCCTCCCTAAATCTCTCCCTCCCTATCCATCTCTTACTATTTCCCCCTATCCCTCTTTCCCTATCCCTCTCCCCATCTCTCTCTCCCTCCCTCCCTATCTCTCTCCCTATCTCCCTTCCTCCCTATCTCTCTCCATCCCTCCCTCCCTATCTCTCTCCCTATGCCTCCCTCCCTATCTCCCCCTATCCCTGTCTCTATATCCCTCTTTCCCTATGCCCCCTTCCCTCTCCCTATCTTTCTCTCTACCTACCTACCTACCTCTCTCCCTCCCTACCTATTTCCCTCCCTACCTCTATCCCTATCTCTCTCTCCCTCCATCCATCTCTCTCCCTCCATCCATCTATCTCTGTCCATCCTTCTCCCTATCTCTCTCTCCCTCCCTATCTCTCCCCCTTTCCTCCCTATCTTTCTTTTCCCTGCCTATCTCTCCCTATCCCTTTTCCCTATCTCCCTCTATCCCTCTCTTTATCTCTCTTCCCCTCTCTCCCTCCCTCTATACCTCTCCTTACGTCTCCCTCCCCTCTCTATATCTTTCCCTCACTATCCCTCTCTATCCCTATCTCTCTCCCTCTCTCTAATCACTCTGCCCCTACCCATCTTTCTCTATCTCTATCTCCTTCTCTATCACTCTCTCTCTCTAGCTCTCTATCTATGCCTTTCTCTCTTCCTATCTATCCCTCTCTCTCCCTATCTACTCCTTTCTCTCTCCTTCCCTTTATCCCTGCCTATCTCTCTTGTTCTCTCTCTCTATCTCCTTCTATATCACTCTCTCTCTATCTATGCCTCTCTCTCTCCCTATTTATCACTTTCACTCTCTCTATCTCTCTCTGTCTATTTCCCTCTCCCCCATCTATCACTCTCTGTAATTCCTTTGCCCCTACCTAGCTCTCCCTTTCTTTCTCTCTATCCCTCCCTCTCACTATATCCCTCCCTATCTCTTTCTCTATCTACCCCCCCTCCTCTCTCTATCTCTATCCCACTCTCTCTCTATCCCTCTCTCTCTCTATCCCCCCTCTCTCTCTATCCCCTGTCTATCTCTATCTATTTATCTCTCGCTCTATCCCACTCTCTATCTATCCCTCTCTTCCTATCTCTCTATCCCTCTCTTCCTATCTCTCTGTTCTTCCCTCTCTCTATGACCCCCTCTCTCTCGCTATCCCCCTCTCTCTCTCCCTCTCTCTATCTCCCCTTTCTCTCTCTCCCTCTCTTTCCCCCTCCTGTCTCTCTATCTTCTCCTCCTCTCTCTGTCTCTCTATCTCCCCCTCCTCTCTATTTCCCCCTCCTCTCTCTCCCCCTCCTCTCTCTCTTCCTCCTCTCGCTTTCCCCTCCTCTATCTCTCTCTCTCCCCACCCTCTCTCTCTTTCCCCTCCTCTCATTCTCTCTCTTCCCTCTCTTGCCCTCCTCTCTCTCTCCCCCCTCCTTTCTCCCTCCTCTCTCTCCCCCTCCTCTCTTTCTCTCTCTCCTCCCTCCTCTCTCTCTCGCCCTCCTCTCTCTCTCCCCCCTCCTCTCCCCCTCCTCTCTCTCCCCACCCTATCTCTCCCCTCCTCTCTTGCTCTCTCTCCCCCTCCTCTCTCTCTCTCCCCATCCTCTTTCTCTCTATCCCACTCTCTATCTATCCCTCTTTTCCTATCTCTTTATCCCTCTCCTCCTATCTTTCTATTCTTCCCTCTCTCTATGCCCATCTCTCTCTCTATCCTCCCTCTCTGTCTCCCTCTCTCTCCCCCTACTCTCTCTGCCTCCCTCTCTTTCCCTACACCTCACTCTCTCTCTATCTTCTCCTCTCTCTATCTCCCCCTCCTCTCTCTCACCCCCTCCTCTCTTTCTCTCTCTCCCCCTCCTCTCTCTCTTGCCCTCCTCTCTCTCTCTCTCTCCCCCTCCTCTGTCTCTCTCTCCCTCTCTCTCCCTTTCCTCTCTCTCCCCCTCCTCTCTCTATCTCTGGTTCGGTATTTGATTGATAATTTTGGATGGGCACTTGCCCCTTTGCCCCTATGCACCAGCGGCCCCTGGCTAACTCTCTTTCTCCTTATGCGCTCTGCACAGAGCTGCTGTTGTGGGTCTGACTGGGGCTTGTCAGAGTCTCATGTCAACAGACATTTCATTTATAAATTTGTCTGTGAAAAAAGAACGTATTTCAAATATTCTAAAAGTGTTTCAAAATGGTTTTATGAGAACTTTACAGTGGGGTGCTCCAAGTTGTACTGAATTAGCTGACCCTTTAATTTAATTAAGGACTTTTAAAGTGTATATAAAAGACAAAGATTGAAACAATACATAATAGTTACCATAGACTAGTAGTAGGGAAAGGTAATAAATGAAATAATATCCAGAAAAAATATTAATTCATATGCACTACTATAATAAAAAGACAAAACATTGACTAGACAATATCCAATCCAAGACTTTCTAAGTTCATTGGGAGATTATTTGTTGGTGCTTCCTTTGAACTCACCATTTTTTTTGCTGAGTAGCTATGTAAACATTGCTCTACATATTGTGTTGTGTACTACTGTGTATAGTGTTGTTGTTACCTTGTATATATGCCAGAACATGTCCTTGTAAATATTGCTTGTATATGTGTCCAATGCTGAGCTCACAGCAGTGTCCCCATTAGAGGAATATGGGCCCTGTTCTAATCCCTGAAAAAACAGTTACGAGTGGCCTAACTACAGAGTATATTCTACCTAGATATACTAATCCCCCTCCCCTAAAACATTGCGAGCAAACTGCTTCGGGTCACTGCTCTGAGTGAACTTCATGACACAGCTGAAAACAAGGCATAAATCTCCATTGAGTTTTGCCCTGACAATAAATGTACGAGTTACTCCCTGACACTTTGACACCTAAACCCTATGCTAATAAAAATGTCCCCCTCACAATACTTATGGGTACTATGCTTTGCTCTCTACCGCAGCAGCACTTAAAGAGAGAGGACCCTGTCTCTGCCCAACTATCCCAGCCCCTAAAACCCCAACTCCTGCAAGGGGGGCGTAGCAGGGGTCTCTGCAGCATGGGGGGTTAATTGTAGGTGCCGGCAAGGGTACTTGTAGTATCCCCTCGGCTGGGTTAACCATTTTGATGCCACATTTAAAGAGGTTAATTTATGGTGCGGGTCCTTTAAGGCTTATAGGTGATTAATGTTAGGTGCCAGGGAATCCTGAATGGGAATCAATGGCTTATGGGGGGTTACTTTTAGGTGCATGGGGGGTTCTTGCAGGGGTTTACTTTATTTTTCATGGGGTCTGTGTAAACCCCATGGTTATGTAGATGGGGCGATCGGGCAGTGACCGGGGGTAGGGGATGCCCGGGGATTCCTTCCAGCAGGGATTTAACCCCCAGGAAATGACATACTCATTTTCTATTGGCCACTAGCGACGTTTCACATGCGTAATTGTTGGTTTGGGTGCCTCCCACACTGTAACCTCTTACTGACAAGGCAAGGATTTATGAAATAGAGATGAGTGCCCTAATGTAGGGGAGCTAAAGTTGAGCATAGGGTTGCAACTTAGGGAAAAAAAGAGCTCCCATAGCCTTTTTATGGATGTTCCCTAACTTAGGGCACCAGATTAACATAGGGCTCTATGTACTACCAGTCTGCTGAGAGCCTCTGGCCTGCTTTTCCTGCTATATCTTGTTCCTATTGTGCAGGTTCTGCAACTCAGTTCCAGCTTGCACCTTCATCTGTATACAAGTGCCTTTGTGGTCTACTCTACATTATCCTGCTGTTTCCCATTGTGTTTATGAGGACCTCTGCTCCATGTGTCAGTTGTTGTGAAGGCTGTCTTCTACAGTGCTAGTCTGCTGCAGTGTTTTGTCTGCCACATAGACATCCATTGCAGTGTTTAACTGGCAGCTTTGGCGGCCTAGTTCCATATTTGTGCTTCAGCTATCTATTTCAGCATCCAATCCTGCATTAACTCTTGTATGCAACTGTTTCCTACCATGTGCAATCCGTGGCAAGTGGCAATTTATGGACTTCAATACTGAAAGCTTCATAAGCCAAAGCTTTGCCTTTTTGCAAACTACCTGTTTTCTAGTTTCAGTAATAAATCCTTAAAGTAATCTTTCCCCGGAAGGGTCCAAATTCTGTTTAAGTGTACTTGGTTCCTAAAATAGAAAGGGCTAGACATGAACCTGGGTGAGTTGGGCAAAGCTATGAACTTTCCACATCAGCTGAAAACATGAATGTTTTCCTGAATCAGTGCCAGATAACAGTTTGAACCATGTTTTAGAACCTTTCAAAATGACTGTGCTTGTCCCTGTTGGATGGAGAAGCTATGACTCGGGCATTACCTCTGATGGCATCAAAGCTTTTTTTCAAGCCTTCTGTAAAATAATCAATGCTCCAAGAAGTGTCACTTCAGCTTCCATGGGAATTCCCACAGTTGGGGCATCATTCAAATGCGATTTGGCCAATTGAATATGGCTCTATATAAGCACCTAGCACATTTGTTTGCAGAAGTTTTTAGTTAGTGAAGACCTTGCTTTTGGATAGAAGTTAACTAACTAAAAACTTCTGTAAAAAAAAAATACTATGTGCCTTTATAGAGCCCTATTTAATTGGCCAAATCGCATTTGAGTTAGGCCCTTGGTCATTATGTTGTACAGATCCATACATTGACTTCTTAAGTCAAGTGGGATGATGAGGCTCTGCCGGCTGCTTTTGGGCAAGGTCTGTCTGAGAGAATTGAAGATCAACTGGTTTGCAAGGATGTACTTGAGGATCTGGAAGGTCCCATGGACTTGTGTCTGAAACTGAACATGCCATGCTCAGGCCAACATACCCAAGAGACTACTGCACATGACCCAAATATTTAATGGAATGGGGGACAGATACTTTGCTGGGTGCCAAATGCCAGAGCACATGCTTGCCTCAGCACCCAGTCAATTCTACATTTGGGGCCCTAAGAGATAGTCAATCAAAGCAATTCCCTAACTCCAGAGTTACCTACTGCATCCTCTAACAAGAGAAGATACAGCAAGCTGCCTTGGCAGGGATTTCTTCAGGAACTTTGCAAAAACATCCTACATATGTCATACCAGAGAAACCAGGAGTTCGTCTGCAGGATACATAATTCTCTGATGTGTTTTCTAAAGTTAAATACGACACTTGCCCTCCTCACTGGCCTTATTACTGCCCTATAAACCTCCTTCCTAGAACCAAGGCCATGTCTGAATACATTTTTTTAAAAACTTAGAAAGAGGATTTATCCGAGAGTCTACCTCTCCTTCTGGTGCTGGATTTTTATTTCTAGCCAAAATAAGACAGCAGTCTGCATCTACTACAGGGGGCTTAATAATGCGATTGTAAATTATTGTTATTCTCTTCTTGTCTCTGAGCTAATGGATTACCTATGAGGATCTAAAGTCTTCAGTGAACTAGATTTATGTGGGGTATAAAATAAATGGTCATTATGAGTACCTTTTCATGCCGTTTGACTTAAGTAATACTCCAGTGATATTCCAACATTATGTTAACAACATATGCTGTGCCCTGTTAAATCATCATGCAGTTGTATACTTTTATAAACACATATATAGTTGTGAGCGTACGGGCTGTTGCTCACGCTTGCGGGCTCGCGAAGCGAGCCGCGGCCCTCGCATAGCGAGCCGCGGCCCTCGCGTAGCGAGGTCACTGGGCAAGGGCCTCAGTTGCTGGCATGGAGCGCCGAAGGCGCTCCATGCCAGCAACTGAGGCCCCTCGCGAAACGAGGGCCTCAGTTGCTGGCGAGGTCACTGGGCAAGGGCCTCAGTTGCTGGCATGGAGCGCCAGCAACTGAGGCCCCTCGCGAAGCGAGGGCCTCAGTTGCTGGCGAGGTCACTGGGCAAGGGCCTCAGTTGCTGGCATGGAGCGCCAGCAACTGAGGCCCCTCGCGAAGCGAGGGCCTCAGTTGCTGGCGAGGTCACTGGGCAAGGGCCTCAGTTGCTGGCATGGAGCGCCGAAGGCGCTCCATGCCAGCAACTGAGGCCCCTCGCGATGCGAGTGCCTCAGTTGCTGGCGAGGTCACTGGGCAAGGGCCTCAGTTGCTGGCATGGAGCGCCGAAGGTGCTCCATGCCAGCAACTGAGGCCCCTCGCGAAGCGAGGGCCTCAGTTGCTGGCGAGGTCACTGGGCAAGGGCCTCAAACCCTCGCAAAGTTCACGTCGCTACTCAAAAAACATGACACACAAATTCCGACACTCGCTAAATTTTACGAGGAACGCAAACAACCTACCAAACACGTTAACACACATTACGACCTTGCAAACATCGGACGCAACACGCCGACATACAAACATTTAAAACACAATAAATACACACAACACACACATAAAAAGCTTACCTACAGCAAGAAGAACCATCCAGCACCTCAAAAAAAGAAGTTACACCTTCATTTAAATAAAAATAAAACACTTTAGACACTAATAAAATCGCTAAGCGAGAGAAAAAATGGCCGACGGACAAAACGAAAACAAGGCTACAGCACTCTCCACACGTAAAACACCACACCACACTCGCAAAACACCACACGGAACTCGAAAACCACTACAAACCAACAACGGACAATACGCAAAGACGCACAACACACATAAACCGCCATTTAACGCAAATGCGGAAGTACAACACTACGCGCACGGTTTCGCCTCGCGCACGCACAGTATTACACTGCACACATTCACCACGCTTATAGAGCAGCTCCACAACACTAATGCTGCAGCAATGTCAAAACACATTCACAGCTCTTCAACACAATGCTTCCAAATAGGTAAAGTATATTCATTTATTAATGTATTATATCTTTACTATTACACACCAAACAACATTAGCTCACTTACAATAACATTGCCGTCATTTTTTGACTGGCAAGTCGCTAGTATCCTAATATGCTCTAGCAGCTAAGAAGAAAATCACTTGTACATGAAGCTAGAGAAATGTGTCTTTGCAGCAGGCTCAGTGCTATTCTTAGGCTTCATCATCACCCTTCAGTTACTTTCCATGAAACACAAGTTCTCAGGTGTACTTAATTACTTCCTAAAGATCTCAAGAGCACCACAGAAGATATTGCCACCATCCTGTTTTGTGGTCTCCATTGCAATGCATCTGCTTAGCATATCTGAAGCTAAGAAAACCATTCCTACTGTCCTTCAAGTTCCTACCACCATCTATTATGTTCCTTTTGAACAGATGTGGGCAAGTTCGGTCCTAGAGAGCCCCACACATGCCAGTATTTGATTATATCCCTGCTGCATACAGGTGAGTGAATTGTTTCTTCAGTCGTCCTGATTGACTCACCTGTGCACAGAAAGGATATCCGCAAATACAGGCCTGTATGGGGCTCACCTGGAAAGGACTTAGACTGCCCTGCTCTAGAACATAGCACAGAGATTCTGCGGGGGACACATTATTTTTTAATTGTTGGTCATCAAGGAATCATGAGTTGGTCTCAAGCATCTGCTGGTCGCTGAATATATCATCAAATGTAAAAAGATTTGTGGCGGCCGGTGACATCGTGCACACACGAAAATTTCCAAAGCTGTTCCCTTTGGTCTACTCCAGCCCTAGAAGTGCCATCTTGTCCATGGACCCACCTAGCCATAGATGTAATCAAGTACTTACCTCCTTACAATGGGAACACAGTAATTTTGGTTATAGTCAAGACCTGGTGGAACCATTTTTTTGTTTCAAAGATTTTTTATTCAACAGCTTTTATATTACATAACAAACAATTACATTGCAAACATCTGTTAACTGAAATTATTGAGATAATTGTGTCTATTGTTATTAAAATATAGTATTCATATCAATAAACAATCATTCAGCCAGATATCTCACATTCTTTTCCTTTTTTGGTGATGGTTTTAAGTAAATACACAATTAAAGTTCCACTCCTAAATGTTCCTCACTACATCCATTCCTATGATATCCCGTGCCACCCTCAGTACCTTTTGTCGTCTAGATGAGTTGCCTCTCCGCTTCCCAGCTCTACCCGTTCCAGTCCGCTCCACACTCCGCTCCCCGGACAAGCCACCGCTGTTAGCCAAAGTGTAATGCTCTTTCCTGTCCAGACCTTACAATGTGCTATCTGGAGACTGAATCCAAGGTCCCCAAATTTCTAGGTAAATTTGGTGAGTGTCCAACAAAGTGTGAGTCATTCTTTCGTTAATGCAAACATAATTTATTTTGTTTATGACTTCCTGAAATTGGATATGACTGCTTTTCCATCTTCTAGCAATTATATTTTTGGCGGCTAAAAAAATCATTTGGGCCAATTTGTTCCCCTTATTACCCAGCCCCTGGTAATGAATTCCCAACAGACAAGTCGAGATTGATGGTTCTAGGGGAGATTTAAGAATCCGTGAAGCTAATTTGGTAGCTTCAATCCAAATATTAGCCACTCTAGGACATTTCCAATACGTATGAATAAAGTCTCCCCCTCCCTGGCATCCTCTAAAGCACCTATCTGAAGTTGTTGGAGATAGCTTATTTAGCCTGGCAGGAGTCATGTATGCCCGGTGTAAGATTTTCAACGAGGTTTCTAGCAAGCTATAGTTATATGAGCCTTTAGATAGGCTCAGAAAGGATTCCGTCCATTTGTCCCCCTCCCAGTTTTGTTGCATGTCTATCTCCCATTTCAATGTGTAAGCAGGCTTCCACGAAGCCTTTGGGGCATTAAACATAGTGTACAGTGAGCCTAAGGTTCCTCTAGTTAAGTTTGTGTTTTTACATATTATTGACATCCACGATTCTTTGGGCGGGCCATGAATCCTATGTATCTCCTCAACCCAATGTCTAATTTTGATGTAGTTAAACCTTTCTTGGTGTGGTATCCCTATTTTCCTTTTTATTTCTGCCCAAGAAATAATTCTGTCGCCCTCAAACCATGCCTCAAGTTTGTCTAAATTGTGTGTGGTCCTGAATGCTTTGGAGTCAGCTGTGAGGGTGGTCGCTTGAGAGGTTGATGTAAAGATTGAAGTAAGAGGTGATACGGGGTGAATCAGTTTATGTTCCTTCCTAGCCCATCTCCATATTTTCAGCGTAAATTTAGTTATGGATTAGGGAGTCAAACGTGTGGGAACTCGGAGCTCATAAAATGATTTCCCATTTTAATGGGGCCATTTGTAGCTCCTCAATAAAAACCCAATTGGGCTGTAGGGTGGTAGAATGTATTAACGGTATAGAGGCAATTTGAGCTGCCTTAAAGTAGGTACTGAAATTAGGGCAGGATAATCCTCCTTTTTTTGGTCCTTGCCGGCTAGAACCATGTAGGGCCGCTGTAGTTACATCTCAATGTATTGTTGAGCTCTTTCGATCATGTGCTCTCAGTAGGCCCAAGCTGCTTTCATCAATGTCCCACTAGATGGCGTCAATGCTCTGCCTGGTGCGGGTGATGTATCTTGTTGAGTGCTGGACTGCACTATTTTCTGAGCACCAGTAGGTGGCAGTGCTGCTCCCTCCAGTGATAATAGGATGTTTGGTTTGATGTTGTACCAATACTGAGCACAGGCCACGGCTGAAGCAGTTATATAAGGAAAGGTAAATCTTGTTACCCTTAGTAATGAGGCAGTAGTAATGAAGATGAAAATAAAGAGGTTGTATGCCCCCTTCTGCAGTCTTATAAGCAGTGCAAAGTCTTTGTCCCCTTAGGGTCAGTATCTAGGCCTTAGAATCTTAAAGTCCTGAGCAAGCCCTTATATTACTTGAGTCAGGGAGCAGTGAGGTCACCCTTTAGTGTCCCTTTGGAGTGTTTTTAACTGTACAGGTCCCTGAGCTTTTGGGAGCCAAGAGTATTAAAGCCTCCCTTTAGTGCCTCTACAGCCTTGCTGCTACTAAAAACACTACAAACCTAATCTTTTCTGGGCCTCTCACACAGTCTCTTCTTGTTAGGGTGCAACTTGCAGCTTCTGGATCCCAAAACTTGATTTTTAAAACCAGCTGGGTCCTCCTGTGCACAATCCTGGTCATATATATCAATTTGGTGATAAATAAGTCACTTTATATATGGTCTTAAATGTTTTTTTCAGCAGAAACACACATCCTCTTTCATATATTATAGCTTTGAGAGATAAGCTGCTGGGTCTTCTTCTCTTAAAAAGTAATACAGTTTATTGTGTACCATATCTTTAGATTATTACACAGACTAGATCTCCAGTAGTATAAGGCAAAGAATTGTATAGGTCTGAAACAGACAGGCAATATGAGTCATTACCAACCTTAAGTAGGCATGTTGTTTAGCAGTGTTTCAAAGTCTCCTTTGTTCTGGTTCAGCTGCAAATCTCAGGAAAAAAGTTGCCAAACTTGATTTTTAATGCCAGCTGGGTCCTGTGTGCAAATTTGTTGATTTGGTGATAGAGAAGTTACTTTATATATAATTTTCATGCTTTTTAAAGCCTCATTGCTGGGAGCTATGTTGTTTTGCTTCCTCTCTGTTTGCTGCTAGCCACACCCTCGTGGAACCATTTTTCAAGGAGATCTTTCAACCCTATGGTCTTCCCTCTGAAACCTTCACAGAGGTGTACAATTCATATCACAATTCTATAAAAACCTTATGAACAGACTACAGATCCATTAGGTTTACTCCTCTGGATACCACCCATAAACTAACTGAACATACCAACCAGTGGTTAGAGCGATACCTTCAATACTTTGCTCAGCCGAGCAGAAAGACTGGATGGACCTCTTGCTCTTGGCTGAATTTGCACATAAGAATGCAAGACAAGATTCTATCAGAACAACTGCATTTTATAAAGCTTTGGGGTACCACTCTCAATCCATCCTGATGACCATGTGCCTTCTGTAAGCCCTACCAAGCATGGGCGTGATGAGAATCTCGAACAGGTCTGGTTAAGGCCTGGGAAGCTCTAAAGAGGCATTGTTACCAGACATTAAGGAGGGAGACAAGCATCTTAAGTTAACTTGGCTTAAAAGTTGGCACTGCCTCACCCACTGCCTCATCCACTGTATATCAATGCAGTATTTCACATCACTCTTCAAACCAGTAATTTAAGTTAAACTTGCAGATGAATTAGGTACATTTTATAACAAGATAAAGCAACCAGTAAAAAAAACAAAAAAACATACGGTATGTCAAAAGCACTGGATCATTTTGAAGGACAAAGAATTAAGTAGTATTCTTTTTGATCAACCAGTTGGTATATATATAAAAAAACTAACTATAAATTAACAGCTATCTAAATGAAAATAATGAAATAGCACCACTAATCAATGGGAATGCATTAATTAAATGCATGAAGTGCACTGCATGCAAAAAAAAAAAAAGAAACAAGTTAAGATTTTTTTTTAACTCAATGATAACTAAATAAAAATGTAAAAATGTACAAAAGTATCATTTATAACAGGTAATGGTTACAGTGTAGTTTACTTATGACCACTTAGAAAAACAAAGGGGATAAAGTGTTATAAAAATTAATTAGTTCAACTTTATTAATGATTATAGCGCACAACGACGATTAAAAACAACAACTAAAATCCTAGATAGGAAAGGGAATTAAAATATGGCTGCATGTATGGAGTATAGTAATCCTTATAAAATCAATTTTTGTGCTTCGAACTCCTTACTGGAGCGATAATAATGTCCAACCCTAAGTCAGTGTCTAAAAACTAGAAGAACCCTCAAGGTCTTTTCTGTCTAGTCCCGAAGGACACTAGATATTTGCAGTAGTCCAATCAAGGTGTATACCCACTGGTCCAACCTCTACATATATCAAACCCTTTTACAGTCCTAAGGAGATCCAATGACCTGTGGTCACTGACAAAGCAAGAGACTTAGACCATTCAATTGGAATAGGAGATAGAACATAATATATTGATTCCTAATAAGAAAGGAATCATCAGGCTATCGGGAAAAGGTTGGAACAATATAGATCTTTGTGGGGTAAGATTAGGCTTCGGGGTAATTGGGCACACAAACACTGAACTGCCGGCTACGGGGACACCTGAGCAGGCCCCACGTGAAGACGCACGTAGCGTCACACGTAAGTCTGACGCGTTTTGACGTCAACAGACGTCTTTGTCAAAGGGGAAAAAAGGATGTAGCCGTTGGAGCAGGCTATTTAAGCGTTGCCGTTACCAAGGTAACATGAAAAATGCGGAAGGTAAGTATCAGGAAAAGTGTATAGAACTGTCTAACTTATAAAAATACACATATAATATCCAAGTAAGTAAAACACAAATAAACAAAATCCGAACAAAGAAGAAAGGTGACGAGAACTTACTGAGCCAGTCCTGAATGGAGGTGAAAAGATTCCGGATATACAAAGAAAAAATTATAAGATGACATAATACAATGATATATTGTATGTGATAAACAAAGAAATGTATATGGAATTAAAAAAAATAATAAAACATGATAAGCCCTGTGTATTAAATGGTATGAGTGTGTATCCAAACTTATCCATGGCAGAAAAAGGTTGCAAATGCCTTGGATATTAAATATTGAAAATGCAAACATCTGAAGGAAAACTCAAATGTATACCTGTGAATGAAAGAACTATGTGCTATAAAATAAATTCCAAAAGTCAAAGTGCTTTGTCCCTAAAAAACTAAACAATGCTGGTAAAATTGTAAAAAAATTGTCTATTCAAATCATTTTATAAAATGAATAAAGCTAAGGGACAAACTAAAAATAAGACTCAATAAGGTATATAAACAAATAATTCACAAAAGGAATTTTTTTCCATAATTATGACCTAAAATGGAGTCTGGTCATATAAGGCTGAACACTGTATAGAGAATGATCACCATACAGGTATCTTAGAAAAACACAATTATATATTACAGTGATAAAATAAATAATAGAGTATGTATGTGAAAAATGAAGTGCTAAAAATGACACTTGGATGTGAAGTGTAAACAAGTGAGCCAGTAAAATGGTGAATAAGTGATACCCTTGTGCATTAAAATTGGGTATATTAGGCTATATCACATTAATCATAAAATGTATCATATTTAATTAATAAATAAATAAATAATTGTTAACGTCATATGGTTTAAGAATTTACAATATTAGAATCATTGTCATATATTGAAACCATTAGTATCCATAAAGATATCCATAAAAATATATCAAATAAGTTCAGGACTTGTGAGGATCTCAAATTATCCAAACATACTAAAACCTCCAACCAACAATCAGACAGTCCCCAATATTGTGTCATTAAATCCCAACATTGACTTGTATAAATGTCAATTGACATGCAAAGATATTGAATTGTATACTGCAATGTACACATATTATTCCAACTTATAAGATATCAACGTAACTATGATGTACAGTGCAATTTTTAAAAGGTTGAGATTGTTGTATTTTTTTGTTCAGATAAAGGATGTGAAGGTAAAACCTTTGTTTAGTCCATTTGGCACTTGTGCTTTGAGTTTATATATCCAGCATGCTTCACACTGTAAGAGTTTCTTTTCAAGGTCACCATATCTCGGACCTGCATGGATTTTATCCATTCCCCAAACGACAATCCTTCACTCATGTTGTTGTAATAGTATTTTACATGACGCACAATGGGTGTATCTAATGTAAAGATATACAGATTAACTGGCGGATAAGGGAGGTAACATTGTGGTTATGTGTAATGGTGAATACAAAAACATGTGTAATACATTTTGATGAAACCACCATTTACGAGATCATCCCAATAAATCCAACCATTGAATACAAAAAACTGAAATCAGTTTTGGATAATGCTAAAATGGAAAATGTGATAGATGAACAAACATAAAATTTCCTATACCCTAAATATCCAGCTATATCCACTTTTTATGCCCCCCCAAAGGTGCACAAAAAAAACAGTACCTATTCCAGGTAGACCAATTATATTGGGCACTGATAATCTTTCCCACAATGCCAGCATATTCGTGGATCACTATCTTAGAGAAAAGGTTTACCCTTGTATGTGAGGGACACTAATGATATCCTCAAACAACTGGAGGATTTGAATGTACCAAATGATTCATGGTTAGCATCTATTGATGTTGAGGCCTTGTACTGCAGCATACCCCATAGGTATGGAATGGAAGTGGCCAGTTACTTTTTGCATATGAGGGGAACCAATTTTAACAAGCTTAATAGTTTCCTTCTGCACCTCTTCGAGTATGTATTGAAACATAACTATTTTACATACAATGGTAAATGGCACCATCAAAGAAAGGGCACAGCCATGGGTAAATTTATTATTAGGATGGTGGGAAGAAAAATGGGTCTTCCAAGAATGTCTTACTGCATTTACAGGACATTCACTAGTCTGGTGACACTATATAGACGATATTCTGGTGGTGTGGACAGGCACCAGAATAGAGTTTGACAAGTTTATGGAGAAGTTGAACACCAATGAGTTAGGTCTAAAATCTACATGTGAAATACATCTAACAAATATTACTTTTTTGGACCTTAAGATCGAGAAGGATGTCAACGGTAAAATCTCCACCACTACCTACAGTAAAGACACTGCCACTAATACTTTACTCATCTGGGAAAGCCAACACTTTGAACCTCTTAATAGAGGTATCCCTAAGGCACAATACCTTTGAATCAAGACAAGTTGAGAAAGAGGTTTTGAGAGAGAGGTTACTCTAATAAATGTCTCAAGGCTGTTTACAAATATGCACTAAGCTGTAACAGAACAGAATTATTGAACGGACAGGCCAATAATAACAAAAGAAAAACAGAAAAAGAGAGCGTTCAACCACATTGTATTATGACATATGAAATGACTCTAACATTGTCAGAAACATACTATCCAAAAGAAATTTGTAATAAAAGATTTTCTAAACTGCTGCTCTACACGTGTGGTATGTGTGGCCACATGTATCTGTAACAGGATCTATGTGGGCAAGACAAGGGGCCAGCTACAGCGGAGAGTTGGCGAACATATCTACAGCATTAAAAATGCGTTAGATACACCCATTGCGTGTCATGTAAAATACTATCACAACAACATGAGTGAAGTATTGTTGTTTTGTGCAGTGGGTAAAATCCATGCAGGCCAGAGATACATTGACCTTGAAAAGAAATTCTTACAGATTGAAGCACGCTGGATATATAAAACTCAAAGCACAAGTGCCAAATGGACTAAACAAAGGTTTTACTTTTACATCCTTCATCTGAACCAAATAAACAACAATCTCAACCTTTTTAAATTGCACTGTACCTCATAGTTACATTGATATCTTATAAGTTGGAATAATATGTGTACATTGCAGTATAAGATTCAATATCTTTGCATGTCAATTGACATTTATACAAGTCAATGTTGGGATTTAATGACACAATATTGGAGACTGTCTGATTGCTGGTTGGAGGTTTTAGTAGGTTTGGATAATTTGAGATCCTCACAAGTCCTGAACTAATTTAATATACCTTTATGGATATCTTTATGGATACTAATGGCTTCAATATATGAAAATGATTCTAATATTATAAATTCTTAAACCATATGGCGTTAACAATTATTTATTTATTTATTAAATATGATATGTTTTATAAATAATGTGGTATAGCCTAATATACCCAATTTTAATGCACAAGGGTATCACTTATTCACCATTCTTTCACTGGCTCACTTGTTTACACTTCACATCCAAGTGTCATTTTTAGCAGTTAATTTTTCACATACATACTCTATTATTTATTTTATCACTGTAATATATAATTGTGTTTTTCTAAGATACCTGTATGGTTATTATTCTCTATACAGTGTTCAGCCTTATATGACCAGACCCCATTTTAGGTCATAATTATGGCAACAAATTCTGTTTGGGAATTATTTATTTATATACCTTATTGATTCTTATTTTTAGTTTGTCCCTTAGCTTTATTCATTTTACAAAATTATTTGAATAGACAATTTTTTCACGTTTTCACCAGCATTGTTTAGTTTTGTAGGGACAAAGCACTTTGACTATTGGAATTTATTTTATAGCACATTGTTATTTCATTCACAGGTATACATTTGAGTTTTCCTTCAGATGTTTGCATTTTCACTATTCAGTATCCAAGGCATATGCAACCCTTTTCTGCCATGGATAAGTTTGGACACACACTCATGCCATTTAATACACAGAGCTTATCATGTTTTATTCATTTATTTAATTCCATATACCGTACATTTCTTTGTGCATCACACACAATATTTTTGTTTTACTTACTAGGATATTATATGTGTATTTTTATAAGTTAGACAGTTCTATACACTTTCCCTGATACTTACCTTCCGCATTTGTCATGTTACCTTGGTAACGGCAACGCTTAAATAGCCTGCTCCAACGACTACATCCTTTTGTCTCTTTGACAAAGACGTCTGTTGACGTCAAAACGAGGGGCGAAGCGAGGGGCCGCAGTTGCAGAGGTGGAGGTTCTAGGCCGCCTCTTTCACGGTACAAAAAACGCCCAGAAAAGCGTGACTTTGAAAACAAAACAACGCCGCAGGACTTAGAAAAAAAAAAAAAACGACCCGTGGGACTTAGAAAACACAATAAATACGAGGTCACAAAAATACGAATTTAAAGGCTGAAACGCGTACATCAAAAAACACCAAAAACAATGAAAATTAACAAAAAAAAAAGAATTACAAAAACACCACACACAGCACGGAGAGAGAGCCAGGACGTCTGGGGGTGAGGTTGCACGCAAATTAAAATGTCGATTTTAAGCAGTTTCGTCACTTGAAAATCGGCTAAGCGAGAAAAAGATGGCGGACGAAAAACATGAAAATGACGCACCACGACCCAGAAGCGCAGAAAACCCTGACTAGAACGTACGAGTTTTAATTACGACCCACGGAACTTACGAACTTAATGACCGAAATGCGTACATTCCAAACCAACAAAAACAATACAAAATATAAATTTAAAAATTAAAAAAAACACACTGAGCATCGAGAGACAGCCATGACATCTGCCAGTGAGGTTGCACAATATTTAAAGTCGAATTTAACAAGTTTAGGAAATTGAAAATTGCCTAAGCGAGATAAAAAATGGACGCCGAAAAAATGAAAACGAGGCTACACAACCCCTGAAATGCGCAAAACAGCTTGAGGCTTGCAATAAACGCTGAAGGTCCTCACAGTAGTAAAAGCTTTATATTGTGTGTCAAACAGCATTGCCATGGCTTAAAATTTTATTGCCCCGTCATTTTTGACGGGCAAGTCGCTAGTATATTATGTTCTATCTCCTATTCTAATTGAATGGTCTAAGTCCCTATACTCCATACATGCAGCCATATTTTAATTCCCTTTTCCTATCTAGGATTTTAGTTGTTGCTTTTAATCTTCGCTGTGAGCTATAATCATTAATAAAGTTGAACTAATTAATTTTTATAACACTTTATCCCCTTTGTTTTTCTAAGTGGTGAAAACAACACCATGGGAAATAGAGCATTCCTTACTATATTTGAGTACTTTACTTATGATGCAATTCTGTGGCGATACAGATCACACCTCAAGAACCCTAAACACAAGTATACATGAAACCTACTATTACAAAGGTGCATTAAAAATAGTCCTATATAAATTACAGAACAAATAAAACTTTACAATGATCACCAATAAACAGACAAAAGATTGGGCAGGACATTTAATTAGGGTCTGAAAGGACACCAAGATGTTCAATGGCCAGTATTATTGAAAAGTATATTTAAAAAATAAGTAGGCTAAACATAGATTTAACTTACTTTTTATGTCCATGAATAAAGTTGACGAGTCTGGGAAGTTCAGTCAGGCCAAACCACATATGGCCTATGGCACCATCACTAAAGGGATTAACAAGAGGATTTCTAGGGAACCATAGTTGTCACAACAGCTAAGACAGGGGACTTTGCTGTCTCCCTGCCCACATCATTGCTGGGATGGACCATGTAGGTTTAGGATAGAACTCTGATGGGGGTCTTGCTTGAAAGTCCACCAACACAATCTCCAGCTCTGTTCCACTGGGCTGCCTCTACTTGGTCAGAGTTTCAGGAAGGTCAGTGTTCTGCCAGGAGGGAAGCTTTTCTGTCCGAGTCCTCGTAGGTTGAACTGATCCCTCTGCTTGCTCTGTTCTTCTAAGTCTTTCTACTGGAAGGCACTACTTCGATAACAGCCCAGCTTCTGGCCAAACTTCCCCCTGGACCCTCAATGGTTTGGTGAGCTCACCTTCTTCTAGCGACCGATCCAGTGTTGATGCCTCCAAAAGGTTGTTTTTTCTGCAGAGAGGAGGCTTTTGCTGTATAATCTCCCTCAGCCTGGATCAGTCACACCGCTTCTTCAGCTCTTCACTCTGATGCATCAGTTTTGGCTCCAGGTTTTAGTCGCATCTTCTGGGGGAACATTGCTGGTTTTCCTGGATCAACTGCTTTTTGATGACCCCTGCTCCAGCTATGCCTCCGGAAGGTTGTTCTGCTGCCAGGAGGGAAGCCTTTCAATGCTGATACCTTGCAGGATTGATCAGTTGCTCCGTTCCCCTATTTTTGGGTGTCTCACTCTCCAAAAACTCTTCTGCTGTAGACTCCAGGTCTGCAGTCCCTATCAGCTGCTGCAGTAGGATCTCTACCTCGCTCTGCTCAGGATCTCCTGTAATTAAGTCCGATGCAGCTCTGATCATGACCTTTAAGGTTCAGCAGCTCGGATCAGCTCCACATACAGCCACATTAAATTAGAAACCTGTAGCGGCATCGGCAAGCCCTGAAGGGCTGCAGGCTTGAAATTCGTATGCGTTACAGAGCTATTAAATTAGAAAATGCTGCGAGTTACGAGCTTGAGATGCAAACCAGTAAACCATGTGTCGAAAGTTAGATGCGTTGCCGTAAACATGATCAATTAGTCAAACCTGTAGTTACGAGTTTAGATGGAGCCAATAGCAACAGAAATTGTCATCATTACTTCACTGATAAATGGATGTTGGATTTTAAAGTCTTACGGGCTTCAATTACGAGTTGCGATCGGACCCACATTCCAGAAAAAATGCAATATTGATATTAAAGCCATAAATATGATACGATGATAAGCCGTAAATATGATATTACATTACATGCGAGTTCCATTATATGTATAAACACATTGATTGCCAGGATCAATATAACACGGAGTTTAAACCTGAAAATAATTATTTTATATTGCAGATTTGCGAGCTTCAGAATGTTGTGCTATTTATTTTAATACCTAACATCACTTTCCCTTTACATATATGTACAGTAGTGTGTGTATATTTTCATTTACAGGGCTACGGATTGGACTTTACCCCTCTAGCGTTCCTCTCTAGTACCCGTTGGCTTCTTGGCTCCATTTGCGTGTTACCAGCTGGTCCGAGGGTTCTCAATGCTGTGCCTCTACTGGCTCAAACAGCTTCACCTTCTCGTAATTCTGCTTCTCCATATGAATGTCAATGTCCTCCTCCGGCCAGGTTTGCAAGATCGTTCTCTGCTGATCCAGCAGGTCCGCCACTCAAAAATCATAGTCCTTAACCTTAACCAGGTGATCTGCTAATCATATTCCTTGATAACTGTCATGATCCCCCTGACCACCAGTCCTCATATGATCCGCCCAAAATGATTAGGATTTTGCGGCTGTCCATTAGGCTGTATAATGACTCCTATCAGGACTGCCTTCTGGGAATTTGTGATTGTGGGACTGGGCTCAGTAATTTTACAGTACGTTTTATAGTTATTTATTATGTTATGTTGATTACCCTATGTATGTTAATTACTGTATGTTATGTTGCTTCTCTATGTGTGTTTGACTTGTTAGATTCTGTATGTTGCATGTTCGGTTCATGAAGAGTTAACTGATTTAGAATGTGATGCGGTAACTGTAACTGACAGTTGAGATTCAGTTTGGTGATGTCAGCTATGAAATCCTGTTCTGAGCTAAAGTCTGCTCTGACTAAAGTGTGTATGCTTCTGGCTGGAAAAAAAGGGCGAGGTAACAGCTTTCACTGTCTGAATGGATTAATATATATATGGAATAAGATATCTGGAAGATATATATATACTTGCCCGTCAAAAATGACGGGAATCACATTTTAAGACTGGGAATGGTGTACCTTCGGCGATCATCGAGAGCCCTGCTCTGAGCGCCTTTGGCGCTCATTGCGAGCCTCTCCCTCCGTCTACTGTAGGGGCCTCGCGATGAACGCCTTTGTGCTCATCGCGAGCCCTGAAATGAGCGGTTTCGCCACTCATTGCAGGCCTTGTCAACCTGCAACTTTCGTATTTCGCTCATTCCGTGGCTCTCAATGACCTATACAAAGATAAAAAAACATTATAGACCTCAAGTTCTATATACAAATTATCAATGGTCAAACTGTTTCTCATTTCTTTCACTGACAACTTTTCTGAAGCATTGTTCCTGTGTAAAATATTCAGATAGATACAGTACCAACTCATTCTTTGAACTCAATTTTTGTACAAACAATAATACATCACATCCTAAAGACAAACTTACAAAAATGTTTATCATGATACAGCGATTTCTTATTTTTACAATACAGTGGTTTCTTGCTTTCACTTTAAAAGAAACCACATAGAAGGGATATTAAAGTTTCATGGATTAATACATTTCTGCACTCCATAGGCAAAAAGCTTCCTATTTGTTTGTAGCACATCTCATAAAACATTTGATTTTTTATTATTATCTAAAAATCCCTTGAATTATTATGTTGACACCCCCAGAGGGTGTTTAAAAAGGCATCTGACCCCCCCCCCCCCCAATCAGCATGCAGCATCAGGGGAGCAATATTAATCCCCTATTTACCTGCTGTTGCTTGCTCAGCCAATCTCCTTGCAACTTCCTGTCTGTATGTCAGCAGAAATACAAATACCATATCAGTGATACACTACATATCCCAGGCTGCTTTGCTACATATCCCAGGTGTTTTTGCAGAACCCTGAGGTAATTCAAAATCATTTTAAATTTGATGCTAATTTCGCCTGGGTTTGGAGGATGTCAACCCTAATGTTCAACTTTCAAAAATTACAAGAGATTTTGCTGACTTCAATGTAAGTGTTTAAATGCTTATTTGGGGATTTTTTCATGCAACAACTTTCTGCATACACTACTAATTCTCATCTATCAGATCAGGTCATAATCTAGCAAATTTACATATCCCTTTAAGGTTTGTGTTCCACGCTGTCATCTATTGGTCATCAAGAAAATAACATCTCTTAATTAATCATAAAGGAGCATTTAAAAAAGCAAGTCTCATAAACTTACACTACCATTTATTCAGCACATGAATAACGAATAACTATAATTCCAAAGCTGGATATACCCATTTAAACGCAAGATCAGTATTAAAGTTCAAGAACCACAGAACCAAAATTACACCCAAACAATAATATATTACGTCACAGAATCTTGCAAACATTTTCTACTTCCATTTTAAAATAAACTACATTTTTGTTCCATGCTGCCATCTGAAAATAACAGCTTGTTAAACTAACTACAAACATGCATTTAAAATAAGCTTCACAAGCTGCCATCTATTGGACACACATGGTATAACAACCTATTGAATTATCATAACTGCACAGTTTTGATATAACTCACTGAAATATCAAAGATGATAAACCTATTTTTATGTAAGAACAGATTCATATAAATAATCTTAGCTTGTTTCCTTCAATGAAAAGTGAACACATTTTTCTACAATGCTTTACTACAATTTAAAGAACAAGAAATCTTTGAAATATTCCTGAAACCACAGAAACCAATTTAAAGAATGTTCTCTCAAACAGAAAGAAACAGTTAATATACATAAATATCTGACTGCAGAAGAATATTGAAGAAAAAAAAACATTTTAAATTTTTAACTATTAACCACAAGAAATGTAAAAAGGTGAAAACACCTCAAGGACATCAAACATCACTTTCTGTTTTGGAACCAGCTATATCAGAAGAAAAAAGACCTTTATTAACAGACCTCCTTACCAAGCAATACCTGAAAAGCCTCTGTGTGAGGATGACTGATTTTTTCAAAAGAGGATTGTATAAGAGTACTGAAAAACATGAAGTATCTTAAAGACAGTCCTGGATGGTCACCATGATCCTCTTCAGTATCAGGCAATTCCTTGCAAACCAAAGGGCAACCTTAACACAACACAGCAACACTGTGTCTGTCAGAAAACAGTTCCAAATGATAAGATAAGTACCTCCTCTGCACGTTCCTCAAGTTCATCACCCAAACTGTTCAATAGGTTCCGGGCAAAAGGGCACTGCCAAAACACATGGAGAGATGTTTATTCTGTGACATGGCCTCTAGCGCAGGGCCTACATCTGCAGAGTCCTCTTGCCTGCATGAACTGAGTGGCTGTCCATGTAGTATCCTTGTTACTGTTGGTTCAGCAGTTTTGGCTGGGAAGCCATCAACTGACTCCATAATGTCTTTACAGTGCAAAAGTATGTAGATGGTCTTTGGGGTTCACAGGCCAGGCTTGATACTCTGAAGTTGGTGCTCCCTTACAAGCTGTCAGACATCCTGATAGAACCATAGGGTCATCCAGTTGTATGGAAAAGAGCTGTCCCATTTGTCCCAGCCAAGCCCAGAGGGGTAACAAGAAAAAACAGGACATAGCCACTCCTGCAGATTCCTTGTCACTGTCTCACAGAGTCCTGCCCACACAGTTGCATGCAGACAAGGACCGTAGGGATATCAGGCACTCCTTTGCCCCCTTTTTGCTGCTCCTTGCACATCACATGTGTGCTTTACTCTGTCCATCTTTGAGCCCCAGATGAAATAAAATACTGCCTTGAAAAAGTGGGCCAGGCTTGGGCAAAATACTGCAGAACAGGGAGAATCTCATTCCACAGCACAAGTATTTTACCCTCCATAGAAATGTCTCTGAGGCTCCACAGTCCAAACTTTTGCTGTACTCTGGGCAGTGTTTTCTCCCAGCATTTCAGGACCGCTCCACCACACCAGACTCCCAAAATCTTGATGAGGTCTGTTTTGATGGGAAAAGGTAGTGGAGCAGAATGCCACTCACCGGACAGCACAGTCTCTGACTTCCTGCAGTTGACTCTTGCGTCTGAAGCTCTGCCGAAAACCTCGCACACATGGACTCACCAACTATTCATCTGAGCAGAAGATGGTGACCTCATCCATGTAGAGCAAGCACTTAACCTGCTGTCTCCCTGGACCCAGTGCTGTGATCCCTCTGATCTCTGGCCTCCTTTTGACATACTTGGTGAAGAGCTCTATACAACAAACAAAGAGAAGAGGTGAAAGATGACAGCCCTGCCTTACTCCAGACAGGACAGGGAAGGGTTGGTCTTCCAACCATTCACTAGCACAGTGTAGATGATATCCTTGTACATGAGGCTGACATAGGAACAGAACACCTCTTTAGACCAAACCTCAGCAGCACCTAACCCATAAACAAGTGAGACACACTGACCTAAGCAGATCAGGGCCACATGTCCACCGTGGTCTAGGATGTAACGGAGGGTATCTCTAATGAGGGCAAGGCTATCTGCTATTCTGTGCCCTGGTATCCCACAGGTCTGATCTGGATGGATGAACTGCCCTATTAGAGCCTTTAGCCTGTTGGCTAACACAATAGCAAGGATCTTGTAGTCTACTTACCAGAGAGAAATGGGCTTCCAGTTCTTGAGGTCACAACGCTCCCCCTTCTGCTTATACAAGAGTGTCAGCATCCCCTCTCAGCAAAGGTGGCATCCTGTCCACCACCACCATCTCCCTATACAGCTCTAGCAAGTCCTGGCCAATGAGGCTTCACAGCGTTACATAAAATTCAGCTGGGAGGCCATCACTACCAGGAGTCTTACTGTGCTTAAAATCAGTCATCAGAATTAGACTGATAGGCTCGGCTGCATTTGTGCATTTGACAAAAACGTTGCAACTCAAGATCTTCTAGATTTGTACACTAAACTCAAAAAATTAGAAACAAAGCATAAACAAACTCCATCATGAGAAACTCTTCTACAAATTATAGCCACACAGGGTGCACAAGACAATACAAGACAAAACATTGACCTGATATGACTTTCTAATAGCAGAAAGGACCCAACAAAATGTATCTCTTGACACTGAAAAAGCCTTTGACTGAATCCTTTGGTCCTTTCTATTAGAGGCATTGACAGCCTTAGGCTTTGCAAAAGATTATACTCTCTAACAAAAAAAAATATGGATCCACATCAGACTCATTACTTACAATATTGGTCACATTCCTAAATCACATGAATTATACAAGGGAAACATTAATACAAAATATCAGCACACACTGACGATGCAATGCTTTCATTAATAAACCCTTTAAATCCCTCCCATTCTTAATGGAAAAGCTTAATACTTCAGATATCTCAATTCTAACTTTGAAAACCTCACAAAAAAAATTGAATTCCCCAACACAAAATTGAATTAATAGAACTAAATTTTGATTCCTTTTTAAAAAACACTCTTTCAAATATTTAGGTGTCCAACTTACAAAAGAATACTCAAATCTTTATAAAAAAAAAACTATTCCACAATACTTACAAAAAATTATTATTTTTTACTAAGATGGAATAAGCTATTAATATCATGGCTAGGTTGTATAGTCTCTATCAAGTTGAATGTCCTTCCAAGACTACTTCCATTCCTGATTCTAATGAAAAACATAAGAAACCTGCAAAATAAAATAACTCATTTTATATGGTCTGGCAAACGTCCCAGAATAGCCACAAAAAAAACAATGTATACTCCTAGACTTCCAGGAAGTTTGGGACTCTCTAATATACTTTTATACTATAAAGCATCCCAATTAGCCCATGTACAAGCTTGGCACCTACCTCAAAATCAGAAACGTTGGGCGGACTTAAAAAATTATATAGGCCTGCCAAATTGATTCAAATCTTAAATTTTGCTTACAAAGAATTCCTGCATCCAATCAGATATACATTGTCTATTAAGGAAACACATAGAGGGGTCACAAGATATAAAGACAGGCGGGGGGAAGTCCACGCCCAGGAAGTTGCTAACAGGAGCGGCTAGCAGGGCATTGGCGCCAAACTGCGAGGAAGCTAACCTCGCTGAAAGGCTGTAATATGCTCCAGAAACCCTTCTCCTGTAGTTCCCTGTATTAGCAGGGTAGCAATTGTCCATCCAAATAGCAAGAAGCTGGTGTGAGCGGCGCAGTTCAGAGACCGGCGGCAGACGCAACAGTTTGCAGTAGATCGCAACCATAGGAGATGGCTCACTCCTAGGATTGGTGGAAAGGTCCGGAGGGCTATGTGGCAAGACACTGCTTGAAGCGGTGGTAGGATCCACAGAGGCTCTGTCTGTGGCCTGGGATTACTAGTAAGCCAAGGCATAAAAGATCAGCTCTGCATACAACATTCAGAAGGAAGGTTCATTTTTGCTTTCACCTTGCACAATTGAGCTGAGGTTCAAGTAGCCTATAGACGGATGGTATCTTCCTCATACAGGAGGTTAAATGGGCCTCAGTTAGTTACTGGTTTCCCCTTCTGATAGATCAATGGTTGACATCATTGGGGGGGGAATTTAATACTCCCACAACCTCTACCACGGCACCATAGTGTAACAAGAAATATCTTTGTGGCAAAAGCTAAGGCAATTGACGGTAAATGGATACCCCTAATAGTCCTACATTGTTCTTATTCCTTCCTTCCGCAGCTGTGTAACATTTTTATTAAAGCTGTTTAAAGTGTACGGGACACTCTATAAAAATAAAGACTTATATGTATTACCCTCTGATGCAACAGTTTAACGATATTGAAGAGAGCCCTCCTATTTGCTGAGGAGGTTTCTTCCTGGACTTTTTTGGCTCCATACTTAACCTTTTTGAATATACATTAACATATGAGCTATACTCTTCTGGATATCTCTGGACAATGTTACATGCCTCTTGTTTGGTTTGGACTGTTTCTGAATGTTTATGCTCTAGACCAGGGGTGTCCAAACTTGGTCCTGGAGGGCCGCACCTAGGCCTGGATTTGAATATATTCTTTCTGTGCACCGGTGAGTCAATCAGAATGACTGAAGAAGTGATTGATTCCCCTGTGCACAGCAGGGTTATCATCAAATCCAGGCATGTGTGTGGCCCCCAGGACCGAGTTTGGACACCCCTGCTCTAGACACTGACACTGTGTCATCTTAGAGGGTTGTGTTAGTGAGAATTTAACAGTGGAAACCAAAATTATTATATGTCTTTTGGTCCTTCTTAAAATGTTAATAGGCATTCTTCCAACTTTCAGTCATTTTTGCTAACTTGTGGATAAAATCCCTCTAAAACAATTTATGACTTGTCTCATCCAGACAATTCCCTGAGTATTCAAACTGAAGAATAAGGGTAGTCAGTCCTCTAGAACTAAAATTAAAGATAAGAAAAATATTAGCACTAAATTACCAGGAAACTTTTTTCCCAGGTACTAAATCGTAGGAATTAGAAAAATCCCAACTGGAAGGTAATTTGCAAGTAGATTTAGATCTTTCAACCAATCTTCCAGAGGCCAGGGAATGAGAGACAGGGCATGAAAGTTTAGGCTCTAAAGTAAGTGAGTTTCCGTAAGTTAATTAGCTATTCATTTGGCGTCTTTTTGCGGGCTCCGGACAGTTTACGGGTTGCGGCTTAAAAACATTGCGATGGGTAAACCAGGAACTTACAGCCTACCGAAGCCTTGATCTTTCAATTCCGCAAGAGTTATGATGGCTAAAATCGCTATTCAATTGCTCCAATTTCCCCAAGGCCGCATATGGTTTCACACCTGTAAGTGGCAAATGTAGGAGAAAATCCTAAGAGTGCTAGACAGGATCTGCAAGGGGGTTTAAACTCTGTCCACAGCACTGTAAATGCAAATAAAAAATCAATACTGCACTGTAAATAAGAAGAAAGCAATAAAAGACATTAGAATTAATTGCACAAGTCTCAAGCTCGCAAATCGGCAGTAAAAAGAAATGTATTTTAATGTTTTATTTCTGCGTTATATCGATTTCAGGAATCAATGAGTTAATACATATCAGGCCACCCATATGGACTAGAACAGGCAATAATTTTTGGCATTCATTTTTATAACTTCGCATTTTGAGGGTTTGTGAGTCCCATTGCATGACGGACCCGCCGAACCTCATTAATTGACATGTAACCTTTATGTTTTACTGCCGTAATGATGGCGGTCTCATTTTCTATTGGCTGTTTCGAAATGAAAGGTTAAGGTCTTGCTTAATTGATCATATTCCCACCCTGAACTGCTATGGATGAGTGCATGGTTTACGGAGTCAGCTTTCAGACCGTAACTTGCAGGCTCCTTCAATTGAATAGTAACAGAATCGGAGACGAAGGGGAGGCAGTATCCCACGAGATGCGGGCTTGCAATTGAATCGGGCTCTGTGTCCACAATTAAATCTTTGCTGTTGGATTTCAAAACCTCTTTGGTTTCTGAATTAATAACAGAAATTACCAGAAATTCGAAGGAAATTAATGATATTTCACAAAAAACTGAAGAACTCGAATCTAACCATAAAAATGTAATTAAAGATCAACAACCTTTAAAGGTGCATATGGATAGGTTAAACGAAGAACTGATAGCTGTAAAAATGAAATATAGCAAACTTGAAGATTTTTCAAGGTGTAATAACATATGAATTAGAGGTATACCCGAGTATAAAGACTTATCTAAATTTGCTATTACCTTTCTATCTTCTTTGATAATACAATTTTATTGCCGGAACCCATGATAGACGGAATACATTGAATACCCCTTCCAAAAAAGTAGAAAGGGACCCAGAGAAGTAATAATCAAATTACACTATTATCCATATAAAGAAGCTATAGTCAGAAAATCCTTTGAAATGAAGAGGTTTGAAGCTCCCTTTGAGAACCTTATAATCTTTGCAGATGTTTCAGGTGAAACAATCAGTAAAAGCAAATAATTTATGGTTATTTTACAAAAATTGTATGTGATAATAACATAAGTTATAAATGGGGCTTTCCTACTAAACTAATAATTTCTCATGACAAAAAATGTATAATAAATTATCCAGTGGAAGGAGAAAAATGTATTAAAGACTGGAAATGTTCAGGATAAGGTGACCTTTAGGGTTAAGGATAGAAAGAGAAGGTAAAAATACTCCCCCCAAAAAAAGAAGAATGTTCTCATTATACTCATGGACCCTCATTCAATTGAGGCTTTCGGGAGAACCGGGCTCGGAAATGGAGACAGCAAGTTATTTTGCTATTCAATTGGCATCAGTTTGCGAGCTCCAATTGATTTAGGGGCTCCGAGCTGCATTTTATAACGATTTTAAAAATCTCAAGTTAATGCCCTCCAAGCCTTTGATCTTTTGCAAGACTAAAATCTCAAATCGCTATTCAATTGCTCCGATCCCCCCTCGCTCCGCCACTCCGTCAAGCCCTCAAATGGCAAATATCTAAACACAAGTTAATGGTACCAAGGAGGTCTCACAAAGGGCTTAATGACAACTTGGAGCATTTTAAAAGCAAATAAAAAAGCAATACTGTACTTTTATTAAGAGTGAAAGCGATGTTAGGTCTTAGAATTAATAGCACAACATTATCCAATACTTTATTTCATGTTCAGTTTTCGTGTTTTATAGATCACAGCAATCAGTGTAAAGTCCTACAGGCTTCAACCTCCAAGCACATAGGACTTTGGAGGTTGAAGCCTGTAGGACTTTGAAAAATGGAGGAAAAACTAAAAATTTGAAAAACTATCTCCTCCATGAAAACACTGGTAAATGAATTTAGATCCACATTAAGAGATGAAATGTCTGAAATAGTTGCCAGAAACACTACAGCCATATCCATTCTTGATAAAAGATCAAGTGAGATAGAGAAGCGAGCTGAGGCATTACTGGCCAAAAATCAAAGTTTGATAAAAGAAGTAAAGATAATGAAGGAAGAGGTTAAGCTCTTGAAACATAAAACTGAATAACTAGAAGATTTCTCGAGAAGAAATAACCTCAAAATTCGAGAAATACCTGAAAATTTAACTGCAAAGGAACTTAGAAATTATATGCTGGAATTCTTTAAGTATTTGGTTAAAGACAAAAATGGGGGTCAAAATATAATAGACAGAATACATAGAATCCCACTCCCACAAAATTATCCAAAAGATACACCCAGAGACACTATATTGAGATTACACTACTATACATTTAAAGAGGATATTAATTATTTAATACAAATAAAAATAACCGAAAGAAGAATATTAATTGGAACATTTAACCACAGATAGATAAATATTGATTAAAGTATTAAGGGAAAGAATAGAAAAGACACTGGTATTGAAGTCACTGTTTACTACACCAATTAATAGGGTTTCCATTAATAGATAAAACACTAAGTTAAATCACACTGGAAGAGAACGTTGAGAATACATTTTTTTAAGGCCTGCCCCCACCCCGTATCTCCCCCTTTCACCCTTTACCCCGTCTTTTGGGGACAGTTTGAACTAGGAATCGGGGCTACTTTGGATCCCAGGTTGAGGTACCAAGTTGGAATAGCGAAATCAATCCTCTCGCCATAGATGAGTTGAATATAAGATATATATTTTGGCCAGTCATAGAAACAAAAATATTGTAAAACCTTTTACCATTAGTACCTTTGGTTGCTTCTTGGTTCAGGGGTTCTCTCACAGGACTAGAAATAATTTCCATATGTTGGTAAGTGAAATTCTCCAACAACAGAGAGATTATTGAGACATTGGGTCTCAACTATGATTTGATTTTAAGAATAAATGGTTTGTGTTTTTTGTAATTTGTATGGTAAGATGTCCTATGCACTATAAGATAATTATGCAAGGACCTGATGGGGTGAGGAGAAGAGGAAAAATAAGTATTTGGAGTAATCATTAAAAGTCTTATGGAAATTAAGATTTTTTTTCTTTGAATATAAGAGATTTAAATACTCCATATAAAAGAAAGCCCTGATGTTATATACTTGCAAGAGTAACACTGGGTATTAACCAAAGAACCAAAACTACTTAAATCAATATATGATAAGGTATTTTCAGCCCCATATAGAAAGAAGGCTAGAGGTGTGATAATCCTATTCAATAAAAAAACAACAACAATATAGTGGAAGAACTTGTTAAAACAGAAAACAAGGAAGATATATTGTCTGGATTGGAACAATAAATAATGTATTATATACATTAGTAAATTGATATGCTCCAAGCCAGAATCAGACCTCCTTCCTTAAAACTGTTTTGGATTATACTATACTATATATACTACAGTAGATATACAAAAAGGCTGATTAGTTATAGCAGGTGATTTTAATATATGCCATGATCCATACCTAGATAGGAAATTGGGATGTAAAAGTGGAACCAGATAAAGATTACATAAGGAAATCAAATAATTATTGTAGAATATTAACTAGATTCAATGTTTATGATTGATGGAGGGCCCTTAACCCAATAGAGCGAGACTACACATTCTATTCGGCTAGACATCTAAATTATACCCAAATCGATTATTTTCCATTAGATAAAAAAACATTGGACACGGCACAAAAAATCAATATCGTTGGTCGGACCATGCCTGTATCAAATTATATTTAAATACTCCAAAAAGAACAAATTCCATTCCAAGATTTAACATTGATTGTACAGTCTTTAAAGAAGTTGAAGATAGAGATAAATTAAAAAAACAGATTGAAGATTATTTTGCAAATAATAAAGATTCAGTTACATCTAGGATATCCTTATGGAATGCTCAAAAAAGCGGTAATTCGAGGTCTGCTTATATCATGGTCTGCAGCAAGACTCAAAGCTAGGGGAGCTTCCTTGAGAGATATCTATATTAAGCTATACAACCTACAAGAAATTAACAAGAATACTCCATTAAGACAAATAGCGGAAAAAATTCAAGTATTACAATGGAAGATTAAAAAGATCATACAGACTCAAATCGATAATAAGGATTGGAAAATGCAACAAAATTACCATTTAGCTAATAAATCAGGGAGAATGCTGGCAAACCAAATGAAAACTAAAACTACCTCTAATAGTCTTGAAAAAGTAAGAAATTCCAAAGGTCAGATGGAAATACACCCAAGAACATAGGGGAGTGTTTCAGGGAGTACAATAACTCACTTTACAATCTAGAGAAAAATTCTGACTTGGTGAAGCCATCTAAAGAGCAAGAATTTTTAGCTAAAATAAATTTACCGAAATTATCAGAGGTACAACTGAAGTCTTTAGAGGAAGACTTCACAGATAAAGAGAAAGAAGAGAGTATTCTCTCTTTACAGTCAAACAAAGCAGAGGGCCCAGATGGATACCCAAGTATGTATTATAAGATGTTTTCAGCATCCCTTTGAGGTTATTTAAAAGATGTCTGTAATGAGATTAAAAATAAAGATATTGACCCGGTAGAGAACTTAGAGGCTGCAGTGATCCCTATTCCTAAAACCGGCAAAGACCTAACAGATTTTAAGCACTTCAGACCCATATCCTTACTCAACTTCGATATAAAAATATACGCGAAAATCTTGGTGAATACATTAAACCTGTTGATGGTAAATCTGATTAGAAAAGATCAAACAGGATTTCTGAAAAAGAGACATGGAGCTGACAACATAAGGAAACTAAAAGATATTTTTGACTTTGCACGAACTAAGAGAATCCCAATTGTTGCCCTTTCACTACCTGGATTGCATTTTGGAGAAATTTGGGTTTGGCCTATTTAGCTCATGGTTTATTGAAGCCTTATATTTGAATGTAACTGCTCACATATCAGGTTTAGGTTTTAAATCTAAACAATGTTGTGTCAGTAATGGCACAAGACAAGGGTGTTCCCTGTCGCTATTGATTTTTGTGTTTCTGAACCATTTGGTGAATTAATAAGACTAGATGGAAACATTGAAGGCTTAAAAATTGATGCTATGGGGAACAAAATCACTTTATTCGCCGATGATGTGGTGCTGACACTTGCAAAACCTCTAAAATCACTAGAATATCTCTTTAAATGTATTGAATTTATTTACTTTATTCCGGACCTGACAAAATAGTAGATTTAAATTAGATTTAAATTTAAGAAGCTACAGAATCATATTATTTCTATACTGGGGGTTGGGAAAGGCTCCCTCTCTCCTGGACAGGCAGCATATCAACTATTAAAATGGTGGTTCTCCCTAAAATTATATTTTTGATGAGGAATATACCTCCCCGAAACCCTAAATATGTAGTTAACACACTTCAAAGAAAGTTAGACCTCTTCATTGAAAAGACAATTATAAACAGGAAATGGGATAAAGTGGGCTTGTCTACAAATCTACTATATTCTAAAAACCTACAAAAGTCAGGCTCCCAACCAATATACTGATATATATAAAGAGTGCTCATAAAAGAGGTGGAGATAAATGATTTGATGTGGCACAAGATTCCAGAATGGAGAGTTAGGAGGAGATTCCCTCTGGTGGTTAGAATGTTATTAAAAGCATGGGAGCTATGCAACCAAGGATGGAATTTAGTTCCTTTTCCTTCCCCGATGGCGATGCTCTCTGCAGTATTGGATGGGATTTTCCCAACTGAAGACTGCAAATGGGAACAGTGGAATTTATTGATTATGGGAGATTTATACAAAAATGGTTCTTTTAGATCATTCGAGGAAATGCGTATAATATATAATATACCGGAGGAGAATTGGCTTAAATTTCTTACGTTGAAAAGCATAATTAAGAACTCGGAATATGCCCTGAATCCAACCAGAGAATTGCCCGAATTTTAAATATTGACTAGATCAAGTAAATACATTTCATTGTCTTAATATTACAAATGAGAGATGACACTAAATCAAGCCCAATGCAGAAATGGGAAAGAGAACTAGATTTCAGTTTTACCAAACGATGGTTCAAGGCATTTTGCTTGACTGATAAATGGTTAAACTGCTGCTCATATAAAGAAATACATTTTAAAGTATGTCAAAGGTGGTATGTTGTCCCTACGGGAATGCACAGAATAGCACCAGAAACCAATTCCCCACAATGTTGGAGAGGTTGCGATGAGCCCAGTACATACGTGCATATGTGGTGGCATTGTGAAAACATCAGGGGAATTTGGCAAGAATCTTGTATGCACATTTCCAGAATAAATACATTAGATTTTCACCTGACCCAAGAATTGGTTCTTTTTCACATGACTCCACAGGGGGTAAAACAGAATCAAGTTGCCATAATTATTAGTATTTTGATGATAGTTAAATGGCTACTGGTTAGGAAATGGAAAAAAGCAGATATTCCAACAGGGAATGAGAATGAAATAATAATTAAGCGTAATAGACAGATAGAAATTGACTTTAGGTTTTTCAATCCATTAACATCTAAAATAATAATAATAATATATAAATGGATCCTATGGGATCAATATATGCATTAGTTTAAAGGACTTTCTTGCTCTTTCCCTCTTTCCACCCTCACCAGGTTAGATTTTACTCTTGGACATCTATGTTGATGCTTTTTTTTCACCCTTTGTTTTGTTATGTATGTGAAAGTAATTATGTATGATGTATGGTTTTACGTTTTAGATTTGTGGAATGAAAACAATAAAAAAAAAAAAAAAATCTAATAGTGTAAATGTTTGTATGGGCTTATAGGAGGATTTAAATTAAGTTATGAAGGATGAAGTCCACTTAAAGGTTGAAGGTGGAGAAGGGTGATCATTTAAGTAGTTCTACTAAAGATGTTTAACTTTCAATGCATTTATATTGGTTACAATTTAGAAAGTAACTTCATGAGTGATTAAGACTCCCGTTTTTGGGTTTCTTTGAACACATTTAATTAGGTTTTAACACAATGGGCCTAATTCAAATGTGATTTGGCCAATTGAATAGGGCTCTATATAAGCACATAGCATATTTTTTTACAGAAGTTTTTAGTTAGTGAAGACCTTGTTTTTGGATAGAAGTTCACTAACTAAAAACTTCTGTAAAAAAAATATGCTCTGTGCTTATTTAGAGCCCTTTTCAATTGGCTGATATTTTTTTTAATAAGGCTGATATTCTCCACAAATGACCTGCAGATTATGTTGCTTAGTTTAAAAGATTACTGGAGTATTTCTTTTATACAAAGAACTTTGCCCATCTTTCTTCCTTAAGAAATTTTGAAGGTTGACAAAGGACCTTAATTAATACATACAGTAAATATGGGACTCCAGTGATCTTTTAAACTAAGCAACATAATCTGCAGGTCATTTGTGGAGAATATCAGCCTTATTAAATTGCAATTTGGCCAATTGAATATCCAAAAGCAAGGTTTTCAATAACTAAAAACTTCTGTAAAAAATATATGCTCTGTGCTTATTTAGAGCCCTATTCAATTGGCCAAATCACAATTGAATGAGGCCCTTAGTTAGTGAAGACCTTGCTTTTGGATAGAAGTTCACTAACTAAAAACTTCTGTAAAAAAAATATACTATGTGCTTATACAGAGCCCTATTCAATTGGCTAAATCGCATTTGAATGAGGCCCCATGTATTTATGTCTCACTTATTAACTCACCAGACAAATTTTATAACCAATTTAGTTGGCATAGATAATAAAAAGTACACTCCTCTTGATAGGGGATAATATATCAATGAGGTAAAGATTGATCATGTTTGTAATAATAATTGTTGGATCAACGTGGATGAGATAATTATTTGGAATTGGGTTAGATTTAAATAGTAGATTTTGAAGCTTGATAGGAAACCGGTTTGGCTAGATGTCTTTCAGATTGGTTAGCCAAAATGTCCAGGGCCATAACACTATGTGGACGGGTTGCATTAATAATTACAAATACACTATTTTGAACATCTATGCTCCTAATAAGGGCCAAATTAAATTTATTAATTATATCTTAAAAATTCTAAAAATATATTTCTCGGGGCAAGTAATAATTTGTGGAGATTTCAACTTATACTTAAACCCATTTTTAGATAGAAAACCTTCAAAATGTCCAAGTGCAGATTCTAGTATAATACAAAATGCAAAACATTTTAACAATATTCTGCAAAGATATGGCCTATACGACTTCTGGAGATGTTTCCATCTCGGGGAAAAAGATTATTCCTTTTACTCATTTACACACGATACAAGTCTGTCCACCTCGGAAACTGAAGATTTCCCTTCTTAAAGATCAAGGGGCTAGAGATAATTTAAAAAAGAAATAGATAAATTTTTTCAAATTTAACAGGACTTCAGTCCAATCTAGTCTAACACTCTAGACAGCCCATAAGGCATATACAGAGGGGTACTGATAAATCTACAAGCTCAAAAGAAAAAACAAAGAGGTAGCTCACTAAGAGAATTGTATATAGCTAAACTGGACAGAGAAAATAAGCTTAACCCTAATAGAACCACTTTGGATCAAATTCGGAAGGTTCAAGAAAAAATTTGAAAATGTAGCAAACGCTCGCTGACAAATCCTTAGGGAAACAAATTCTATACCACTTTGGCAACAAAGCTGGCAGATTGTTAGCCAATAAACTAAAAAAAAAATTATAAAGAAGAAAATAGATAGAATTCAATATAAGAATGAGGAATTTACCAATCCTAAAAAGATTGCAGAGATATTTGGCAAATTTTACCAAAATCTCTACAACTTAGTAGGCAATAATTAAATAGTTAAATCCCAATACAACATAATTTTTTTTTTTTTAAATAACATACAACTCCCTCGGGTGTTGGATATAGATCTAGAGATGTTGAATAAAGAAATTACAGAAAAGGAAATCTTATGGGCTATTTCAAAATTAAAACTCTATTCCTCTCCAGGCCAATAGGAACTTGTTAAATACCTGAGGAATGCATTGAACAAAATTAAGAATAATGGTTATGCCCCAAAAGAAATGCTTAAAGCATTGATAACCACCATACCCAAGGAAGAACAAGCTCCATTGGAATGTAAACATTTTTGTCCAATATCCTTGCTCAATATTAACGTTAAGATTTACGCTAAGATCCTGGCCAAAAGGCTTAATCGAATAATTCATGCTATTTCAAATGGCACACGACAGGGCTGTCTGTTATCACCCATAATGTTTGCGCTTTTGATTGAGCCTATAGCTGTGGAAACTCTAATAAGATTCAAGGAATAAGAGTAGGCAAAATTTAACATAGATTGTCCCTATTTGCCGATGATATAGTTGTGACCCTGGAGGACCCTTTAAATTCACTGAGAGCTCTTCAGGAGCTGATCAGTGAATATAGTGGGGTTTCCAACTGTAAATTAAATCTAACAAAATCAGAGGCTTTGGCGATGAATGTAACAGAGATAGAAGGTGAAAGATCTAAGGCAGCTTTTCCATACAAATGGCAACCCAATTGAAAACATTTAGGAATTATCCTACAAACAGACCTAAACCACCTAATAATCCAGAATTATAATTTAGTATATAGGAAGTTGATGGAATCCACCATTGCATGGAAAAATCTTAACATCACTTGGTCTGGTAGGATTATGGCTGTTAAAATGTCCATTCTTCCACTAATCAGATACGTAATGCACTATTTTCCATACCAGGTTCCCAGGAGACCACCTTAGTAGTCCATATGATTAAATGGTTTGATCCAATTGATTCTAATCATTGCTCCAAATTGAAAACGAGACTATCATAAAGAGAGATTTAGGCTTATTATTATTTCAAGACAAAATTGACGTAAAGGACATTATTCAAGGTGAATTCCCCGTTATTAATATCATTAAATCTTGGATTAAATTGGATGCCAACTATACATTGATCCCTTTCCCTAGTCCAATAACGCCTCTTACCTCCCTAGCTAAACTCTTTGATTCCTCCCTTCTAAAGGAAGTTATTGAAAAAGGGATGCGTGTATCTCAGAGATCTTTATCCAAATAACAAGTTGATTACTTTTGATGCTTTATGTAAAAAATATAAAATTTGTAATCTAATTTGGTTGGAATACAATAAACTAAGTAGCGCTTTGTCAGTATCTAAGTACCATCTAATTAACAATAGATTATTAACGGATTGTGAGAAATTAATTGTATCAAACAATAATCTTAGATCAAAATGCTATAACACCATTAAGAATAGGTTTTAGGGATTTAAATCCTTCAAATGGAAACAGTGGGAAGAGGATGTAAAAGCCTAATGGCCTCTAGAAGTATGGGATTCTGCTTTTTCTTTAACTACAAAATATATTAAGAAGGCCTCTTTATAGAGAAACGTATTTATAAAATCATCAATAGGTGGCACATGGTGCCTATAAAAATGGTGCATATAAGTAAAGATGAAAATCAGAAACTATGTTGGCGCAATTGTAACCAAATAGAGCCATACATACATATTTGGTGTCTTAGAAATCAGTAGTTTTGGCAAGACTGTTTTTTTCAAATCTCCATTTTTAGTAAAATTACTGTACTGCCTACTCCGGAAAGCATATCCTTCCCGAGTCGCTGTCCCTGGACATTAAAGCCTTTTTGATTCAGGTTATAATGGCAGCCAAAGCACTAATTGTTTCCAATTTGAAACAAAGAGATCTTCCATCCTGGAATGAGGTTAAGGAGAAGCTAAGAAAAATCGCTGTTTGATCTTGGGGGATTGACACCGATCTTAAAGGCAAACAGCACCTACTATACTACCTCTGCTGGAGTCAGTGTACCCAGTTTTGCTGTAAGCCCACCGTTAATTCCCCTCCCCGACCCTAGGGCACTGTTGGATGTGCAAGATACGCCCCGACCCCGTCATCAACAGGATAATTCAGAAGAGGAGGATGACGATATAAGGGGAGGAGAGGGGGCAGAGAAGTGAAGAGATAGAAAAACAAACCCGAGAGCGAAATCTAAGAGGAGGGACAAAAGCAGGGGAAGCCTGATGTATGTTGCATTTACCCCGACACAAGTCACCTCCCTTATAAACACGTTGCCCGACCCCGAAAAATAACCTATGCCTTTCTATAGGAAGATGGCACAGATCCAAAAGACTTACTCTGCAGCCTGGAGAGACCTTGTTAGCCTGTGTGAGATTAGAGCAGGAGATTCATGCTGGCCTATTATGCGGAATGCAATAGATCCGTGTGATATAGACCGCCTGAAGTATGACTTTTCATCGGGTGTACTGTTCTGTGACCTGTTAAGATACTGGGCAAAGGATAAATTGGCAGATCAAGCAATTAACTTACAAGATATCAAACAGGAGAAGGACGAATCAGTAGAAAAGTTCCATGCACGACTCACACAGGTGTTTACAGATCTTGGCTTCAGTCCACATAACAAAACACACACACAGATGTTAAGTACAGCTTTTGTACTAGGATTAAAGGAGACAATTAAGAAAGGTCTATTGACTTCCAGACCAGAGTATAGAGTGTTACCATTGGATACGCTGCTACTTGTTGCAAAAGGGCTGGAGTCTGTAGAAAATACACACCCTACATCATCAGTGTCCAAAAAGACTGCCGCTCTCAGAGGAGACTCTAACCTCAGAGGAGCCAGCATATAAAGGGGAGAAAAAGGAGACACGGCGGTGTTTCAATTGTAACACGGTTGGGCACATCAGCAAGAATTGTATGATGCCTAGAAAACTGAGGACAAAGCAGCAGGGGGGTGGCACTAATGAGAAGCAGGGGGGCCAAAGCACAGCATAGGACAGTGGTGAGCCTGTGTCACTATCTCCTGCTATGGTAGTATCTTCAGGGAATAGCGGACTAGGACCTCAAGCTATTGTAACATTAGCAATAGAAGGAATCCCTACCACCTTCCTAGTAGACACAGGTGCAGCCAGAAGTGTCCTAAGACAACAAGATCTGCCCGACTCATCTTACCTGTCTGACATTGATGTTGCTTGTGTAGGAGTTGATGGTATCCCCTCTTCCAACAAGTTGACTCAGCCACTGCATATAGGCCCATTTCCAGACCTGCTTGCTAGATTTGTAGTGTCCTCCACATGCCCAATGAACTTGTTAGGTGCAGATGTACTTTCTTGCTTGCAAGCATCCATCTTGTTTACCCCAGATGGAACTATACAAGTGTCCTCGCCTTTAACAATTACTGACACGTCAGCACTCTGTTCACTACCAATATTACTCCACTTAGATGCGAAAAGTGACAATAGACAAGGCCCGGCCGACATCTTGGATAAGATTCCGGCAACCCTCTGGTCACGTGGTCCGGAAGATATTGGGCATTTAAAGGTGCCTCCAGTCATAGTAAAGTTGAAGCCTGGAGTTGAATTACCACGAAAACCCCAGTATCCTCTGAAGCCAGCAAAGATTGATGCAATTACACGGCAGATAGAGCGCCTGTTGAAACAGGGGGCGTTAGTGCGGTGTACGTCACCATGTAACACGCCCCTCTTCCCAGTGAAAAAGATATCCAAGAAAGGAGAGCCAGTAAAATACCGTATGGTACAAGATTTGCGAGCAGTCAATGAAGCAACCATATTAGACACTCCCATAGTACCTAACCCACACACTCTCCTCTCTGGAATACCTTCAACAGCAGCATACTTTACTGTAGTGGATCTGGCAAATGCATTCTTTAGCATCCCTCTAGATCCTTCATGTCAGTACCTCTTCGCATTTACACATGATCATAATCAATTTACATGGACTGTCATGCCCCAAAGGGCACAGAATTCTCCTAGTCAGTTTGCTAAGGCCATGGGTCTAATTCTTGATTCTTGGCAACAGGAGAACCCTGATGTTGTACTTCTGCAATATGTTGATGATCTCTTACTCTGTGCTGAAGACCTTCCTACAGCTACACGGACATCAGAGAGTTTAAGGCATCCAGAGAAAAATTACAGTGGTGTCAGGAGACTGTTATATTCCTGGGACATTGCCTTTCCAAAGCAGTGCGTCATCTCACACGCAGCCGTGTTAGGGCAATAGAAGAAATGTCTGTACCAGAAGGACACAGACCCCTCCACGCTTTCCTAGGTCTCATATCCTATTGCAGAGGGTGGATCCCAGAAGCCTCTCTCCTGATGCAGCCCTTGTATGATGTTCTGAAGATTGAACCCTTTCAGATGACACAGATAGCCCTAAATAACGTTTACGCTCTGAAACAGGCTATCTCCTCAGCCCCTGCATTAGGGCTACCCAACTATGACCTACCGTTAAAACTGTTTATATCAGAAAAAGAAGGACATGCAATGGGAGTCTTGACACAGTCCCATGGAAACAGACAGCGCCCCATTGGCTACTTCTCATGTCATCTGGATGCTGTAGCAAGAGGATGCCCTTCCTGTCTTAGGGCAGTATTTGCAGCTCATGCCTTATTGGATAAGACAAGTGACATAGTCCTTGGATATCCCTTGACAATTCTTGCTCCACATGACATTGCTGCTATCATAAATCAGACGCAGCCAAAACACCTGACAGCAGCCAGACACCTCCGTCTCCAATGTTCACTGCTCCTGCCAGATAATGTCACCTTACAGAGGTGTTATGTGCTTAATCCAGCCACTCTCTTGCCATTTCCTGAGGGGGGAGATGAGGAAGAAGGAGTCAAACATAAGCTCGGATGTAAAAAGTAATTTACTGAGACGCCTAGTCAAAAAGACAGAAACAGATGAAACACAAGACTCTCTACATTGTACGCTGTGGAACAAACAAACACCAGGACGGGATCTTCATTATGAAGCGTAGCTTATGAAATTGAAGCTAGTCACGTTAAAACTGATGACATTGTATAATGATACAATAGGGGATAGAGCACTCACGGTAGAGCTTCCTTTTGAAGCAGAATTGCTCTATAAACATTGGGATACAGCTGTCCCACACATAGCACTAACAAAGTCTGCACATAGTACATGGAGCTCATTGGGGACTGCACTGAAATGGTCGGAGTCCGCAGATGAAGATGAACTAGAAGCAGAAGGAATAACAAAACAAACCCTCAACTGGCATGTGAATAGTTTTCCCAAAGTACAGGCTGAAGACCCATATGCTGTTCCAGGATCAGTAAACCCACCTCATGACTGTCTTCAGCAAATGGAAATGGAGACCTCACACCTTGCGAATGTAAAAGAACTTGCCCTGACAGACCCAGACATCACTCTGTATGTGGATGGATAAAGGTATGCTGATGAGAATGGAAAATATCACACAGGATATGCTGTGACTACGGAAAAAGATGTGATACGAGCCTTCTCACTACCTCCCTCCCTGTCAGCACAAGAAGCAGAGTTGATTGCATTGACTAAGGCGTGTGAAATTGCGACAGGAGTCCGAGCTAACATCTATATTGACTCAAGATATGCTCTAGGAGTGACTCAAGACTTTGGAATAATCTGGAAAGCCAGAGGATTCATGACAGCTGCAGGCACCCCAGTAAAGCATGATAAAGCCATTCGTGAACTACTAGATGCTTTAGCACTCCCAAAGGAGGTGGCCATACTGAAAGTGAAGGCACATGGGAAGCTAAATTCAGATGAAGCACGGGGAAACCATCTAGCAGACCAGACGGCTAAGAAGGCAGCAATGATATCACAGGAAATGGACAAGAAAGAGGAGAAGAAAGACATAAATATCTACACAATGCAGACTTTACCTACAGATTTGAAACTACTCAAAGAATTGCAGAAGACTGTAAAGAAGAAGAAGTAAACAAGTGGAAAGCAAAGGGAGCAATCCTTAAAGATGGATTGTATGTTGATAATCTGAGATTGTGTTTACCAAAGAATCTCTATCCAGCAACAGTACAGTGGGCCCACGGACCGGCACACTTGTCAAAGACCCTCATGAACGCTCTAATAGACAAGTACTATATGGCCCCAGGCATAACTACACTTACGAGCAACTATTGCAAGTCCTGTAGCATCAGTGCTAAATGTAATACAGGCCGAACTGAGAAACCCCCACAGAAGCATTTAGCAAAATCTCTGTATCCATTCCAGAGAATACAGATTGATCACATACAGATGCCAAAGAGTGGTCGATTTGAATACGCTCTGGTCATTGTGGACATGTTCTCAGGATGGCCAGAGGCCTATCCAGTTGTAAACATGAAAGCCAAAACCACTGTAAAGAGACTGCTAACAGAGGCCATTTGTAAATATGGGGTCCCTGAAGTGATTGAGAGTGACCAAGGACCAGCCTTTACTGCAGTACTAGCCAAGGAAATTTGGGCAGCCTTGGGAGTGACTCTGTCCTTCCATACACCGTATCATCCCCAGAGTAGCGGGAAGGTAGAACGTATGAACGGGACTTTAAAGTCCAGGATGTTAAAAATGTCACAAGAAACTGGTATGCCATGGCCTGAAAGTCTCCCCATAGCCTTGTTCAGTGTCAGGTATACCCCTAGGGGAAAACATGCACTATCCCCTCATGAAATCCTGTTTGGGTCTGTTCCTAGATTAGGGTGCTACTTTCCTCAGCAGCTGCAACTAAAATCTAATGTACTTGCTGACTATGTGATTGCACTGTCCACCGCACTGACTAAAATCCATGTACAAGTGTTCTCTTCTATTCCAGATTCGGAAGTGATCACTGGTACTCATCAATTACTTCCTGGAGATTGGGTCCTGGTCAAGAAATTTGTGAGGAAAACCCCTTTGGAACCCAGATACGAAGGCCCTTTCCAAGTACTACTTATCACAGCTACATCAGTTAAGTTGGAAGGGAAAGCTACTTGGGTCCACGCATCACATTGCAAAAAGGTTCCTCCCCCTGATGACCAGGAAACAACACAATGAGTACAGCCCAGTGG
Source organism: Discoglossus pictus (assembly GCA_027410445.1). Taxonomy (NCBI): domain Eukaryota; kingdom Metazoa; phylum Chordata; class Amphibia; order Anura; family Alytidae; genus Discoglossus; species Discoglossus pictus. Next base: position 446,091,076 of record CM050163.1, read on the forward strand.
TTTATTCTGTTCCTTGCAGTATATTTGAACAAGGCTCAACATGTAACCATTACAAAATATGAGGATGGTATCACCTTTTGGTATAATTCACATACTACACATGTTGCTACATACACCTTTGACTTCTGTGACATTGTTCGTTGCCCCCCAATCCCCGAACAATGATTTATATAAGAAAGATCTATACATATGTGTTACTGATGAAATTGTTGGAAGACACTGTAACACATGGAAGGCGGTGGGATGGAACACTGGGACACATTGGGATTATAGGCCTCAGAGTGCTGCTGATAAGAAAGATGACCAGGGTAGATCTCTCCTTGACCGAATGACTCTAATAAAGACTGGTAGATGTCTGAATGGTGGGGTATCTGGTTCTAATATGCAATTGACTCTGACCATACAAAACCCTTGTACCATAGATGCTGACACATATCTACTGGGGGCTTGGATTAGAGGACAAACTGCTAAATTCACAGGCAAATTTAAGATAGCAGATCTATATAAGCACCCAGACTTACCTCTGGCATTACAGACATTGAAGCCAGGACCCCAGATCATTGGAACAATGACTGCCACTGGTGACCCAACATATGAGGACACGTTAGCTACTGAGACTGGATTTTCAGATCTTAATGTATGGTTGGAATGGATGGAATACAATGTACAGGAAAGTAATAAGACCAACTGTTGTGAGGTAAATCCACTTGTAAACATAACATAACATACATAAGTAAAGGCTGATAAACTGCAGAGTGCACTAATTGTGCCCAGCTAAGAAGGCAGAAGTTAATTCAAACAGGAGAAGGGGATCTTGTGAGATTGTGAACATTTTCAGTATCAAGTGCAATTCTAGTAAAAACCTAGGAGTTTAAATAAAAGGAGGGACTTCAAAGAAAAGGGAGGGCAGATTTATAGTGCAAAGGAGGAAAACTTTATGTAAATATATTATTTTATATTCTTTATTTTTCCCACTGAAATTTTGTAGACAATAATAATAATTATGAGTCAGTCCAGTGGCAACCTTATTCAGTGTACATCCTGTCATATGTATGCAATACTGGAACAGATGATCCAGGGTCCATACCTCTGTGAGAGGTGTGAGCATGTTGCCTCTCTGGAAGCTCAAATTGGAGACCTGGAGAGGAGAATTGCAGCACTTGGTGATATTGCTCCACTGGAAAGGGGGTTGGTGCTCACTGAGCACAGTTTAGCTGGGCCTAGCATGGAGGGTGGAGCTGGGGCTAGTGAGGATGTCCAGGGAGGCAGCTGGGTTACAGTTACAAGGGGAAGCAGGGGGAACAGGAGGAGGCAGGCCAGTTCTGAGTTGGCAAACAACAACAGATTTGCCGGATTGAGTGAAACTGTTGGGGATGTCCATTCAGGAATGGCAATGCCAGATAGAGCTGTTCCCTCTAACAGCCGGGGGAACAGTTCTTCTGGAGGAGTGGGAGGGCAAAATAGGCAGAGCAACAGACAGGATTTGGTGGTAGGGGACTTTATTATAAGGAAGGTAGACAGGGTGATTTGTCACCCAGATCCCAGCAATCGAACAGTTTGCTGTCTCCCAGGTGCTCAGGTTTGTCATGTTGTGGATCAGGTAGACAAATTATTGGGAGGGGCTGCAAATGAACCGGCGGTCTTGGTACATATTGGTACCAATGACAAAGTTAGTGGAAGATGGAGTGGCCTAAAGAATGATTTTAGAGAACTAGGTAATAAGCTGAAGGCAAGGACCTCCAAGGTAGTATTTTCTGAGATACTACCAGTGCCACGTGCTAGCCCAGGGAGGCAGAAGGAGATTAGGGAGGTTAATGCGTGGCTAAAGATGTGGTGCACTAAGGAGGGGTTTGGCTTTTTAGAGCACTAGGCTGACTTCTCACTTCGGTTCAATCTCTACAGTAGGGATGGATTGCACCTTAATGATGAGGGAGCTTTTGTACTAGGGGATAGGATGGTAGAAAGGCTGGAGGAGTTTTTAAACTAGTAGGTGGGGGGGAGGGACTAGATATAAGTAATTGGGTAGAAAGTGTAGAAGGTATAAAGGATGAATTAACAACTCATAGGGGAGGAGATGGGGGGAGGGGTAGTATAGTCAATAGGGAGGTAGTACTAAGTAATTCAAGTACAGTGGCAGGCACTTCAGAACTACAGACTCATAACATAAGGTGTATGCTTGCTAATGCCAGAAGCTTGCCAGGAAAAATGGGAGAGTTAGAATTATTAGCAATTAATGAAAAATGGGATTTAATAGGCATTAGCGAAACGTGGTGGGATGAATCTCATGACTGGACTGTTAATCTGGATGGTTATAACCTATTTAGGAAAGATAGAGGCAATGGTAAACAAGGAGGCGGGATTTGTCTGTATGTTAAGCCTGAATTTAAGGCTATAGTCAGAGAAGATATTTATGGTGGACCTAGTGATAAAGTTGAATGTTTGTGGGTAGAGTTAAATAGCGGAGAAGCAAATTCCAAAAGAATATTAGTAGGAGTATGCTATAAACCCCCAAATATAGCTGAAAGTGAGGAAATACAATTATTGTTACAGATTGGAAGTGCAGCTAAGCACGGGCAAGTTCTAATAATGGGAGATTTTAATTACCCTGAAACAAACTGGATAAATGAGACCAGCAGTTCATCTAAGGGGAGCAGGTTCTTGAGTACACTCAGGGATCATTATCTGGCCCAGGTTATACAGGAGCCTACTAGAAATGAAGCTATCTTAGGTTTACTCATCACAAATAATATTGATATAGTATCAAATGTTGAAATAGGGCAACCTTTGGGAAACAGTGATCACAACACAGTCTCATTTGAGATTGAATTAAAAAAAAAAACATTTTAAGGGGCCAACAAAAACTCTTAATTTTAAAAGGGCAAATTTTAACGGTCTAAGGGCAGCAATACAAAGTATAGACTGGGACAGAGAACTGATAGGTAAAAACCCTGAACATAAATATACTATATTTAAATCTTTACTAAATATACATACACATCGGCATATACCGTGTGGGAATAAAAGTAAAAGGAGTAAATCACAACCCATGTGGCTTAACAATGATTTAAAGATCAAGATACGGAGTAAAAAACAGGCATTTAAATTATACAAACAAGAGGGGACAGAGACTGCTTTACGGGAATACAAGGAAATCAACAAGGCTTGCAAAAGCGTGATTAGACTGGCTAAAATAGAAAATGAAAAATGTATTGCAAAAGAGAGTAAAATATTTTTTAAGTACATTAATGGGAAGAAGGCGAGGAAGGAAGCTATAGGAACATTAGAATGTGAAACAGGCTGTCTGAAAATGAGTGACCAGGATGAGCTAAATAGGTTCTTTTCTTCGGTATACACAAGGGAGGTACAAGTGGTTGGGACACTGCAACATAATGGGGCTACACTACCTTTGCCAAATAATTGGTTAACACAGGAAGTAATCCAGAAGAGGTTGGAAAAAATAAATGTTAATAAAGCCCCGAGTCCTGATGGAATACATCCAAGGGTACTAAGGGAACTGGGTTCTGTAATAGCCAAACCATTATATAAAATTTTTCAAGATTCACTCAACACAGGGTCTCTACCAGATGACTGGAGAAAAGCTGATGAGATACCTATATTTAAAAAGGGAGCAAGAGAAAATTCAAAGACCAGTGAGCCTCACTTCTGTAGTGGGGAAGCTTTTAGAAGGGTTAATAAGGGGTAATATACAAGAATATGTCTATTTGAACAGGATTATAAGTAGGAGTCAACATGGATTTATGAGGGATAGGTCATGTCAAACAAATTTAATTAGTTTCTATGAGGAGGTTAGTAGGAACCTGGATCAAGGCAACTCAGTGGATGTAGTCTTTTTGGATTTTGCAAAGGCTTTTGATACAGTGCCACATGGGAGACTATTGGGCAAACTAAGGGATACAGGAATTGCAGTAAATATCTGCTCATGGATTGAGAGCTGGCTAAAAGACAGGAAGCAAAGGGTTGTTGTAAATGGAAAATACTCCGATTGGACTAATGTGGTAAGTGGGGTTCCTCAGGGATCAGTATTAGGTCCTCTCCTTTCTAACATATTTATTAATGACTTAGAGGTATGATTGGAGTGTGGGGTCTCCATTTTCGCTGATGACACAAAGTTGTGCAAGGTAATTAAATTAGATATTGATGTGCTTTCCCTCCAAGGGGATTTACATAAAATTGAGGAATGGGCATCTAAATGGCAGATGAGATTTAATACGAAGAAATGTGAGGTTATGCATCTGGGAAGGAAAAATAGCCATGCAATTTATAATTTTAATGGAGCAAATCTAGGTGTATCAGATATTGAAAAAGATTTGGGAGTGCTTGTGGACAACCACCTAGGTAACTCAAAGCCAAGCAGCAGCTGCAAAGGCAAATAAAATATTAGCATGTATTAAGAAGGGTATAGAAGCCAGGGAAGCAAATATAATTCTGCCACTATACAAATCTCTAGTACGCCCTCATTTGGAATATGGAGTACAATTTTGGGCACCACTTCATAAAAGGGACATTTTAGAGCTGGAAAAGGTACAGAGAAGGGCAACAAAACCAATAAGGGGAATGGAGGGGCTAAGTTATGAAGAAAGACTAACCAAATTAAGCTTATTTTCTCTTGAAAAAAGGCGTCTAAGAGGAGATATGATTACCTTATATAAATACATCCAGGGTCAGTATAAAGATTTGTCGGGGGAGCTTTTTGTGCCAAGAGGTTTTCAACTGACAAGAGGACATCCCTTAAGGTTAGAAGTAAAAAGATTCCACCTCAAAGAAAGAAAAGGGTTCTTCGCAGTAAGGGTGGTTAATCTGTGGAATTCTCTACCAGAGGAGGTGGTGACAGCGGATTCGATAGATAACTTTAAAAGGGGACTAGATTTATTTCTAATTAAAAAGGGAATTCAGGGTTATCATGGATAATTAGAGAGACAGTATTGATCCAAATTTTTTACATTTCCCTTTGAGACGGTTGGCTAGGTCTCGCTTGTGTTTTTTTTTTTTTTTTTTCTGTTTGCCTTTTTCTGGACTAATTAATAATAATAAAAAAAAAAACATTAAATAATTGATTAATAATTAATTAACAACTGATGAATTAATAGTTGATCCACATATTCCAGATCAGAGGAGATCTTAAAAGGTTGAACTTGATGGACTGAAAATCTTTTTTCAACCTTAAATACTATGGGCCTCATTCTATTACCGGCCGTAAATCGGCCGTAAGGCTGCGATTCCTTGCGGGGGTTCTGTTAACTCGCGATTCTATTATACGGCCCCGCAAGGATCTCCTCTTACGGCCGGCCGCATATCTTAGAACCGGCCGTAAGCTCAGAAATATAAAAACGCAAAAATAAATTCAAGCCTGCACTGTACAGCTCTGTAAATGCCAGGGATCATATTGGGGGACATGAGGATTAAAAGAAACCCACTCTCAAGCTTGCACATCAGCCCAAACCCGAGTTCAAATTAACTCTTTATTTTCCGGCTGCGGCGTGGGCGGGTCTGAAGTGCTCCAAGCACTCTGGACTTTTTACATGGATATTTTACGGATATTAAAAATAAAATATTTTACGGATTTGAGTATAGGATAATAATGTGCTATTTTTTCTAACACCTAAAATCCCTTTATAGTCTTCTCAAAGTGCAGGATGGCTTTATTTGAGCTATTTTATGTGCTTAATTGGTGCTAGCGGGACCTCTTTCCTGCAAGTAAGCTGCGGTTAGTTTTTAGCCTTGCAGAGAGGGTTCCCGGAGCAATTGAATTGCAAATAGGAATTTCTTACGGCCGAAACTCTTGCGGCCGTTTTAGATCAAAGGCTTTCCTCTGGCGCGAGCGGCCGCATGAGATAGCAAGGCACCGGCCGCAAGCCTGCCGGAGTCCCCGGCCGTAAGGGAATAGAATAGCCGAATAGCTTGCGGCCGGTCCTTGCGGCCCCGCAACGGCTGCGGCCTCTAATAGAATGAGGCCCTATGTAACTATGTATGCGGCCATGCTAGGCCTCATTTAGGTACTGTTCCACTTACTATACCTTTGCAGGAAGATAAATGTTTTCTGAGGTTGTTTCAAATATAGACATAAATATATAGATAAGTGCGAACAATGGAGAAAAACGTACCCTGTGATAACTAATAATCCCCATCCAGGAAAAGGTATAACTATATACCCTGGAAATTATACGTGTTACAGGATAAATGTTTCTCATGGGTTCAATTTGCAGAAGTTCCCAAGTGGATTTTGTCACACATATAGAGATGGTTCATCCACACTGCTAATCAATCAGACACAAGCTTTAGGGGACATATATTGGTTATGTGGGGATATGAAACTCAGGGTAAGACTGTCAGGAGTATGGCGTGGGGAATGCACCTTGGCTAAAGCCATAATGCCGTTACACATTGTACCAACTTATTATGATGACAATCTACCTAATGCCCCCCAAGCAAGGTCCAGAAAGAGAAGACAAACTTCATCATCTGAACCTCTGGAAAGTTTTGACCCACATGTGTATATTGATGCTATTGGAGTCCCAAGGGGGGTGCCCGACCAATTTAAGGCCCAAAATCAGATAGCAGCAGGATATGAATCACTGATACCAATGATTGGTGTAAATAAGAATGTTTCCTGGATTAATTATATCTATTATAATCAGCAACGATTTGTTAACTACACTAAGGATGCCTTAAAAGGCATTGCAGAACAATTAGAGGCTACATCACACATGGCCTTCCAGAATTGTATGGCATTAGACATGATCCTTGCAGAAAAGGGTGGAGTATGTAAAATGCTTCCTGACACTAGCACATGTTGTACGTACATTCCTGATAACACAGGTCCAAATGGCAAGATCACACTGGCAATCCAAAAATTGGCTAATCTTGGTCAAGAATTAAAAGTAAATTCTGGTACCATGGACTATTGGGATTCATGGTTCGGATGGATGAATGGTTGGCAAAAGGTTTTATTACAAGTTGGAATGGCTATCCTACTTGCCTTCCTCTTGTGTTGTATTATTCCCTGTATACGTACTTATCTACAGGATGCAATGGTCAAGGCTTCACCCACCTTTGTGCACCAGAATCTAGAACTAGATTTCGGTGACCAAGATGATACCTATAAGACATCTCATATGCTAAAGCAGATGACCACAGGCTCAAAGGAGAGTGTCTTATGAATACCATGGTTCCTGATCTGAGTTAGTTACACTATTAGTTGATAGAGGCTTCTAGGTTTTCCCATGCCGCATAGGACATAGGGTAGGTGTGACGTTGGGTCATGGCAAGCCCGATCGAACGAAGATATGTACCTATGTCATACTCACATGCAAAGCTTTCAACATCCGGACATAGAATCCACAGAAGAATAGTGTTCCGGAGGCTTAAAAACATGTACTCTTAACTTGTATTATCCAATATGCAGTAGGTACTAACCTTCACAATGAACTAGTATGGGTGGGTTGGATGATGCAGAAAACATAATATGACATTTTAGGGGGGACTGCTATGGATCAGGATCTACAAGAAAAGGCATTTTATGTTTGCCCTACTCATACATTTTCTCTTTTCAGTATTACGTAATCTTATTAATAATGTTGATTATTGGAGACTCTAAGATGGAGGATTTGCCACTTCCGCATACAAGATGTCGGCAGCACTATTTCCGGATTGTTAAGGATGACGATGACTACCACACCCTGGGCACAAGAAGGAGAACGCCATCTTCCCTTTGTCCTAACCTTCTGACCAATGAGAGAAAGACTCATCCCACTGTGGGATGACACCTAGAGACTCCTTAATGCATTAACCCAATGCCTTGCTGAGATTCTGTAAAAGCGGATACCTCAGAACCAATGAATTACCGAATAAACCTGATGTTTTGCTTAGTTGCAACATTTATATGATTGTTAAATGTTATATATAGCAGCTGATTCAATAAACAGTGGGCGAGAGAAAGCTTTATACCAGAACTCTGTGTTGGTGTATTATTTCTCTAAGGTGTGCACACTATCTGTATATTGGTAATTTGGCCAGGGACAGATATCTCCGAGAACTATTTTAGTTTTCTCCAAAACAATCAAACACAAGACAAAGTGTTATTCGGTCAAAACATTTGTATATCTCAATGGTATGAAAATGACTTATTATACATTACTAAAATCACAGACATGCTTAGCAAATTTAATGTTTCTCCGACTGACCGTCACACTCAACCTCGACATTACCTAGTTCAAGAGAATTAAACAAACAACCATATCTGGGTAATCAGGTATGAGTACTGTCACCACATGTGGATATGGGTGCCCCTCACATCACGCCCCTCAGTGTGTCCCAGTCCCCCCACATTACACACCTCATTGTGTCCCAGTCCCCACATCACACCCTGCAGTGTGTCCCAGTCCCCCCACATTACGCCACTCAGTGTGTCCAGTCCCCACATCATACCCCTCAGTGTGTCCCAGTCCACGACATTACACCTCTTAGTGTGTCCCAGTCCCCCACATCACATCCCACAGTCCCCACATCACACCCCTCAGTGTGTCCCAGTCCCCCAGATCACAATCCTGTGTCCGGTCCCCCACATCACACCCCTCCGTGTGTCCCAGTCCCCATAGCACACCCCTCAGTGTGTTCCAGTCCCCACATCACACCCCTCAGTGTGTCCCAGTCCCCCACATCACACCCCTGTGTGTCCCAGTCCCCACATCACATCCCTCAGTGTGTCCCAGTCCCCCACATCACACCCCTGTGTGTCCCAGTCCCCCACATCACACCCCTCAGTGTGTCTCAGTCCCCCACATCACACCCCTCAGTGTGTCCCCATTACACCCATGTGTCCCAGTACCTACATCACACCCCTCAGTGTGTCCCAGTCCCCACATCACACCACTCAGTGTGTCTCAATCCCCACATCACACCCCTCAGTGTGTCCCAGTCCGCAAATCACACCCCTCAGTTTTTCCCAGTCTCCCACATCGAACCCCTCAGTTTTTCCCAGTCTCCCACATCGAACCCCTCAGTGTATCCCAGTCCCCACATCACACCCCTCAGTGTATCCCAGTCCCCACATCACACCCCTCAGTGCGTCCCAGTCCCCCACTTCACACCCCTCAGTGTGTCCCAGTCCCCCACATCACACCCCTGTGTGTCCCAGTCCCCCACATCACACCCCTCAGTGTGTCCCCATCCCCATTACACCCATGTGTCCCAGTACCTACATCACACCCCTCAGTGTGTCCCAGTCCCCACATCACACCACTCAGTGTGTCTCAATCCCCACATCACACCCCTCAGTGTGTCCCAGTCCCCCACATCACATCCTGCAGTGTGTTCCAGTTCCCACATTACACCCCGCAGTGTGTCCCAGTCCACCACATTACATTCCTCAGTGTGTCCCAGTCCACCACATCACATCCCTCAGTGTGTCCCAGTCCCCCACATTAACCCCTGTGTGTCCCAGTCCCCCACATCACGCCCCTAAGTGTGTCCCAGTCCCCCCATCCTACTCCTCAGTGTATCCCAGTCCCCCACACCACACCCCTGTGTGTCCCAGTCACCCACATCACACAGCTCAGTGTGTCCCAGTCCCCCCACATGACACCCCTCAGTGTGTCCCAGTCCCCCACATCACGCCCCTCAGTGTGTCCCAGTTCCCCACAACACACCCCTCAGTGTGTCCCAGTCCCCCACAACACACCCCTCAGTGTGTCCCAGTCCCCACATCCTACCCCTCAGTGTGTCCCAGTCCCCATATCACACCCTCAGTCCCCCACATTACACCACTCAAGTGTGTCCAGTCCCCACATCACACCTCTCAGTGTGTCCCAGTCCCCCACATCACACCCCTCAGTGTGTCCCAGTCCCCCACATCACACCCCTCAGTGTGTCCCAGTCCCCCACATCACATCCTGCAGTGTGTTCCAGTTCCCACATTACACCCCGCAGTGTGTCCCAGTCCACCACATTACATTCCTCAGTGTGTCCCAGTCCACCACATCACATCCCTCAGTGTGTCCCAGTCCCCCACATTAACCCCTGTGTGTCCCAGTCCCCCACATCACGCCCCTAAGTGTGTCCCAGTCCCCCCATCCTACTCCTCAGTGTATCCCAGTCCCCCACACCACACCCCTGTGTGTCCCAGTCACCCACATGACACCCCTCAGTGTGTCCCAGTCCCCCACATCACGCCCCTCAGTGTGTCCCAGTTCCCCACAACACACCCCTCAGTGTGTCCCAGTCCCCCACATCCTACCCCTCAGTGTGTCCCAGTCCCCACATCCTACCCCTCAGTGTGTCCCAGTCCCCATATCACACCCTCAGTGTCCCAGTCCCCCACATTACACCACTCAAGTGTGTCCAGTCCCCACATCACACCTCTCAGTGTGTCCCAGTCCCCCACATCACATCCTGCAGTGTGTCCCATTCCCCCACATCACACCGCTCAGGGTGTTCCAGTCCCCCACATTACACCCCTGTGTGTCCCAGTCCCCCACATCACACCCCACAGTGTGTCCCAGTCCCCCACATCACACCCCTCAGTGTGTCCCAGTCCTCACATCATACAACTGTGTGTCCCAGTTCCCACATCACAGCCCTCGGTGTGTCCCCGTCCCCCACATCAAACCCCTGTGTGTCCCAGTCCCCACATCAAAGCCCTCGGTGTGTCCCCGTCCCCCACATCACACCCCTGTGTGTCCCAATCCTCACATCACACCACGCAGTGTGTCCCAGCCCCCCCTCATCACACCCCGCAGTGTGCCCACCCATAGTACCCCGCAGTGTGTAGCATTGCTGGCCCCGCCCAGCTGTCACTGCAGTAGCGGTCGGAGTGGCCAGGCAGGCCAATGGCCAGTGGGGTGATGGGGGCTCCACCAATAAGATGCGTGCAGCGCTCTCCTCCTCTTCTCATTGGCTGGGTGCTCTGTGGCCCGGATTTGGTGCGCATTATCCCGTTATTCGGCGCTTTGTTGCAGTATTGGTTAGATATGCCAGTGGATCTCTCCCAGTGGAGCGGGGCTCTGGCCCTCACTGAGGTGGATGAGAAGCCCGCACACCCGCTCAGAGTGAGCTACGGCTCCGTGAGAGTGGAGGAGCTGGGGCAGGTGCTGACACCCACCCAGGTAGGCTCGGGGCACAGCTGCCCCGGGGTGTGTGTTGGTCGTGATTCAGACTCTAGGAGTCCTAGTGTGCCCTTCTATGGAGTGGGTGCAGTGTCAGACAGTGGGGCGGTCCCAGTCCTGATACATACAATATAACAGCGTGGTCTGTGTGTCTCCCCCGTGTACATAGGCAGGGACACCTGGCACACCAGCTCCTAGTACCTACTGCTGTCCTCACAGCTCAGATCACGTGCAGAGCTTTGTTTCTAATGTGTAGCCAGATATACACAGCCCTGTGTGCAGAGGGTACGCTATGATAGAATTGGGAGCAGATACGTACAAGCATGTACACAATTCTGATCATGTATTTAGGATCATTCTTTGACATTTGTTTTTGTGTAGGGGCAAAAGCAGTATGATTGTATAGGTATATCTAAGTTCCCTGTCTACCTTTCTCTAATCTAACACCTGCTCAGGAACACACACATTACATGGAGTCATTCTATGCACATAGAGTTATTTTATTTAAAAAAATAAAACTGTTTTCCACCCCCCCCCAGAGCTGCACAGTGTACCTACCAATAGAAACGCTGCCTTTGGGTATGGATTTTAACGCTATACAAAAAAACAATTCTGAATTACATGCTATTTTAGCAGGGATTTGCACTCACAAAAGCAGGTGCTTGCAAACTCAAGAGATTTAGCTAACTTTAGGGTAAGTTTAATCATGTTTATTTTGGGATTTTGTTAATGCACAAAAAATGTTTGCATACACTGCTGATTCTCCTCGTATGCATTCATAATCCAGGAAATTAAAACATGCCATTTATTTTTTTAAATCTAACATTAAAGCAATTGATTAGTCTTGGATAGTGAATTGAAAGACACATTAAGATGTTATATTGTATTTTCTTATAAAGTTATTTAACTTTAACTTTAAAAGAAGCTGGGGTTAAAAGCCCAAGGTTGCTGCAGTTCAGGGATTCACAAGGCTCACTGCTTTGGTTTCTGGTATTGATACTTAACAAACTCTCATTAAAACAAATATCTAATGTGTTTCTGAAAAATGCCATTTTGTTACAGCTGCCAGTGTCACTGCTTTTTAATACCATGAAAACTTATTACAATTATTTTCCACTTTCAGAACAAACAGGAAGCTGATTTACTCTTAACGAGCATTATCAGCTTGCTATACATTTTATTTATTAGCCTCTTTACCTCTGCAGTAAATAATTCCTGATATATATATATATATATATATATATATATATATATATATATATATATACACACAGTTGTTTTTTCAGCGAATGTGTAGCTCAATATGCTAATTTGCTACTTAGAGTACTTGATAAGGGTGGTAGAGGGGATCTAAACAAATGACAACATTGGGGGTTTAATGATTTGGCCACCACAGTGACTAGCAGATTGGGATTATAATTAGGACATCTGATCAAGCAGGGTGTCCTGGAGCTGCCCCTTTGCATAAAAATGCATAATACTACATTTCTCAGGAATGATTCACAGTATATAGCTATTATTTTATGCTAGTTAACAATAGCAGAAGAAAAAAAAAGAAAGCTTGATTTTGGGACGACAGAGTCCCTTTAAAGCTAAGGTGATCAAACCTCCCCATCTAGTGGGAGGGGCTTCTGAAAAAAATATGCTGCAGCGCTGCATGCAACTTAGTGAGACTGTATCTTATCAGAGCTCTGCAATATGCATTTCCCCACTGCTTACTTGAAAAGACTGGTCTCCTTACTTAAAGGCATATTAAAAGTTTTATGGATTATGAGTTCATCTAATAGAGAAGAATCAGAAGTGTATAAAAACATTTTTTGCATGAAAATACCAAATTAAACATTATTAAAGTTAACTCTCAAAATCAACTCGAGATTAAGCAGATTTTGAGGTTAACGCCCCTATATATCCCTGCTTAAAACTACCATCAAAATCCAGTTTTTTTTTTTGGCCAAGCAGAGGAAGATACAGCAGTCTCTGCAGCAAGCATCATGGGATTTGTAGGGTTAGTTCTCCAAACACACTTCAGCCTCCTCCCTTGAATGATGAAACCTACCAGTGCTGCTGTAGCTCTCTGCAAGATTTCTGCTGTTAGATATAAGGCTAGTAAAGATTTTTTTTTAAAAAAAACATACCCAAATGCAGTGTTTCTATTGGTAGGTACACTGTGCCTATGTTGGTCACGCTGTTGAGTCCCTTGCGAAGCGTCACACATCCAAGCCTTGGAAGCAGTGGAGCAGCGCAAGGCGCTCATTGCAGCCAGCAGCGCCGTCACACGAAGCAGCGGGCGCAGTACTTAGGCGCTCATTGCAGCTAGTGGCGCAGTATAAAAAAAAAACATGTACAAAAAATAACACACACAGCACAGGGGAGACACAGGAAGCCTGTGAGTGAGGTTGCAAGCGAATTACACCCATATTTGGCATTTTTTGACACTCCAAAATCGCCTAAGCGAGGGGGGAAAAATGGTGGACGAAAAATGCAAAATTTTAGAAACAGCATGAAAACGAGGCTCAGCAACGCCAGGCTTGCAAAACGTACAAAATACACAACGCTTAAGTCCGTAACACTTACATGAACAATGCCAGGCACGCAGGACTTTGAAAAAAAAAAAACAACGGCAGTCACAGCGCACCACGCAAACGTTCACCACACACACAGAGGATAAAGACGCAAGGAAAGGACAGGGGGGAGGTGCTGCAAAGAGACGCATGGGTGCTCATGTTAGGGGGGAAATGTGCTCAGAGGGCCCATAGCCTCGCATTGTGTGGCAAACAGCATTGCCAGCCTTACAATTTTCCTCCCGTCATTTTTGACGGGCAATTTCGTTGAAGGCACACATTGCAAGCCATGCAATGAGCGCTAAAGGCACTCATCGCGGAGCTTGCGTTGAGTGCTGAAGGTACTCAGAGGACCAAACCCATTGCCAACCTTACAATTTTATTCCCGTCATTGTTGATGGGCAAGTTACTAGTCTTTTAATAGTTACAGATCCTTGGCAAGTGAGTAGATACTAAAAATATCTACAGAATATTTTATATAACAGGTAGTGAATTAAACCCTATTTTGTGTACTTTTCCAAAAAATGATTTGGTCATTATGCATCAAAAAAAGTATATTATAAACTTGGAGGGCTTTGGTTGTTGTTGGGGGTAGGCTCAACAAGAAAAGTTAAATGGACGTTTCCTGTTATCTGCCCAGGTTAATGTAGAAAAACATTGACACTAGTATTTGTATTACTTCACCATATGTTAGAATTAAGTATAGTGATAATTGTTTTACATCGAAGAAATGGCAAACTGTTTTGTATATTTTCAGGTTCAAGATCGGCCAACAAGCATTGAGTGGGATGGGATGGATAGCAACAAGCTTTACACTCTTGTTCTCACAGATCCTGATGCACCGAGCAGACAGAATCCTAAATTCAGGTATGTACATATACATGTTTCCTGTGTTACTTGGTATTTAATTTAACAGTCCCTGATGTAGTGGATTTGAATTTTAGGGAATGGCATCATTTTGTCGTGGTGAACATGAAAGGAAATGATATCGGCACTGGATGTGTCATGTCTGATTATATTGGCTCAGGCCCACCAAAAGGAACAGGTGAGTATCTGTGATGAAATAAATATGGGTAAACAAACAAAGGGTTGCTGAGTAGAAGAGTTCTTAAAATGTTCCATCATAAATATTTTGGAAACTTAAAATGAATCCATGTGCAAATGCAACCACTCGATTGTCTAGGACCTGGCATGTGTTAGTCTAGGCTGTAAGTATCTCACTCGTGTAACTGTCTCTTGGAGCATTTTTTTTATTCTTCCAAACTCATAAATAGGGAAAGAGGATTCAGAATGTTTTAGAAAGATCCTTTAAAATATGTTTGAAAAAAAAAAAAAAAAAAAAAAATATATATATATATATATATATATATATATATATATATATATATATATATGTATATATATATGTGTGTGTGTGCGCATTTTAACTGTTTATTATTGGGTTCTATGCATGAACCTTGCTTAAGTGTTCCCAGGGGTATGAGATTAGAGTTTAGTTTGGTAGCTTACAACTCTTTTATTTGTCTAATTCGAAGAACCACAATGTTCCCTTCAAACTGGAAATATAAAGTCTTATAAAAAAAACAAAAAACGTACCATTGAGTTGAATAGTGGACACACCCGTCTTGTGAGTAGTCTCTTTCATACACAGATTTTATTGTATTTGATTTACTCAAATGCATGGGTTTAAAAAATCTATGTATTTCAACATGCTTTAGGAGATCTTTACAGTGATTGCTCCAAGTTGTCCTGAATTAAGTGGCCCTTTAACATTTTTCTGCATGCCTCTTCTCCCATACCTGCACTTTTTTTTTTTTTTTAACCTCATTGCAGGCTTAACATGGCACACAGACTATGATCTCTACCTGTTATTTTAAGATCTTACATTTAATTTTTTACTTTTTATTAACACAATAGATATTGCAAATCTCATTTTGTGTCCTCTATTCCCCACCCCTTTTGTAAACAGGTCTTCACCGTTATGTCTGGCTGGTATATGAGCAGTCTGAGCCCATGAAGTGTGATGAACGAGTTCTTACCAACCGATCTGGGGAGCACAGAGGGCAGTTTAAGGTGGCTTCCTTCCGGAAGAAGTACAAGCTAGGAAGCCCATTGGCAGGCAGCTGCTACCAAGCTGAGTGGGATGACTATGTCCCCAAGTTATATGAGAAGTTATCTTCATAAATGGTGAAAGAGCTCCCTGTCTGAGCATGAGAACATAAAGCACTTATTTGATATAGATGACAAATCCTGTGTGTAAATAAGGTAGACATTTGATTGGCATAAAAAAATATATAAAACCTTTTATTTCCTAAAGGAGCAGTGTTATACCTCTATGGTAAAATGCACCATTGGGCAGTATACTTCTAAATACAGTTCCAGTTATGACATTTGATAACTTGGCAGTTTCTTGTGCAATAAAATTGTGTTTTGTTCCATTGTGTAAGGAATATCCCTATTACTAGAGAGAATTCTTTCTGTTCAAGTATTAAAAATGGTGTAAAGCCTTTGTAAACCATACAGACGTTGCCAAAAGTGGGATATATGAAAATGATTTCCTTAAGTGTCACTGTGAATATTTAACTTGTCCTTCTCCCAGCCATTTGTGCACATTAAATGCCTCCATGAATTTATTGGCATAAACTAATACAACTGACTTATGATGAGCAATGCAGTATATGTTGCCAGTATTCTCCAGAGCTCAAAAAATGTGTTTATTAATTGTATTAATTATATAAATTTAATTTACTGTGTTTAGTTGCTGAAATAGTTTTCCATGACTAGAAAGAACAATAAAAACTCACCTGTAAAAAAAACAAATTCTGGAGTTGTAAATGTTTTTACTGTATATTTAAAACCGGAAACATCTCGTATCTATGCTTTACAATACCTTCTTCATCCAGTCTTATTGCTTTTTTTTTTTTTTTTTCTTCTAATCTTATTCAGTGGATAAATAGATACAGCGCCCAGTCTCTGGTGGTCAGATGCCCACTGTGGATTCCACTGGCATAGACTGTTTTACTGATTTAAGCTGCACTTGACACAGAAAATACATACAAAAAGTGGGCTGTCCATTAAAAAAAAAATGTATATCTATTCAGTGCTTTTACACCTCTCCTCAAAGTGCATTTTGCCATTTGGAGGAATGTCTTTAACTGCAAAATGGTGTTAAGCATATCTTCACTTTTCAATTTAACACAATCTAAGATTTGGCTTAAAATATTTGTTTTAAAGATAGTTCTCTAAAACAGGACATTTCCTATATAGGGTAGCTGAATTATGTACAAAGTCTATGACATTATCATTCCTATTTAGTCAATTGAATAGGGCTCAATATATTTTTTTACAGTAGTTTTTAGTTAGTAAACTTCTATACAAAAGGAAGGTCTTCATTAACTAAAAACTACTGTAAAAAAATATGCTCTGTGCTTTATATAGAGCCCTATTCAATTGGCCAAATCGCTTTTGAATGGGGCCCCTAGCCAGCAACTTGAGTAAAATTAGAGGTAGCAAGCAATTTGTAAAAAAAAATGTAAATTCTGGAAATACTTTTCTTGCATCCACACGCTATATATTTTTAGGGCCGCTGGGAAGAGTATTTGAAGAAACAAACCTGTAGGTCCTCACTCTTCTGCATGTTTCTTCTCTATTCTTCACCAGCAAAAAGCCGTGTGTTCCATATTGAGCGGTACATCTAGAAATCTTTACAAACATTTTTCTTCAACTGGAAAGTATGCAGAAATATACATTTTAGGATTTTTTTTTTCCTGTATGACCCATTCATATTTCATTCTTTTGTAGATGATAGTTGTTTTAATAGATATTTATTTGTGATCATCAGCAGCAAAAAGAAGAAAGCCTCTATTAGAATGCAAACGGTTTATTTTTTTTAAATACATTTTCAGAATGGTTGATGCTGTGCCATTAGAAAACTCTATATAGTGGGCAGCACATGAGAAGTTCTGTAGCGGGGAGTGGGTGAAGAAAAGACGAAGTTGTACGCCGGGCAAAGGAAGCGAGTAAAGGCGATACGTAGACTGGTGTGAAATTGCAGAGGGATTTTTATGAGATGGTCAATAGTTTTAATTTAATACTTGAGGCTGTAGTAAGCCAATGAAGGCATTTGAGAAATGGAGCAGCAGATGAGGTGTACAGCAAATGTCCCAATTATGTTATATTAAAGGATATTTGCAAAAATAATAGTGTTTTATAATAGAACTTTTAGCAATCCTCCATCATGGATCTGGACCTAAAGAAACTATGCAAAACAGATTTCATATAAATGTTTAAACTAGATTAATCATGTGTCCCCTAAATATAATTATGACATAAAATGTAAACTTTGCTTACTTCAAAGAAGCCCTCCAAGGCAAAGATTCTTACCTACTGAATACACCCCTTTCTTCCTGTTCTCCCTCATGACAACTGGCATCTTGCACACCTGTGAACATCCACAGGGAAGGGACTTCACACTACTATCATCTCATGCTGAATATTTTATTGTCTAAATGTTTTATTAAGTGAAGTTAACATTATATGTTGTAATTACGCAGAGTATAAAATGAATTAAGGAACTTTGTTAAAACCGTTACATAAATCAAAAAAACAAAAACAAAGTTGCTGTAACTATTAATTAACATGAAGGGAGGAGATCAACAGGAGGACCATGAAAGAAAGGAGCTGGTTAAATCAGGATTTTCAGATTCATGTAAAATGTATAAGCTGCTAAGATTCAACCATGGGGCATACTATTCTGAATAATCTCCCCAACTGAACAAGTTAGACTATAATGACACTTTTTTAAACTACATTTAAAATCCTCTCTCCTAACTGACTAATATATGATTGTCTGACCTGCCATATAACAATTGTGTGTTTTTGTTAAATGGATATATAAGAGGAAATAAGAGCATAGAAGCGAGACCAATCACACCAGAGGTTGTCTCAGTTCAATATCCCCTCACACAGGACAGTTACCAAGACTCAAGGACAAATTGCAGGGCCTCAGTAAAAGTTGAAGCATTATTGATAGAATAAAAGAAAATAATAAAAACCTTTCCTCTGAATGAAACACAACCATGTATGAGTTCTACTTTTTATACAGTTTTTCCCTAATACAACAATGAGCCATATTCATATGTATACATAACTTAACACGTTTTGACCCTCTGAATTACCCATTCTGAGCTAGGAACTTCCACCAAGGGCACAGCGCCAGCCTGTTTATTTCCAATGTCTAGGTGTTAATAAGTCTGTGGCTTCAAATGTCAAGGACCTATGGACAATGTTTAGGCAAAAGAGGGGGTCCCAGAGTACTGTGAATGTTGGAGACGGAGTGTCTGGGTGAGGGAGGTACCATGGATTAGTGGTAGACAGGCTTATGTCCCGGGCAGAGGGGCTTCCTCTCATCCGGGAACACAGCGGAGGACAGGGGGGTTGTAAGTGGTCTCATGGAACTCTATAAGCAAGGGGGTTCTTTATTCCCGATATTCGTAGGGACGATGGAGGTTATGTATACCCGTTACCTATCCTCTTTGGTAGAGATACTTTTATTAAGTCAGAGAGGAGTCCTCTAGGAGTTATTCACTTTTAGGAACTGACCAGCACTTCTATAATATTACAAACAATTCAGTCTGCCTATTAGATTGTATGTGGGTTCAGGAACAATGCCTAAGGTCAATAAGTGGTACTTCATCTGCAAAGACAGCTCTTACTCCAGTTATCCCAGGCTTAACCACAGAATTACCTACACATGTCCACTACAGCTAGATGCTCTATCAAGAGATAGAGGGCCGCCATGTCTAGTGCTCTGGATTATTGGAATTGTGGAAGTAGGGAAAGGATAAAAGGGAAAGAATATTTCATAGGAATTCATCCAATATACTAAAGGGCAGGATGATCTCTCCCATATACCCAATCTACCCTGTGAATTGGAATTAGAAGGGAGTTGTAGTTAAGGGACGATATAATAAATCAGTTGTTCAGGATTGTGTGAAAAAGAAAAGGATTTTGGAAATATTTCACAAGTGACTGATTTGGTAAGTGTTTTTACGAGGAAAGTAAATGGAGGGCTATGGTTGCGAAAGAATGAGGGCATGTTAAAGGCTCAGTTCTAATTTTAAGTGATCAGTAGCCATCAATGAATACATTTTGGATACCTATGACGGAACCTTGCTGTCCCTCACCAGTAAATGGTAGTGGACAAGAGAGAAATTGATTAAATGAGCCGTTCTAAAGATACGCCGTATGAAGGGGTTTATTAACTGTGTCATAGGGGGTCATGTTTAGGAGAATACATGGTGTAATGTCACTTTAGCTATAAAAAGTTTGTTTACAACTTAACCTTCTATTAAACTGCACTAATTTATGTGCAAAAATAATATTGCTGACACTCAAGTAAATAGTTTGAGGTCAATGAGTGAATAAAATAGTTGTAAACAAGCTGTATTTCGTAAACTATGGGAAATAAAGGGACAGAGGAAAATTAAGATTATTCGAATGGGGCTTCCCCTGGTTCAAATCAAGGGTTTTATTTCAGTCCTCATGGGACATGGTTATATGTTATCTTAGTTTATTACATATTTTATGGAGATATGTTTTTCTCAAATTACAAAGTTTTAAGTGAGGTAATGATTGATGTAATGGCATGGAGAGGAATCAAACCCAGGGCTGCAACTTCATAGATATTTACACTTCACTCTAGACATCCATTTGGTGACTGCAGCCATGAAAAGAGGTTTGCTTCTAGGGAGGAAATCTATGGCAAGCAGAGTTAGAACTGGTATTCCCAGTAACATAGCGATGTGAGAGCTGGACCATAAAAAAGGCTGAGCACCATAGAATTGACCCCTTTGAATTGTGGAATTGGCAAAAAACTACTTAGAGTCCCTTGGACTGCAAGAAAATCCAATAAATCAGTACTTCAGGAAATTAAGACGAACTGTTTCCTTGAAAGTATGATCATGAGGCTAAAGCTCAATTATTTAGCCATATCATGAGAAAACAGGATTCCCTAGAGAAGAGTCTGATGCTGGGAATGATTGAAGGCTCAAGAAAAAGAGGATGACAGAGGCGGAGATGGATAGATGTGGTCACTGAAGCAATGAACATGATGGAGCTCAGAGGGACAGTGACTGAGAGATGCACCTGGCGTGCTGCAGTCCATAGGGTCATGGAGAGTAGAACGTGACTGAACAACAATTGTAATGTCAAAATTATTTCCACAACATGCACACCTGATTCTAATTAGTGCACTGGGACAGCTGCTTATGTATTCTACAAGAACAGGAGAGGTCATAAACAGGATCACTTCCGGCTCCGGCCGTCTACTTCCGGTTTTGGATTCCATGCTGGCGTACCTCCGTCTATGTAGGATCTTGGTTCAGCTGCTGTTTTTAGCTGTGCCTACAGTCCACAGAGGTCATTCTGGAGGGGGTAAGTGGGCAGGTGGTGGGCATAGTCCCAGAATAGATAGCATAGACCTAGTTTGTATAGGTAGTTAGGGAGGTAAATAGCGGGCCTCCATATGTCAAATCTGCTATTGTATTTACAGAGAGGGCCACAGAGGTACAACTGTAATCTCCCCTACCTGCCTATACATTCCCCACTACAGAATGAAGGTGGCACTTGCTGAGCATTAATGATTGTACAGTAATCTACATGTATGCAACTCATATATTAAATGCACATCTCTAATTGTATGAATATTTAACTAACAATACAGACTGTTACTGACCAGTCCATTGTTGATTTAATCTGTATTGATTTGCTTTTGATCATATTTACCATATCAATGGATTAATTATTTTGATATACAGGGAGTGCAGAATTATTAGGCAAATGAGTATTTTGACCACATCATCCTCTTTATGCATGTTGTCTTACTCCAAGCTGTATAGGCTCGAAAGCCTACTACCAATTAAGCATATTAGGTGATGTGCATCTCTGTAATGAGAAGGGGTGTGGTCTAATGACATCAACATCCTATATCAGGTGTGCATAATTATTAGGCAACTTCCTTTCCTTTGGCAAAATGGGTCAAAAGAAGGACTTGACAGGCTCAGAAAAGTCAAAAATAGTGAGATATCTTGCAGAGGGATGCAGCACTCTTAAAATTGCAAAGCTTCTGAAGCGTGATCATCGAACAATCAAGCATTTCATTCAAAATAGTCAACAGGGTCGCAAGAAGCGTGTGGAAAAACCAAGGCGCAAAATAACTGCCCATGAACTGAGAAAAGTCAAGCGTGCAGCTGCCACAATGCCACTTGCCACCAGTTTGGCCATATTTCAGAGCTGCAACATCACTGGAGTGCCCAAAAGCACAAGGTGTGCAATACTCAGAGACATGGCCAAGGTAAGAAAGGCTGAAAGACGACCACCACTGAACAAGACACACAAGCCGAAACGTCAAGACTGGGCCAAGAAATATCTCAAGACTGATTTTTTTAAGGTTTTATGGACTGATGAAATGAGAGTGAGTCTTGATGGGCCAGATGGATGGGCCCGTGGCTGGATTGGTAAAGGGCAGAGAGCTCCAGTCCGACTCCGACGCCAGCAAGGTGGAGGTGGAGTACTGGTTTGGGCTGGTATCATCAAAGATGAGCTTGTGGGGCCTTTTCGGGTTGAGGATGGAGTCAAGCTCAACTCCCAAACCTACTGCCAGTTCCTGGAAGACACCTTCAAGCAGTGGTACAGGAAGTCTGCATCCTTCAAGAAAAACATGATTTTCATGCAGGACAATGCTCCATCACACGCGTCCAAGTACTCCACAGCGTGGCTGGCAAGAAAGGGTATAAAAGAAGAAAATATAATGACATGGCCTCCTTGTTCACCTGATCTGAACCCCATTGAGAACCTGTGGTCCATCATCAAATGTGAGATTTACAAGGAGGGAAAACAGTACACCTCTCTGAACAGTGTCTGGGAGGCTGTGGTTGCTGCTGCACGCAATGTTGATGGTGAACAGATCAAAACACTGACAGACCCATGGATGGCAGGCTTTTGAGTGTCCTTGCAAAGAAAGGTGGCTATATTGGTCACCGATTTGTTTTTGTTTTGTTTTTGAATGTCAGAAATGTATATTTGTGAATGTTGAGATGTTATATTGGTTTCACTGGTAAAAATAAATAATTGAAATGGGTATATATTTGTTTTTTGTTAAGTTGCCTAATAATTATGCACAGTAATAGTCACCTGCACACACAGATATCCCCCTAAAATAGCTAAAACTAAAAACAAACTAAAAACTACTTCCAAAAATATTCAGCTTTGATATTAATGATTTTTTGGGGTTCATTGAGAACATGGTTGTTGTTCAATATTAAAATTAATCCTCAAAAATACAACTTGCCTAATAATTCTGCACTCCCTGTACAGTTAGAGTGATTTAATAATTATTGGAATATATTGGTTCTGCATAAATTTAACTTAATTCTGTAGATGGCCGGACTACCGTGATTTTAATATGTTTATTGTCTTTTGTATATTGTGTACATTAATAAAATTATATTTTAAAATATGGTATTTAATTTAGATTTTTTCATCATACATGTGGGATCATTTCATGAGGGTAAACAATATCATGGGAATTAAAGGTGTACTTTCTTCTTTCTTTTTGCTATAATTATGAATTTTTACACTGCCAATGATATTTTCTTAGTAGCGAGATAACTCACTTGATTATTACTATATGTGAACATATCCAATTATTATAATTATTTCTACGAGATACCCTGGATAATTACTCTTTATTTTGTCTTTTTTCAAACCTAAAACCACTAACTCTTTAAGCTTCCAAGTTAATTTAGAAGCAATTAAAAAA
This sequence comes from Discoglossus pictus, assembly GCA_027410445.1. Taxonomy (NCBI): domain Eukaryota; kingdom Metazoa; phylum Chordata; class Amphibia; order Anura; family Alytidae; genus Discoglossus; species Discoglossus pictus. The sequence goes on from CM050163.1 coordinate 446,114,577, forward strand.
AAAACAAAAAAAAAAAACACCTTTCCACATGCTTTCCAGACCACTATCTGGCGGAGTGGAGCACATAGTGACTTTGGTGTTCCTTTAAATTGTACATTCTGGGATCCTGGTGTGTGAGGACTTGTATAGTATATTTTAAAATAGAAAGATTTTATGTACACAAACTTACATTTTCACTAAATGCTCATATATGGATGTTACTTTCTTGATAAACACTGTGGTATAGTCTTTTAAATGTATACAGTTGTCTAATAAATTGGTTAGGATACTGGTTCCATTGTCAATGAGATTACGTCCTTGAGGCTTAACACATTTAACAATACAAGTTTATAAAATACAATAAAAAAAAATAAAAAAAAGAAGGACTAGAACTTAGTAAACATGTTTGTGAACTAGAAAGGATCTTGACCATAGGCTTCTGTTCCTGTGCACAAGTTTGTAGCAAAAAAAAAAAGTGCAATCCAAGGTTTCAGTTTTACCCCCCAAAATAATTTTATACATTGGAAGAGATTTTCTTCAAATGTCCTGCACAATCTTCGTTGACAGACACCTTCACCCCTAATTGCTATATATGGATGATGTATTTGAAGAAGAGAAAGAAGAGCTACGTCTTGATTTCTTCCACATTTTGCTTCAATATGACCTGAAGTGACAACTAGTGGCAGTAGTGCCAAAAATACAATTCAGGAAAATAAAAGTGAAATTATACTTCCAATTTTACACACACACACACACAAAAGTTCAATATCTAGGCTTGTTTTCCCAACATCATACCACTCTCTGTATCATGGACTTAACAAGCGGGGCAGTAAAGATTCTTATTCGGTTTGATTATCCCACCAAGACGCACACATTTAAAAAGCACCCTCTGCCTAATTTGAACACTTTTACCAAATTAATCATTTTACTGTCACCAATAAGAACTGCCGCAGGCTGAGAACTAACATGTGTAACAACATCCATACAATACCAAGCACATGTTCAGGTCAACAACAAGGTGCTGCAGAATAGATCATAAGAATGTAAATTTCATCACATGGAACATAGGCACACTGATATTGTCTATTCTCACTTCTCCATTCTTTTTCTACAAGTCTATTTTGCATTATACAGCCCACTCCTTAAAGACATATTAGTTGTTAATGTTTCCTTAAGGCCCGTTCAAGTATGAGCACATACATACACATGTATTTCTTAAGCATTGCATTCGAATAGCTCCATTTCTGCACTGGAATCTAATCTGATTCACCACTTTAGACTGGTTTCTGTAAAGCCATCTGCAGACCACTTGGTTCTTATGGCATTTTAACTGAGGAAAATAGTTATGTTAATAGACCTAGAACTCCACAAAACTGCTTTGTATCATCAGATAAAAACTTGTAAGTCATATGGAAAAACTGTTTATTTGTTTTAAACAATTTCATTTTTACTCTTATAGGTGATTTTAGTTATTGCTGCACCAACGGCAGGGTACAGCGTTCAGAGCGCTCTCTGTCCCTCATCGGCTTCCGTGCCAAGAGGACAGAAGAGATGGGAAGTATGTTGAGAAATGAGTTACTGCCAATGTACTGCAGAGTGCATAGCCGTTTATACCTATTGTTCGTTTTAGCCGGTGAACTCATTAAAAATAAAATTATATATACACAAACACCAGCTTAATCACATAACTTATGTGTAAATCTATCAACTGTCTTCAAGGGAACATTTGACCAACTTGAATACCTAACTTCTCTGCTACAAAAATCATTTGGAACCATCCTATAGTCATTATGCAGTGAATCTGTCATGTGCGGACTCCTGCTTTCCTGCCAAGCTTTAAATGCATCCTTAATAAAAATTCCAACTCTGCCAGCCTGGTTTATTATTGGTGCAGTTCCATGTTTGTAAAATATGGCCACTACACACTTTGCGATTTTTTTAACTTATTTGGGTGTCTGTAAGGAATCACACCGACTTGCATCTTTTGAATGGTTTTGCAAAGTGTGGCTTAGTGTGCCTTAGTGCAGCCTCATTTCTTAGACAAACCAAGTCCGTATGACATAAGTAATTTTGGAAAACATCAAAAGCCACATCTTGAAGAGTTTGTCACTAACTCCAATTTGATCAGAAATTTAAAGAAAGTCTTCTCCACAACAGGCTGTTGCAAAGATTAATTAAAGGGACGAATCGTTTTATTTCTCTATGGAATTCACAAAAGGCAAGAGAAAAAAAAAAAGGAAAAAAAAAAAAGAAGAAAATGTTTTATCATGAAGCTAACTTTAAAGTTGTTCTACTAGGACTTTAACGTCAAATACATGCCTCATTATCTTTCATTACAAAGGAGGAATTCTATCCTCCATCATCCAAATGATTGGCATGAGAGAGGAGCTAGTATTTGCTTCCATCTTCCATGCAGATTTAACAAATGCTATCAGATATCCTCTGAGATTCAAAGCTATATACAACCCTTACCCAAGGGTGGTAGTAGGCCATACACATTACTACAGAAAGTATTTTGGAGTTTTACTTTAAACACAACGTATTTTCCCCATTTCCCTCCAACTTTGCATCTGAGGTTTCCCTTTTTATAAATAACATCAGCATCACATTAGCTTCCAACGTCTGCTACCTTTGAGTCACACAAGATGCACATTTTTGTTAATTTCCCTGATTCTATCACTCAAAAATCTTGCGGTATACAAAATTCATCCGTTCTTCAGGCAAGACACTATAAAAGTCCTAATTCATGTACTTATGCCCCAAACTTAACTAGTCTCACTCCAATCTATCCTAAATAGGAGACACACCCCCCACACACCCATTGCTCCTTACCTGCTGATCTCATCTGCACCTCTCCCTATATTTTAACTCTTGTCTTCCAGTAAACTCCAAGCCCTCACCTTGAGCCACCAATGATTTTAGTACTTCCTTTAATATATGTAGTTTAGAGGGTAGAAGTAAGAGTGGACACGGAGTAGTGTGATGCGAAGTGGGTTTAAGTTCATAGAGCAGGTGGAGGTGGGGCTGTGTGGTATGTAAAGGCTGCAAGATCAGAGATGGTGGTCAGACGGAATGGAATGCTAGATGGCATAGTCCCCTTTGAAAGACCAAAGGTTAGAGAAAAAATGTCAGCAGTTGCATCGGGTTAAATGACATGTTGTAGAGGAAGTCAGGAGGAAAAGTGATCAAGAAAGTGTGAGGATGTTGCATTACGGTGATAAATAACTGCTGAATTTATAGTAAAATGTGAATAGAGCATGATGAGGTGAGCCATAAAACGGAGGTGAAGGAGAGAGAAGTAACTGGGGAAATGGTGTGAAAGGAAGAGGAGTTGAGGGAAAGAAGAAATTCCACTCCAGCCACAACCTAAGACCTTGTGAGAGACACAGAAGAAAAGTGTAAAGCACTATAAGGTAGGGTAGCAGTGGAGACAATGTCGGACAAGGAAAACCTTTAATGGTTAGCAAGCTAAAAAGTTTGATATGAAGAGGTCATGATGGCAGTAGCTTTGGACATGCAGATCGAGCATTCCAGAGCTCAAAAGAGAACATAACTGTAGGTACATGGTGGCAGGTTATGAGAATAAGATTGTGTGTATTCCTAGGTCTGGTATGATTGTATGGAAGCAGATAGTAAATGGGAGCGACTAGGAAGAGTGGAGATGTCCCTAGCAGCTAATAATAGAGTGAGAGATAAAGTTGGGAGTGAGTCATGTAGTCTTTATAAAAAATTAGCACATAGGAAGTGAGGTGAACATAGCAAAGAGAGGGTGCTATGTAAATGAGGTGGTTTGAAGGAAGAGGGTAGAGGCAGAGTAAAGGATGATGAGCAGACAGGGAAGCATAATGGATGTACATTGTGGTGATATACTAGCTGAATCCACAAATGTCTCTTTGTCAGATGTTAGGCAGCACTGGGTCAAGATCTCTTTCCAGCTTCCTTTACGTTCATCTCCAGTCTATCTCTGGCGTTACATCTAAGTTCACTTCACACCTGCTTGGCCCACGTCTTGCCATTTATTTTTATTACAGACAGAATTCTCCCATTTTATTAAATCATCCTGGGATGGGAATGCAGTAGGATGACATTCTCATTGTAAAAGAAAACTAGTAAGCATTTAGACCAAACTTCCTTGTAGGACAGCTATATAGTGGGTTTACATATGACATGCAGTTTCCTTTTCTCAGTTACTAGCGTGTCTTAGCTATACATACATACATACATTTAGAGTTGGAATGATGGAATTTATAGTAGTACAAGCGAATTGCCAGTCAAAAAATTACAGCAATAAAATTGTAACGCAGGTAATGCCATTTGCCACACAATGTAAGGCTTTTTGTCCTCTGAGTACCTTCGGCGCTCATTGCGTGGGTCGCAATGAGCGCCTTCTGCGCTCATTGCAAGCCTCTCCCCTTGTGTACTTTTGCTCCTCTAAGCACCCTGGCCGTTCATTGTGAGGTCCGCGCTGTTTATATTAATTAATTAATTAAATAATAAATTAATATACTTTACCTATTTATAATGAATATATCCAGGAGTCAATATGCTGAAGAGCTAACAATCGCTGTTGGTTTTTCTGCAGCATACAATGAACATTGGGACTATTGGTCATCGGAGTAGAAAGTGTCAGCAATGTGGCAAGTGTGCACTGTAAATATGCTGCGTGAGCGAGGCTAAACCGTTTAGTTGTGTAATGCAGTATTTTAGATTGGTAATGTTATTAGTTTGAAGTTAGTGTTGTAAAATGGCGGCAAGTGTGTATGTGTTACACGGGTCTCGAGCATTTTCGGTCCTTCCTAATAGTGTATTTTGTACCTCGTACGTTCCTGGCTAAAAGTTGTATGTGCCTGTCGGTGTTTTGCGTGTTTAGGGTTCGTGTAGCCTAGTTTTCTTTTTTCCTGCAACCATTAAGCGATTTCCGAGTGGCGAAACTCTGCAAATTCGATTTAAATTTGCGTGCAACCTCACTCCTGGCTGTCCCATCCCCCCGCCACCCGTGCTGTGTGTGATGTTTTTTTTTTGTATTTGTTGTGTTTTTGGATGTGCGTGGTTCGGCCGTTAACTTTGTATTTTTTTGTGGGTCGTATTTTCTCTTCAAAGTGTTACGGGCCGTAATTTTTTCAGGCGATTTTTTTAAAATTGTTACAGGTCTCGCACTGTGAATTGTGTATTTGAGTTTTCTGTTGTAGTGTAGTCCCGATGGGTCGTAGGTATGATGCTTATTGCGTGTGGGGCCTACGCCTATGGCGCTCATCTCAACCAGTGCAAGGAGTGCCTTTGGTGCTCCTTGCCTGGCCGCAACTGCTTTGCAAGCACGCAGTTTTAACGTTGTGTTACCAACCTTTTTTGGCAAGCCCGCGCTGCTGAGAAGTATATACAGTCAGGTCCATAAATATTGGGACATCGACACAATTCTAAACTTTTTGGCTCTATACACCACCACAATGGATTTTAAATGAAACTAACAAGATGTGCTTTAACGGCAGACTTTCAGCTTTAAATTGAGGGTATTTACATCCAAATCAGGTGAACGGTGTAGGAATTACAACAGTTTGTATATGTGCCTCCCACTTTTTAAGGGACCAAAAGTAATGGGACAATTGGCTGCTCAGCTGTTCCATGGCCAGGTGTGTGTTATTCCCTCATTATCCCATTTACAAAGAGCAGATACAAGCTCCAGTGTTCATTTCAAGTGTGCTATTTGCATTTGTTGCTGTTAACTCTCAATATGAGATCCAAAAAGAGCTGTCACTATCAGTGAAGCAAGCCATCATTAGGCTGAAAAAACAAAACAAACCCATCAGAGATATAGCAAAAACATTAGGTGTGGCCAAATCAACTGTTTGGAACATACTTAAAAAGGAAGAACGCACCGGTGAGCTCAGCAAGACCAAAAGACCCGGAAGACCACGGAAAACAACTGTGGTGGATGACCGAAGAATTATTTCCCTGGTGAAGAAAACACCCTTCACAACAGTTGGCCAGATCAAGAACACTCTCCAGGAGGTAGGTGTATGTGTGTCAAAGTCAACAATCAAGAGAAGACTTACAGAGTAAATACAGAGGGTTCACCACAAGATGTAAACCATTGGTGAGCCTCAAAAACAGGAAGGCCAGATTAGAGTTTTCCAAACAACACCTAAAAAAGCCTTCACAGTTCTGGAACAACATCCTATGGACAGATGAGACTAAGATCAACTTGTACCAGAGTGATGGGAAGAGAAGAGTATGGAGACGGAAAGGAACTGCTCATGATCCAAAGCATACCACCTCATCAGTGAAGCATGGTGGTGGTAGTGTCATGGCGTGGGCATGTATGGCTGCCAATGGAACTGGTTCTCTTGTATTTATTGATGATGTGACTGCTGACAAAAGCAGCAGGATTAATTCTGAAGTGTTTCGGGCAATATTATCTGCTCATATTCAGCCAAATGCTTCAGAACTCATTGGACGGCGCTTCACAGTGCAGATGGACAATGACCCGAAGCATACTGCAAAAGCAACCAAAGAGTTTTTTAAGGGAAAGAAGTGGAATGTTATGCAATGGCCAAGTCAATCACCTGATCTGAATCCGATTGAGCATGCATTTCACTTGCTGAAGACAAAACTGAAGGGAAAATGCCCCAAGAACAAGCAGGAACTGAAGACAGTTGCAATAGTGGTCTGGCAGAGCATCACCGGGGATGAAACCCAGCGTCTGGTGATGTCTATGCGTTCCAGACTTCAGGCTGTAATTGACTGCAAAGGATTTGCAACCAAGTATTAAAAAGTGAAAGTTTGTTTTATGACTGTTAATCTGTCCCATTACTTTTGGTCCCTTAAAAAGTGGGAGGCACATATACAAACTGTTGTAATTCCTACACCGTTCACCTGATTTGGATGTAAATACCCTCAAATTAAAGCTGAAAATCTGCAGTTAAAGCACATCTTGTTCATTTCATTTCAAATCCATTGTGGTGGTGTATAGAGCCAAAAAGATTAGAATTATGTCGATGTCCCAATATTTATGGACCTGACTGTATGTGATATTAGAGGGCAAATCTAAATAAATAAAAAAATGCATAGTACCAAACTAGAGGTTTAAAAAAAAAAAAAATACAAATTACAATTGAAGTATTATGGTCCCTAACTTGCCAACCAACCTTATAAAGCACATTGCCTGTTGGAGGGTTTTCAACATAGAACAGGTAGCCCCTCTCTCTTATGTGTTCACTGACATTGTAAATTCAACAGTACAGATCAATCATAGTGCTTTTGACCTAACAAAAACCTTCTCATTACCATATGTTCTTCTATCCACCATTAATTCATATTCATCTCTCTCTTGGTACATTTTAAAACTGCAAAAAAAAAAAAAAAAAAAGGGGGCGGGGGGTGGGTCGTAAATCACACTGTGTGGTATCGGGCTCTTCAAATGAAATAGTGTTGATCAACAGGTATACAAATCTACAGTCAAATCTGATAGTCCAGTTTTTCAAATGCCAAATCCAATATATACAGTGCTCTCCAGAATTATTAGCTTCCTTGGTAAAGATGAGCAAAATACACTATAAAAAAGTCTTTGGTGCTTATCAGCTTAAGTTTCCACTAAAAATAAGAGAGAACTCTAGCTGTTCAAATTATTAATGAACAAAATTGCCACACGGTGCACTTAGTACTTTGTGCACTCTCTGTTTTCCAATAGATTATTTTCTTATAATTCCTCCATATAAAATATCTTCTGAGCATACCACATTTTCCAGGGACTTTGAAAAAAAAAAATTTATATATATATATATATATATATATATATATATATATATATATATATATATATATATATATATATATATATATATATATATATCTATATATATATGGGTTCTATGGTCAGATGAGATACAAATATAGCTTTTTTTTTTTTGGCAGCAATCAAACTTCCAGTGATGTTAGTGACCTCCAGAAGGTTACTTTTGAGGTTTGTCGTTGGCAGAAGCTTTCTTCTGGCAAGCCTTCCAAATAGTTTGTTGTCATGCAGACTGTTTTGGCAACTTGGTGAATCCCAGAACACAACCATCTCTTTCCACCTCTCCAAATGTGATCCTTGGTGAATGGTTTGCCTCTTGAATATTCCTCCTCACAAGGGCCCTCATTCAATTGCAATTTGGCCAATTGAATAAGGCTCTAAATAAGCACATAACATATTTTTTTTAAAAGAAGTTTTTAGTTAGTAAGCATCTATCCAAAAGCAAGGTTTTCACTAACTAAAAACTTCTTTTAAAAAAATATGCTATGTGCTTATTTAGAGCCCTATTTAATTGGCCAAATAGCAATTGAATGAGGCCCAAGGTGTGGGGGCAAAATTCGTCCAGGCAGTTTCATTACAGCTCCAGCTGTTTTAAAATGTATGTGGTCCTTTAAGAAGTTTCAAAGCAAAGCTCAAATGTTTGTTTGTTGGGCATAGACTATTAAACATAATATGAAGTTCAAAATAAATAAAAAGTTAATGTTTTTCTTCTTACTTGTTTATTTTTTGCTAAACAGAGCTGCATTTTGCCTCCTCCCTATGCTTTATCTGGGATGTGATCAGCTCTGCCTGGGGGCTGGACCATAATGGAGTTTCATACCCCTATTGCATACACAGAGGTAACAGTTCTTTTGTAACCTGCTTGCAACTGTCCCATTTGCCCGACCTAATGAATGTCACACGTTCAAAAGTAAAAAAAATATATAAGATCTCACTTATTTTAAACTGCATACCATTTTTAATAATCTATGCCCAATAAACAAATATATGTGCTTTAATGGTTATTGAATTACAGTGGTGCTTTAATTATTGCCATAAGATTGGAGATAGGTATTTTCAAGTATGGAGTTTTTATAACTATTGCCTGATTTATTAAGGTCATAATTTTTGTCTTTTTTCATTTGTGTATTCTTTATTGTTCCCCATGTTCCTTATTGATTTATACTTTATAATGAAACAAACAAACAGTCATGGATAACGATAGTTTGTAAAGACTCAGGTGTGCTTAAACAAGATGAATATGAATGGTTCATAAGAATTTGTATATATATATATATATATATATATATATATATTTTTTTTTTTTTTAGAAGACTAGATTTCAGTTCCACTCCTATTTTCTGTATGAAGTAAAGCTGATAAACATTAGATTTATTTTCTAATCTATACAAAAAAGGTACCAATAATTCTGGAGGGCACTGCATTCTTCCTAACTAACTAGGCTTTATTAATTTCAATGAAACAGAAAAAAGGACAGGGTATACCATGTTTGTGTACACATAATAATAATAATAATAATAATAATAATAAAATCAAGTCAGTATCTGGATTAAATTTTTCACAAAGCATTTCTGCATTGCTTGATCTGGGTAATAACTGACAACTCATGTTCTAAAGTACAATAATCTTATCAGTATGATTTCTAGACTTTAACATTTGCTTTTGATGCAACATGCTAACCTTTTACCAATTCTACTTAAAAAAATAAATAAAAAAAAAACATTTTGCAAATTATTAAATAACATCCCCCACAGACCATTTATTTCACTAATGCATCTGAAAATATATGGTCCTTATACAGGTACATGGGGAACTACTACTGCTAATCTGTTTTACTACCCCATATTTTTATTTCAACTAAAAACCATATGCTTTCCTACCGTAACTTCCAGTCCACAGATTAATCTAAAAATATTGCTTTTCTCCAATCATTACATCTACCTTGCCTCAACAGTAATTTTGGCAAATCATGTTCCCACTCACTTTTTGTGCATATAGATACTGGGGTTGGGTCTCCCAACACACGGCAACAAATACATTAATTACAATTACATTTCTCATTTGTGATTAAACATTTTTTTCCAAGATTTAGATAAAAAAAAATAAAATCTTTAAGAGGTGATGGTGTATTGAACACAGCACTTATATTCTTAGATCCACACATTTTTCATCATTAAAAATGCGTAACTTGAAAAAAACAAAAACAGAAAAACAGACAGTTCTGTCCCAGATAACTATTTTATTCCGTAAATTGAAAGTGCTTGCGGTCAGCAACAAATAACCTCCATCTTCATTTGAAACATACTTAATATTTTTGCACACCTCCCTATGGCCTTCTTTATAGTTCTGTCAATTTCCCAATTAGTTTTCTACCAAACTCAATTCCGTTGATCTCACAAAATCATAAACAGGTCACAAAGGATCTTACTCCTCACAATGGACATTTTATTACATAACTTCCATTTACTTGTAGTATTTATTTAAATAACCTTGTAAATAATATAAAAAAATGTAACATGGCAGATTATTATCATACATCTCCTATACCCATCTTGGATGCTCACAGGGCTTTAGTCAGAGTCCATTTATGTTAGAATGGAACCAATGTAATAATAGCTAGTTGCTCAGTTTCTGGAGATTTACAAAAAGGAGGATCAGATCTCATACATCCAAATGGTACAATGTTTCCAGATTCTCTCTGGCGGATTGAAATATGTTAACTTATCGAATCCTATTCGTATGGATCCCAAATTACGTTAAGATCCACTGTGACTTTGTCATACTAAGGATAACACAAACATTGCTGTACATGACAAAAATAAATGATTACACTAACACATATTTGCCAGATTAGGCCCATATGTGCCAAACTAGGTTATTATTATTATATTATAAATGCTATGTTATCATACACCAAATAGAACATATACAATCAAGTCCACCATTATAGCTACCTGCTTCAGAGGTTCTACAGATTTTGAGAAAATACACATGGTGAACCAGCTCCAAAAATGAACGTGTCTAACCATTCTCCAAAACATGGCAGACAATACTCTCATTTCAGTGTGACTGCAAAATCCTATTGCCGAAAATGGAGATTCCTTATCCACCCATATTCAGATTGTGGCTTGTGAAGGATTATTAATAAAGGAAAGCTACATGAAAAGCCTCAACTTAAAATTCAAGTTTTGGCACATAATATTTGGGGAAAAATCATAATGAAATTGTATTAAAACGATTATATACTTAAGCAATGCTTGGAGGGAAACCGAGAAATCTAGTAACAGAATAGCATTCTTAAACTATGGATAAACCAGGTTTGTTTGATGTATGAAAATCTGACATCCTAACTTGTACCATACTGCTGTTCGTAAAATGAGCTACTTACCCCAAATCATTGATCATAGTTATTTTGCAACAATGACTTGTAACGCAAAACAATGACAGTCACAAAGCTGTAAAAAGTATGTCCATGAGGTCTAGATGTGGAAATCTCTCACCAAGTCAATGTTCTCGCGGTAATATTTATTTTGATCTGAAGAAAACATAGCAGCACAAAAATAGCCACAGAGAAATATATTTGACTATTCTGCCCGACCTATTAAATGAAACCATGTCGGAAACATGCCTCAAGCAATTATAAGATAACCAGCTCTGCCAAATATGCACTTAAAGGGATGGTAATATCAGTCTTGGAATCCATTTTGGATAACATAACATGTAATATAACAAGTGGATAACAATATTACAATGTCACTATAATTTTAGATTTCTTATCTATATATCACTTTTTATTTCACGCAAGACACAGAAAAAGGGTTTGCAATGCTTAAATCATACGCTTTTGGAAAACAAGCTTTCCCAGCACCTCTAACTTTTCTAAGTATTAGTATATTTCAATTAACTGTAAGTATCAGCTCTGTCCTCAGACTAAAATAATTGGTATCACTGAATATTACCCCTTAAAGTAGTGTTTCTCAATCCCCTTCTTTGTGGATCCCAGAGAGGCTAGGATTTAGATTTAATCAAAGGTGAAATAATCAGAGGTTCTGGTTTGTTTAATACAAATTTCTTCACATCAGTCTGGAGGTGCTTGAAGAAAAAAAAGGTGGGAATCAGTTCCTTAAAAAGATGCCGAATTTTCAATCTCAAAACATGCAAGAGTCAGATTTAAACATTAGATTATCTGCTTTAAAAATGAGTGACAGTTTTTTTGCAACAAAGTTAGAAACTCCCTTTGCCTAGAACTAGTTAAGGTTTATTAGGCTACTTTGCACCAAGTTGGTCAGAGGGGGGATGGGGAGGGAGGTCCTCAACTTGTTAGAAAAACATTGTGTAATTACTTTTATTCAAAATTTTAATATTTGGTCCACTAATATTTCATGCAAACATGGATATAATAGAGCATGTGCCAAGATTTATGAATGCTTAATAGCAAATATTTCAGTGTCCCTTACAAAGACAGGTAAGCTCCATGTAAATGTATGAAAGCAGACAATTATTGATGAAGAAAAAAGCATACACTTTGGCCACTAACCATGAAGGCCTGCTCCTTGGTGCTTTACACCATGGTCCTTTAAAAAGTATAGATTGTATGTAACATAATAAAACTCTATTAGTCCAATTCTATGAAATCATAAAATTTCTATTTTATTATTTCTCTAGGGGTTGCCATGTTGGTCTCTCACTCTCCTCCCATCCCTCATAAGTGTGTTCCTGTTTGAGCTTGGTGCAGCAAGCCATCTCTGTACACAGCAAGGCCAGTAGCTTCTTATTGGTCCATCCAATCAAGTAATCCAGCTGCTAGAACATGAGCCAGCACCAGTGACCAAGCAGAATAGAAAGCTGCAGGCTGTGCTATTTTTACAATATGGCATTTCACAGATTGCCTGCCCATCACACACAGCAACAAACTTTGATGGGAAGAGGGAGAGGCCAACATGGAAGCCCCTAGAGGTGAACAGACGGTAATTAAAAAATATAGTAATTCTATTTTTTAACTTGTAAAAATCTAAAAGGGTTATGACTTTTTTTTTTTACCACTACTATCTCTTTAGTACTCAACGCTCAGCAGTCTCAGAGATCCTAGGTTTTGGCAGTCATTATAAAAATCAAATACGGTTAAGAGCAAGATTTTCTTTCAACATACCATAAACTAAACCTATGCGCCATCTCTAGCCCCCACTCCCAAATCTAAACATAAGAAAATGATGTATTAGCCTCCTGTGTTCTAGCATCACAACCAGTTTCCTCACTGCTACACATAACCTTATCCCAAAGTATACCTTCAAGCTCTTATTGTATCTTAAAAATGCCTAGCAATATATATGTATATTTCCAGGTTTTACCTGGGAGAGTGGGAGGGGTCCTCAGCCTTCATAAGCACTTCCGACCCTCCTCTTCCTTGCACAACTCCGATCATTTTGAGAGTGACTGGAGGGTGTTTTTCAGCACTCCCTTGTCTTTGGCTTCATCAAACCCTTTGCTGGAGTTTTCTGGCTCTTATTACAGCTGTTTGGCCCTTGCTGAAGGAGAGGTACTCCCAACAATCCCAAGTATCACCTGGTGATTTGTGGTGAAGGGCCCTTTCCTGTCCTGCCTTTTCCCATGGGGGGGGGGGGGGGGGTTGTCTTCTCTCCCCGCCTTCATGCCCTCCTCAATTAATTTTCGAGTCTGTGCCTGTAGGGGGTTTCTCAGGACTATTGTTTTTGGCTTCATCAAGCCCTTTGTTGCAGTTTTGGCTCTTGCCAGCTTTTTGATCGCCCGTGTGGACATTTACACTGCTGGAGATAGCTATGGTCGCTATGATCAACCTTCGTTGGCACAACCTCAATCTTTTGACACAATTGATGTCCTTGTGTATTTAAAAGGCACGCATCTACTCTAAAATCTAGATTGTTACTCTAATGTGTTGCCTCAGTGCAATGTTAGACAAAAAAAAATGCTTATAGAAAGCATGGTAAATCTAGAATTTCTAGAACGTTTGTTGCTTATTACAATGAGGTCAAGCGACATAAGAAACTACACAAATGTCTCCAGCTGTATTCTGCGATACACTACTTCTCCTGGCATTTTCACGCACATCTTCCTTCCCACAACCGAAAGGCCTTTTTTTTTTTTTTAAATGTACATGTCCTTCCTTGGCACATACAGGCAGTCTCTTCATTGATTTCATCCAAACTAATCTTTCCTCTGGCTGCATCTAACAATTCTTCCTTTAATTTTTCTACCTACAGATTCTACACTTTATTTTATTATTATTTACATTTTATTTCAACCTTTTTGATATCCATTCTGGTATTTACCTGACACTTAAAATCGGTAAATGCTACAATTGTACCATTGTTGCTTTTTGCCAGTGTAGCATGCTCCTTCTTATTGTAATAAAAAAATTGAATATATATTTCCCTCTTAACTACAGTGCCTTGCAAAAGTATTCACCTCCCTTGCCATTTTTCGTGTTTTGTTGCCTCACAACCTGAAATTAACATGGAATGTTTGAGAATTTGCATAATTTAATTTACAGAACATGCCCACAATGTTTTTATTTTTTATTTTGAAGCAAACAACAAATAGGACAAAATAACAGAAAAAGTCAATGTGCATAACTATGCACCCCCTAAAGTCAATACTTTATAGAAACCACCTTTTGCAGCAATCACAGCTCCAAGTCGCTTTGGAAAAGTCTTACCACTGGGATTTTTGCCCATTCCTCCTTGCAAAACTGTTCCAGCTCCTTAAAGTTGGATGGTTTGCGCTTGTGAACAGCAATCTAAGTCTGACCACAGATTTTCTATTGGATTGAGGTCTGGGCTTTGACTAGGCCATGAAAACACTTTTACATGTTTCCCCTTAAACCACTCGTGTTGCTTTAGCAGTGTGTTTGGGGTCATTGTCCTGCTGGAAGGTGAACCTCCGTCCTAGCCTTAAATCACGCACAAAGTGGTACAGGTTTTGCTCAAGAATATCTCTGTATTTAGCACCATCCATCTTTCCCTCAACCCTGACCAGTTTCCCAGCCCCGGCTGCTGAAAAACATTCCCACAGCATGATGCTGCCACCACATTTCACTGTGGGGATGGTGTTCTTTGGGTGATGTGATGTGTTGGGTTTGCGCCATAGAGTTTTCTTTGATGGCCGAAAAGTTCCATTTTAGTCTCATCATACCAGAGCACCTTCCGCCATACATTTTGGGAGCCTTCCACATGCCTTTTCGGCCGTCACTTGGCAGGTTTACTGTTGTGCCATGTTCTTTCCATTTGGTTATGATAGATTTGATGGTGCTCCTGAGGTTCATCAAAGATTTGGATATTTTTTTTTATACCCTAACCATGACTTGTACTTCTCAACAACATTGTCCCTTACTTGTTTGGAGAGTTCCTTGGTCTTCATGACAGTGTTTGGTTAGTGGTGCCTCTTGCTTAGGTGTTGCAGCCTCTGGGCCTTGCAAAAAAGGTGTGTATATGTAATGACAGATCATGTGACACTTAGATTGCACACAGGTGGACATCATTTCACTAATTATGTGACTTCTGAAGGTAATTGGTTGCACCAGAGCTTTTTATGAACTTCATAACAAAGGGGGTGAATACATACGCACATGACAATTTTCTGTTTTCTATTTCTAAAAAATACATTTTTTGCATATATTTTTCTCCTTTCACTTCACCAACTTAGACTATTGTGTTCTGATCCATCACATAAAATTCAGATTAGCAAAACATTGAACTTAAGGCTGTAATGTAACAAAATGGGTGAATACTTTTGCAAGGCACTGTATATAGTGTACATTCTCCTTTGGTCGGATAGACACCCTCTAAAAATGTGACCCTTTTCTGATTAAGCATATTTATAAGCATGAAACTTTGATGAATTTTGCATTTATTTAAAAACAGATTCTATTGTCAATTGGTGTTCTTCAGAAAAACAGAGCTTGAAATCTTGGACTACAGTTATTGTTTTATTTCTATATTTCCCTATATATTTTGTGTCAAGTCTAGCCAATTAAAATAGAATAAACCAACAGATCAATGCATTATCAAGTTATATGCAATACTTGGCATTAACCATGCTATCTTCATCTTCCTCTATCTGCTTTTAATACACCTGACAGTACCCAAGATCCTCTCTGCTTATACAAGGCAGTAAAACAAAGGATGTCTTCTAAACAGGGAAGGCAGTACCAGAACTACGTATACACAAGAAAGAAAAAAAAAAAAAAGAAAAAGAAAAAGATTAAACATGCTCCAGTACATAGCAACAGAACTGTAAAGGTCTTGAGATTAATCCTGGCTGACTACACTCCTAATGTATGCAAAGACAGACAACGCATCATTTATTTAAGGTTTTTCATGTAAGTATTTATAAAACTTTTTGCACATATGGCAAAAAATGTCTACATTCTATGTCCATTTGTGTATTCCTTCATAAAAAAAATAATAATAATATTTTCTCCATGTTCTCATAGACTATGACATGCCATGTGTCTGAGCATTATGTCGGTGTCAAGCCCTCTGTGAGGATGTGTTCTAAGCTCACAGCTGTGAAACATGGCATCCTACATGAGAAGCAACAGGAGAAAAGGGGGAGGTCCCATAAGGTGAGAATTAGATACTCTGGGGGCTTATTAGACATAAGTTAAGTGTAAATTTTACATGGCAATTACATTTATATGTTTTACCAATATTACTTTAATTTTATCAATCTAGAAATCCAAAAAGAAAAATGCCTAAAGAGTTACTTTAAAGGGCTAATGTAATGCACCAGTAATGTCAACATTTTGGTGTAAACTACTTTTATATTCACTGTTAGTTAAAAGAGTTTTCACTATGCAAATACAGAAAATTGTTCCTTTTCCCTGCTGTCGTGATTGCTCTGATCTTCCCATATTTCTCAGAGTTCTTGCTTGTAGCATAATGCCATAAAATCACAGCCCACACCTGCTGGTATAATGCCCATTGAGTCTGGGTACATCCCCTTACAAAATGCCACTGCTAATGGTTAAGGATCATTACCATCTTTGATTAGTAAAGAGTGATTTTATCACAGCAAAAGCATATGCAGATGACAGGAGCAGCAGATGATGATGAGGATGATGGGGAACTAGTCAATTTTTGTTAAAGTTTTTGAACCTAATGAAAACATTTCTTTGCAATTCAAATGAATGTAAAAATTGGTTATTCTTGTGATTAGTACTAACATTTTTATACTGTAGGAGTGTTTACAATATGCTCATTTGAATAGCTACACATGATAATGGACAAATGTTTCTTAAAACAGTAGGATTACCCTACAGCAATAGAAGCTGAACCATTTGAATTTATGACATATGCCACTTGTAAAGGCAGATACAAAAAATGGCAGCTTCTGCAACAGCATTATTGCATATAATAGTGCACAAAGAAAGGCTGCATGTATTTTCTTAACTTTCTATTAAAATGTTCCTATTATCAAGTTTAGTTAATATTTTAGTATGTCATTTTAAATAATGGTACTCTTTTTTTTTGTATGATGAAAGCCAGCCTCTGAGAATAAAAAATGTCTTCCCATTTACAAGCAAACTCTTAACCTTGAAAGACACAAAATTATGGTAATAGGAATATAAAACATTTTACTACCTGTTGCTAAATGGTGTATATTTAAATGATAAAAAAAAAAAGACCATTAATTCTTAACTTGTACCTGTATAATTCCTAAATGATTGCCTCTTGACTTTTGCTTGTAATGGTCACTCACCTGAGGTTGTAGATCTGCAAAAATCCATTCCCAACGACTTACCTTGGAGAAGAATCAATTTTTTTTGGTTCACAGAGGTCGATGCAAAAAAGTAAACATTAGGAGTGCTAAAACAAAGGTGCAACAATTATTACACAAACATGCCATAAAAAGTTATTTCCATATAGATTAATGAAGATACAGATTTTTTGGTTTGAACATACAGATTTTTGCACAAGTAACAGAAATATACATCTTTCTACAAAAATAAAGAGACAGACGGGTGATGAACATTTTTTTTATTTACAAATATACTAAAATATCTCCGACAGTGAGTCACACCTGCTCCCACCCCCCCACCCTCACCAAGGACCTGGAACGCATTTTTTGTTTTAAAGTGCATGCAAAAAAGAATTAAAAGCCTTTGTTTTCTTTCGTTTTTTTTAACGTTTTCTTTTTATTGTAAGAAAATACACAGCTTGAAAACGTGGATAATGTAATATTTAAAAGACCAAAAAGACAGGGAGGGGACAGGGTAGAGGAGAAAATATTAAAAAAGACTGGGCTGATTGTGTTAAGATTTTTCGTTTTGAAATACTGAACTGGAAAAGGACCCCCTCCAAAGAAAACAAAAGCAAAATAAAAAATAAATAAAAACAAAAAAAGGAAAATAAAACCATGAAATAAAAAAATCAACTTAAAGAGGGAGAGAGTTAAAGATTAATATTCTGATTTGAGAAACAGCTGTTAAAATACAATAAGAAAATATGTAAAATCTCTCCTTTAATTCATTCTATACAGAAAATACAAGATTTCGGCCACAGTCCCTATGTGGTTTTTGTGCTAGTGGGACAGTGGGCGCTGGGATGCTGTGTGCACACACCCTCTGCTTAACAATAGTTACAGCAGCAAGACCAGTGGAGCAGAGCATTGCTTTGAATGGCTGTGCTTATTCAGAGTCCACTCTCTGTCTGAATCGAAGGCTGCCTTTCACATTAATCTTTATGCTTCTGTAAGGGCCTCCTCGGGCAGAATTTTCCAGCATAGCATTAAGATTAACATGTATTTGCTTCCAGAGAATTTTCAGGCTGCAGACTGTATTGGCAATAAGCACCATCACACCCCTAAACACTATCTTCAGCACTGCTGCAGAGGCATGTAAAGAGAAAATGTACAGCATAGGCAACAGCAGTGCAGGTTCAGTCCATTACCCCCCACAAATACACCAGTGTAGGCTCTTTGTGAACAGAATAGCTTCAAAGAGAAGAGCAGCAGTACGAATTCTCCACACCTCAATATAAATCAATCAGTGTGAGAATGGACCTAGTGCAAGCAGAAGGGAATGCTCCTGCATTAAGGTGGGCAATATGAGGAGCCAGGTGTCACAGCAGTGATATATAACTGGTGCTCCGAGAGAGCAGGACTAAACACTTGCACAACATAAGACAATGCATAGTATTCAGAAGCTTAAATAGCACATGATGGGGAAACACATAAAGCAAATGCTAGTTACATGTGGCATACACACACTGTCCAAGACTGAGAAAGTTACTTGCAGCTTTATCATTACTCACATTTTATGCAATATGTCCACAGACTAACAAATTGGGGCAGACATAATCACAAAGAATAGGGGTCTGTTACCTTTCCCTCTGCTTACAAATAACACTGGTAATTATTCAGCTTAGCAATCCACTGTCAAAAAAAGCCTCGTGACCCCTAAAAAAAAAAAAAAAAAACTCTCCCTCACTTCATGCCCCTATCAAAGATTTGCACTTCTTCCCCCAATGTCATATTTTGTATGAACAATCTACATAAAAGTGCAAACCATCATCTCTGCTATCGATTGGTCACAAAACTATAATCAGTTCTGCCATAAAAATGCCAGAAAGCTTAAGTAAGCAGCTGTACCGATACAAAGGCTGTATGTATAGAGACTACACATGGGCACATAGTCCTTTGATCATCAAATGGCTCAAATGCTACAGTAATGTAATGGAAGGAGTGCACATTTTTCAGTCAATGCTATCAATTTGCTGCCTGATCGCCCATCTAAAGAGACACAAAAACACAATATTAGCACCTTAATGGCAGAATAGGTTTATACAGCATTGTTTTACTGTTTCGTTGCTATAGAGAAAAAGCACTGCACCTTCAGTAGTCATATGTCCCAATAGCAGTGAAAAAGTTACAGTACCATGATTTAATTGAAAGTAACTAGTCATTTTGAGTTACTTGGATTAAGGTGAGTAGGAATACCCTGCAGCCATCTTTCAATCTGCAATTTGTTCCAAAGAGAGTGGGGCCCAAATGAGCACAGTGAGAATAAAGTTGCAGAGGTGTTACTCCTGTATGGAATAATGCACTGGCAAATGTTCTTAGAAGTTCATGACATTTCAAGCACAACATACCCAGTCCTGGTTTTACATATTTCTCACGCCATCATCTGAGATCAGTGAATATTGCACTATCATATTTCAAGTTAAAAGAAGACCTTTGGCCTTGTTGAGCTATACATAATCATCATCATCAGAAGAGCTTTTAATATTGGTCCAAGAAAACGTGAATTCTTAGCCTTTTTTTGTAAATATCTCAAAAGACACCAACACTATATATATATATATATCAGTGCCAATTTCTAGTCATCAAATATACTGATTAGTGCAATCTCCAATGAACTCTATATTGCAGTCTCGGTTTTATTCCCATGAAGTTTGTTTTGAAAGGCTTGAGCAATAAAATATCAAAATACCTTTTATAACGTATTTTTAACTTCTGATATGGTGTATTTAGCCCAGTAATATTCACATTTTACGAACATTTTACTTATATAAAATATTAGCAGAATAGTGCAATACAGGATCTGCATAATGCCTGGGCATGCATTATAAGAATCAGAATAAAAATATAAATAAATAAAACAAACATAATTTAAGACCATTTCATATTTTTGACGTATTTGGGAGAATCCAGTGGCAGTGTTAACGTAGAAATCATCCAGAACAATCAATCAATTTATGTGGAATAATTCCCCTTTGTTCTTAAATAATACAGTGGTTCCCAGTGCCAGTTTTTAGGCTCCACTAACACAACTGTTTTTTAGGATGCCCAATGTTGGGCACAGGCATTAGGATCAACCTACTTGTGCTCATGTAAGGACATCCAGAAACCTGCAGGTTAGTGATCCACAGGACTGAAAATGGGGACCACCTCAATACATTATTTAATTCACACGTAACTATCTAGGATTAAGATTCACAATTGCATGTCAATGGCAGTACATCATATATATATATATATATTTTTTTTTTTTACCTAAACGGAGTAATTACTTTCTCAAGGTGCAATGAACATAGTCAATTTAGAGTGGTTGAAACAGTTCTGTGATTTATATTGTGATAGAAAAATTAACAAAATCCAAAATACAAAGACATAGCAAAAGGAAATGTTTGGCACAATAAAATGCCAAGCCATCAAGAAAATAGTGGCTTTTGGTCTTGAGTACTAAGCGATGCCTGATGTCATTGAAGAACACATTACATTGCAGTAGTATATACAGTATAATAAGAAAACCAGGACTGGAGTAGAAAGTAAGGTACAGTTGATTTGGAGCTCAAAGATGCAATTAAAATTCAAAGACAATTTCTGCTCCTGCCAGCATAATTCTTCAACACAAACGAACAAAAAAAAATAATAACAAAAATGAAAAAAAAAAATAACAAAAAACAAAAACAAAAAAATATATTATCACAAGACATTCTACCCTCCCCATCTGCCCAACAACCCTCCCAAATTTCTGCTTCTCCCCCCCCAACAATATGTCTATATATATATACAACATGATTGGTTTCTGTAAAATGTATCAAACCTCAATAGTTTAATAAAATCTCTTCTTTTTTTTTTTTTATTCCTGACGAACAAATACCAAAAAAACAACAATGTTTAACGCAGCAGCAGTAACCTTAAGGCTGCAGTTTTATGCTTCTCTCTCTCTTTTATGTAATAAATTGTATATATTTTTTTTGCACTTTAACAGAATAAAATGTTTGTTGTAACCAACAGATATTCTCATTTTGTTGGTTTTCTTTTTACTGTATCTCCTCATTTCTCTCTAGTCTCTCAAGATGTGTTATTGAGCATAAATAAATTAATCACTTCATCCCTGAGTTTCTCTTTCTTTATTTTTAAGCTTCAGGCACTTTAGAAGCTTGGTGGCAACTACTATGTCCCTGGACTCATAGTCAGTAACGCAGGTGATCATTTCCTGGTGTCCAAACTTCTATAAGTGCCATCAATGACTCACATGAATAAACATGTTAAAAGTCATCATCTATTTGATAACACTGTCTCAGGGCTGAAGGGGTTAATCACACAGACTCTGACAACTGTTGTGCATTATGGGATATGAAACCGACCAAAACTGTGGACAGCCATCTTCCACAAAGAAATAAATGACTGGTATTTCTCACCATACTGCAGGGACACATGTAATTTAGCCTCCTCGGAGGTAACATGAACATGTAGCTTTCACCCCTCAAATTACTCAAAGACATCAAGAACACACAACTTTCACCTTCTCCCAAAGAAAGGTCAAAGGATACATAACCCTCACAAGCCCTCCTGCAGAGGCATAGACGATACATACCTCTCAATCCTCACACTGAGATATCAAGGACACATACCTCTCACCATCTTCCCCAAGGAACATCATGGACAAAACTTTGAATAATCAAGTTATCTCTTTCCACAAAAGGGGTTATGAGTAAAGGAAGAGTTTCGACACAAAACACAACTGTTACTTCAAGACTCCTTCCTGTTTGAATCTTCGGTTTTATAACAAGCACCAATGTTCTTATGGATTGAAAATTTGAGTGACAATCAGGGACACTTGAGAGGTATGCCAGGGAGCTTGCTCCGTGCTCAGATTTGCCCAGAGGCACCCTGGTGAGTAAAAAGAATTACAGGCACTAGTGTCCGACGGACGTCAGAGAGATAGATAGAGAAAGAGAGAGAGGGAGGGAGAGAGAGAAGAGAGAGAGAGAGCACGCCCGTTAAAATGGGGAATGTACGTTTTGCAGGTTCTCCTTGCTGTCATTGTTAATATTATTATTGTTATTTTATTTGAATGGCAAAAACTGGCCTCTCTCATCTATAGTCCTCCTTGGGATATTCTAACGTCACCAGATTTCCAAAGCCCATCCGTAAACTTTCCATGTCGAATGTCTCGATCTCTCTTTCCTGGCGCTCAAACAGATGCTTGATCCTTTCACTGCGCTCTTTCTGAAGGGCGGCCAACTCCTCTTCAATCTGAAACAAGTAAAGCAATACATTAACAAAGAAGAGTCTGACATTGGAATACATTTAGCATTTCAAAAAATGTAAAACACACAAATTGTTTATATTCTATTATTTCAGCATTTTAGATACAAGCATTGACATGAGAAATAAAAAAATTAAACTATCCTCTTGTGTATAAATAATAAAATGTACCTTATTAAACCACAGCAATTACAGAATGGCTACGTTTAACCCTGCTGAGCCTTTGCAATCCCTGTACTAAGTTCGATTTTAACACACTATATTTTTAAACCTAAACATCAATTTCAGGGCTTTTTGTGAGAAATCCATATATATATATATATATATATATATATATATATATATATATTTTTTTTTTTTTTTTTTTTTTTAATTTATCAATACACATTGTTCTGGGGGGGGGAACGCTGCCTGAAACAGAATTTTTTTAAATTTTTCAATAAAAGTGCACCCCAACAAGTAGTGTATGATTGTATATTAAAATATAGAAACCATTAAACATTTAATGGAAATGTTTATCAGTTCATCCTGTTATTACTTTTGTTAAATAGAAGTTCACATAAATATCAGTGATTTTTCTTATTCCGCCTACACAAGTCACATGTTTTTAATCTCTGCAGACCCTACTGAATTAAAACAGTTTGCAACTAAAGCAACTACCCAGAATGTAATACAAATGGCTTTTTTTTCTTTTTAATCAAACTTTTTAATAAAGGGCATGGCAATACAAAGACTACCATTTTTTTTTTCAAATGGCAGTATCAAAATCTATATGAATAAATATTTACAGCCTATTCTCCCTTGCAAAATGCTTACATTTTTGATGTAAGTAACAATCAGCAATTGAACACAGAAATAAAATTCTACACTCCATTTTAGTTTGTATGTTTATGCACATATATTCAGAAGTCCAAAATACTACAGATGTTTTAAATAAAATCTTATTTGTGCCTAAATCTGGCAACTTGAACACAACCCTTAGCAAACTGGTTTAATGTAGAGAAAAAACAAAGCATAAGATGTTTTACATTGATAAAATAATTCTTCATGTGTCTACTATAGAATCTGACTATAGTACTGTACATTGCTCCTGATACCCCTTTATCAGGCCATTATACAAACTCCAAATACATTACATTGTCTAAAGGCAGCATCAGTTGCCAAGTTGCTTAATTGGTGTATAACATAGTCTTACAATATTTTTTAATTGTGGGACCAGGTGATCCCATCTATTTGGTGCCATCACATTAGCAAAGACATGGAACTCATCATTTGAAAGTGGTGCTCACACATTTTAATGCATCTATTAAATTGGAGGAAATCGAGGACTACAGGGCGCATTTTCCCTGTTCTGAACATGTGCTGGTGTCCATCCCTGCTTAGATTGTTTGAATATAACTGGTGGAACACAGACTAACAAAACTTACCGCTAACTAAACCATTTCAAAAGAGCACCAATACTCATTTACAATATTCCCTCTCTTTAAAGAAACAAATAAAGTCCTCTTCCTTGCACATGACCAGCATTCTTTTGCATATAATGTATACTTGTTGGGTCAAATCAATACCTCTCTTTTTATAAAACGGATGTGGATATACAAATACATACAAACAAGGCTAATAGAGTAATAAGAGAAAAGTAAAGCTGCTCAGTTCACAAAAAAATGAATTACTTTCTGTTTTGCAAATGGAACTAAACCGGAAATATAACCTCTCAAACAAACTCGTAAATCAGCAATCGTAGCAATAGGTTTCACATAAGATGCATTCATGAGCTTTAAATCCAACTTTTAGTGCAAAGGGATATCCAAGTAGTACATTTCCTCAATAAACATAATACTAGTGCAAGTCAATACATAGCTGTAACCAAGTAAATTAATCCTCTTAAGAAAAACAAAAAATAAAAAAACAGATGTACTGTTGCAATTCCCACATTTGTTGCAAACAAAGAGTTTAGTGCTATACTTAGATGCTACTGCAAAATTTAGGACACAAATGTCTTGTTCTAGCATTAAAAAGGTGGGCATACTGCTCAAAAGCAATGAACTAAATTCTGTTTTCGGTGATCATATCAGATCTTACATTCTGTCACTCAGATCATACATAATTATATCATCATTTACTAGTTGCATACTGCTATTTTAATAAAGAGCAGTGAGAAAAAGGGAGTGGTTGTACCTTCTGTTCCAGGTGCGCTCTGCGAAGGGACACCCTCTGCTCCAGCTTCTGCAGTTCACGCTCATGTTGTGCCTCCGTCTGCATCTTGATCTTGCTCTGGTAAGCGTTCAGCAGCTCCATCTCCTGCTGAAGTTGCTGCCGAAGAGCCTGGCATTCTGCTTCTTGAGCCTCATCCAGCCGCAGCTGCAGACCCAGCAGGAGTAGAATAGTAGCATGCAGAAGCAACACAGGCACAATCCAAAGTTCAAGCCAAGACGGTACAGACCAACAAGAAGCACAGACAAAGAAAGAAAACGTGGTGAGCAGATCTCCTCTTATTGACTTGCAAGGATACCTCCAGAATATTATAAAATACAGCAATGTTGTGTTTACATATTATAGGATAATAAAACAAGGTTAGACTTCTGCATTTCCCCATATCTGCATAATAAAAAATATTTTGAAGGTGTGATTAATTTGCAACAATTAGTTTTCCTTAATATTCCATGAAGGTTTACTGTTGACATAGGTTGGTATGCTAAAGTGAAACTGCACAGTGTCGTGTGTGTCTCTTCACTGTAAAACGCGAAGAAGAGAAGTGTGCGACATCATCTTCTATAAGTCAACCCACTTAAAAATAGTAAATTCCCCCTGTTTAAAGAGGAAACCTTTTCCTTTACACTAGACCTGCTGCTTGTTAATGTAGGTTGCTACGGTAACAATGCAGGAAGTGTGTGGGTATTAAAGCACCCTGAAATCACTGCAACACTACAGCAGATACTAATGAAAACAAGTCACATACAATGCACAATTTTTCTACCATGCATTTAAAAGAGCATTTTAGTGTTTTAAACCCTACAAAAGTTTTTTTTGTTTTTTACATGAAAAAAAAAAATTAGTAAAACTTGTTTAAACGTACTGTAAACAAATTGGAAATTATACAGGAAATACCTCTTTGTGAGGACAGTATACACGACTCTGGATCTCACTTATGGCTCATACAGCGCTTTGCTGCACATTGTATCACTGTCTTTGGGGGCTTGCCCCTGTCAGCCAATCAAAGAAGGGAATTTTGCGCAAGGAGCTTCATTTTCAAAAAATAAACGCACTGTTCAACATCAAATGCCCTCTTTCAGATACAAGAAAAATGCCTTCAATGGCCCTTTAATATTCACTATAATATACAGTATCTCACAAAAGTGAGTACACCCCTCACATTTTTCTTAATATTTTATTATATCTTTTCATGTAACACTGAAGAAATGTCACTTTGCTACAATATAAAGTAGTAAGTGTACAGCCTGTATAACAGGGTAAATTTGCTGTCCCCTCAAAATAACGCAACAAACAGCCATTAATGTCTAAACCGTGGGCAACAGAAGTGAGTACACCCCTAAGTGGAAATGTCCAAATGGGGCCCAAAGTGTCAATATTTTGTGTGGCCACCATTATTTTCCAGCACTGCCTTAACACCCATGGACATGGAGTTTACCAGAGCTTCACAGGTTGCCACAGGAGTCCTCTTCCACTCCTCCATGGTGACATCACAGAGCTGGTGGATGTTAGAGACCTTGCACTCCCCCACCTTCCATTTGAGGATGCCCCACAGATGCTCAATAGGGTTTAGGTCTGGTGACAAGCTTGGCCAGCCCATCACCTTTACCTTCCACTTCTTTAGCAAGGCAGTGGTCGTCTTGGAGGTTTGGTGTCGTTATGTTGGGATACTGCCCTGCGGCCTAGTCTCTGAAGGGAGGGGATCATGCTCTGCTTCAGTATGTCATAGTACATTTTGGCATTTATGGTTCCCTCAATGAACTGTAGCTCCCCAATGCCGGCAGCACTCATGCAGGCCCAGACCAAACATATATACACATATGTCTATATGTGTATATATGTTTTTTTATAATATGTTGTTTTTATTCCCCCTATCTGCATTTACCTAATGATGTCAGACGCTGCCTCCACTCTCTGCATCACTGTTTACATTCAAACTGAGGGTTTCATCTCATATCAGTGTCGTTGTGTTCTTTGTGCCTTTTCCATTTATCTGTCATTTAAGGATTATTTAGATTACCTTTCCTCACTATAGATGTGTACTTTTGTTCGTGGGAGTGTCATGGTCTGGGCCTGCATGAGTGCTGCCGGCACTGGGGAGCTACAGCTCATTGAGGGAACCATGATTGTCAACATGTACTGTGACATACTGAAGCAGAGCATAATCCCCTCCCTTCGGAGACTGAGCCACAGGGCAGTATTCCAACATGATAACCACCCCAAACACACCTCCAAGACGACCACTGCCTGGCTAAAGAAGCTGAAGGTAAAGGTGATGGCCAGACCTAAACCCTATTGAGCATCTGTGGGGCATCCTCCAACGGAAGGTGGGGGAGTGCAAGGTCTCTAACATCCACCAGCTCCATGATGTCATCATGGAGGAGAGAAAGAGGACTCCAGTAGCAACCTGTGAAGCTCTGGTGAACTCCATGCCCATGAGGGTTAAGGCAGTGCTGGAAAATAATGGTGGCCACACAAAATATTGACACTTTGGGCCCAATTTGGACATTTCCACTTAGGAGGATTACTCACTTTTGTTGCCAATGGTTTAGACATTAATGGCTGTGTGTTGAGTTATTTTGAGGGGACAGCTAATTTACACTGTTACACAGGCTGTACACTTACTACTTTACATTGTAGCAGAGTGTGATTTTCTCCAGTGTTGATACAGTTTTTTGTAAATATTTTATTATATCTTTTCATGTGATTGGTGTACTCACTTTTGTGAGATACTGTGTCGTATATATATATATATATATATATATATATATATATATATATATATATATATATATATATATATATATATATATATATATATATATATATATATATATATATATGTACATGGGTACGATTCCTGACTTGTGTATAATCCACCCTGAACTTTGCAAAAAAGCTGTGCAATACAGTGGACATATGCTTAAAGAAAGCCATGTCTAAAATGTATTGCAAGAGAAAAGCCCTTGTGTGTTTATTTTTACTTTAACACAAATGTATAATGACACACACATTTATATATACACATACATACATACTTACTTTATTGGGTAAAGAATTCAACACTTTTGTTGCATGCTCATTTAATGCAAATACTCATTACAACTACAATTAAGCAGTTTTAAAATGGTCAATGGAACGTTAAAATATTTGTATAAGGAATTTAAAAATAAAACCCACATTACAGCAGCCTTACATAAAAATGCAGACTTAATACTTAAAAACGCTACAGAATTTTGTTTCTCAATGTTTATGTCTGTAAACAAGTGGATTTGAAATCACAGGAGCATGGTGGACAATATGTTTTCTTATCACACATATTTTGGGATATAAAATACCTACCTAACCCAACCTTCACTTTGGCTCCATAAATATTCTGTCTAGTTTCTGAGTTATGTATTTTTATCCACAGATAAATAAGCTTAGATTTAATCACAAATAAAAACTAAGCGCCCTATCCAGTCAGCCTATGTTCTAAAGATTTAAACATTATAAAAGGCTACAGGGCAGACAAAAATTTCTCTACTTACCGCCTGGGAGGCCATCATTTCATTGATGCTTTGCTCATACTGTTCAGCCAAGATGGCCAATTTGCGTGTCTGCTCGTCCTTCAGGGACTTAAGTATTGTCTTGTGCTCACACTTTGGGGAAACCTCCAGCTGGTGATTCTTCAGGGCTTTGTACTGCTTGGTTTGCACTTTGCATGTGTCCTGAAACTGCTTCTTTATCTGCATTTCCATCACCTAGATGTCCCAACCCCCCACCCCCCAAAAAGGGGGAGAAAAAAGGAGACAAATCAGTTTTTTTACCATTTAAAACAAAATTATTTGAACCAACAGCTACATATAGCAGATTTATAATGAGTATTTATGTCGCATTCATGTTTCAGTACCTCCTGATGCACACACACACACATATATATATATATATATATATATATATATATATATATATATATATATATATATATATATATATAAATAAATAAATAAATAAATAAATAAGAGTGAAGCAGCCGTGAATGTCCAGTAATCTAGTGATTTAGTATTGTTGTGGTGAACTACCTACTCATAATTTCCACAACATAGGCTGAGATCCTGCTCCATGCTGATGATAGCCAGTAAGCTTGAAACAGCTGTACATGGATAGGACACTCAGCTTGTGTTTATTCCAACCTTGGCTTTGCATTAAAGCTGTGTAATACAGCATGCATAAGCTTAAAGGAAGCCATGTTTGATGATGGCTGCGGAATGAAGAGCGAGGCATTTGTGGGCATATTTGTGTGTCCCAGCTCAACTTCCCAGAATACAGTGTAATAACTGTTTTTCTCGGAACTCTGAGCTGGAAGCAGGTTTTTTAACTTGCTTTAGACATTCAAGTGTTAACACAAATGTACTTTTTATTTACTGTATATTTATTAATAATGAGTATTGCAATATAATTTGATACATTTTGTATTGGACAAACATCTTATTTATAATGACGAGCTTTCGAGAGGCTTAACCTCCCTTTATCAAGTCTCAAGCAATATTACATGAGATTGAACCCTCAGTTTGAATAACAGCAGCAGATGCAGATAGAGTGGAAACAGCATTACCTACACAGCTCCAGTTTCCATCCCTCCCACACCAAACAAGCCATCATCCATAATCAAGCTATTAGATACCATCGGATTTGCTCAAACACTGGAGACCGTGATAAAAATGTAAAAACACTGTCTGAATCTTTCAAACAAAAGGGTTACAAACCCCCTATTACCCCAAAAATAACCACTGCCATCAAAATACCCCGAGAACACCTATTAAACTACAAAACAAAAGAAACTACTTCACGTATACCTCTAGTGACCACATACCATCCAATTTTAGAGAAAATTCGGAAAATAATCAAAGATTTACAACCATTACTAATTGAAGATACTGAATTAAAATATATATTCCCAAAACCTCCCATCCTTGCATTTAAACAACCACCAAACCTGAAACAAAAACTTGTCAGCAGAAAATTGGCCAATGAACAACTGAATACAAAAAATGGGACTAAACCTTATAACAAACGTGCCTGTAAATTATGCCAACACATTTGTAATGATGATACAGCCACACATAACAACAAAACCTATAACATCAAAGGATCATATTCATGTACATCGTCTAATGTGGTTTATATAATACAATGTACTTTATGTGACACAGGCTGTTACATTGGAGAAACCAGACAAAAAATGCATTTAAGGATGAATTTACACAGGCATTCAATAAGAAATCATAATGAAGACAGATATTGTTAGCCCAGTAGGACACCATTTTAGCCAGAATGATCACTCCATCCAAAACTTAAAAGTCAAAATACTCAGAGGAAAATTTAAAAGCATCCAAGAGAGAAAAGCGTTTGAAATAAAGATGATCACATTCTTCAACAGTAAAAACACAAGACTTAATATAGACTTGGGTTTTCTAACACATTATCAGAATTTCATGTGATTTTTTTCTTCTCTTATACTATAACAGACTTAGCTCTCTTAGTGAGGTGTTTGTCCAACAGGAAAGATATCACTGTGGACTACAGTGCTCTGCTTTTTCATGTATATAATATGTGAATATATGTTTCCTTTGCTATGTTGTGTTTATTCCCCATAGACTTTACTGACATCATCAGGTAAATACATATAAGTGGTGGCTGTCACTCTTTACCTGTTGTAGATAAGGGGAATCAGATTTTCTAATGAAACAAACGGCAACCGATCTAAGCAACAGTTTGTTAGTACACAATACTACATTTAAAGAACCTCAAAATCCATTTTTTTTACTTTTTGTAAAAAACAACAACAACACAAAGACAAATTATACTTTATAAAAAATGGCTAATACAAAGCGGACCATTATGTGGACTGCATTGTTATGTAAAGGAGTGGCTCCTAAATACAAATTAGAGGTTTTGATGTGCAAATGAGAATAACAGTCTGCTTGAGTGTCTATGTGGTGACCAAAACAATGATCCCCATTCAATTGCTACATTTACTTAAGCCTGCAAATGTTTTCACACCCGTAAACGGCAAAATGTATTAGAAAATCCTACAGGTACCAGATGAGACCCACAAAGGGGTTTAACCCCTGTCTGTAGAACTGTAAAGGCAAATAAAAAAAAATCAATAATGCACTGTGAATGACTGGGAAAGCGATGAGACAATAGAATTTATTGCACAACAGTCTCAAGCTCGCAAATCGCCAATAACAAATCTTTTTTTTTTTTTTTTATGTTTCAATTTGGGGTTTTATAGATCTTGGGAATAAATGAGTTAATACATAGAGGGCCACCCACATAGACTAGATCAGTATCGGCATATTGGGCACCCTAAACGCTAGTTTATTGACTTTTAACCTCCATGTTTTACTGACATAATGATGACGGTCTCATTTTCTATTTGCAGTTTCGAAATAGGTAGTTAAAGTCTTGCTTAACTGATGATAATAACGCCCTGAACTGCTACATGCAAGTGCATGGTTTACAGTTTTGGCGTTCGGCCCGTAACTTGCAGGCTTGTTCAATTGAATAGCATTGTAATTGTAGCAGAGTTCAAGCCTGCAGCACACCCGTAGATAAACAGCCTGTATACCGCTCATAGTATTTATTTCAATGTGAAAAAAAAGCCTCTGACATTACATTTTGGAACAATAGCACTATGAACTTTAGTTTGTAAGAGCAAAGACAGGACCCTCCAAGCTTTTTTTTTTTTTTAGCAATTGGTTATTTTTCTTAAATAATAGCATGAACAAACATTTACAGAAGGGAGGATACAACATTCCATCCAACTATAGCCTTAAATAAAGGTTTGCAAGACGGAGGTTTCTCAATATGAGAACAATTAAAATGGTCCAATTTACTGCTCAAGCCACGTCTTATATATAGAAGTGGTAAAATGGGTAGCTATCTGCTGTCTTACTCTGGAACGTCTAAGTGCTTTTTATTTTAAAGAATTTATTTTTGACTATTTGCAGCTTAGAATTCATTATTTAATCATCCATACTATTTAAAATGTTTCAGTGGTCCTTTTAACTGCATGCCCTCTTATGAGGATAATCCAAAAAAGACCTTCCTCTGTAATGTAAACAGTCCACCTATGATAGGTAGGGATGGAGATTCTCTCACTGCATACGGTATATTGGCAAGACTGCAAGGTCAGGCATTTTTCAGATTAATAATAAACTATTCGAGTACTTGTTCATTTGCATGATACCTTGAGTCTGTGAGGGGAAGTTTTACTGTTGTTGCCTCTTTAATAGCACATTTGGGCTACTATAAATACATCCCAAACATTGATTGCTGAGTGTGTCAGACTATGATCTGGTCTAGAACATCCAAGAAGACAAAGCATATTTCTATGTCTTCAACGATTTTTAGCAGACACAATGGTATGCATGTAGTCGTATCTGTGGACACATTAACGTTCTACGTTAAAGGACCACTGTAGTTTGGGCAAAAATGTAACATGTTTTTGAAGTATGTAATCTTTTTAATATTAGAAACCTCAAACATTCTATACTTCTATATTCATTGGAGATTGGGCACAACAATCCCAATAATAAGCATAACTTTTGAATAGAAATTCTAACATAATTGCCATAAACCACGAGACAAGTATTATGTGAGCTACACAAAAAAGAGATAAAAAATACGTAATATTTTTGGAGACATTTGTTCTGAGACGTATGGATGAACAGCAGACTGAAGTTTTTACTTACAAATAGAACTACCAGAGTACACCTGACTCTGAATACATCGGGGTGGCAGCTGATGAAAGATGAAGGTCTAAATTATTTTCTGATCATTTTAAAAGAAGCAGAATGGAAACAATGGTCACAGGATATGTGGGTCAGTATGTTAGAGTCATTGTTTGCAATAGATAAGTGAAAGGTATGCTGTGATATCCTGCGATCTTATCAGTTTACTAAAAGGTTTACAGCCAGGAGTTTCTTACAGACATGGGCACAACATTCAGAGGCATGACTTTGCTTTTGTCCTTAGCAATAACTGGAGGAAAATTAGGCTAGATTAGTGCTTCAACTCTTGATAAAAGTTAGAAGTTGTATTGTTGATAGAAGATGTATTGTTGCTACCTATTTAACTGCAAGCCGGAATTGTTTGAGATCTCCCCCCATGAGTACAATCTCATGGATGTGAATCTAGGTAAAGGTTTTAAAAAGTTTCCTAGATATCATCAAAATGGAAACACTCCGCTCCTTAAATGCCAGCTTTGATACATTCAAAAATGTCAGTGCATAGAGGCATCAACACCAGATCATATATATTCTAAGTGATTAATGTACAATCTCCATGCTTTTTGCAAAATAATTAAATAATAAAAAACAATCATATAAATAGAATTAAATACATAAAGTACATCTCACTCTAGAGGAAATTCCCTAAACACCACAGGCAAATGGCAATTCATATTTAAACATGACAAGCAAATAACCAGGCATTTGGTTTGAAAAAAAAATAAAAGAAAATCAACTTATCAGGATGTGAGCACATGATGCATAACGACTTCCTGGCTGTAGCATAGACTGTCAACTGAAAGCACAAATAGGAATTTTAATTGAACTAAATAAAACCCTTTAGTCGTAATCCTGCCAATACTTTGGGGTTTTTGGAGTTAGAATGGTTTTTAACAATTTGTCAATTTTATACCACACCACCAAGTACACAGGACCCAGTGTTCTGAACCAGAAATCTCTACTAGCCGGGCAGCATGAAGGAGCAGCTGGGTGTCTGTGTACTATATGCCCCTCCAGCTGGGGGGTGCCTGAAACCAGGCAGGTAGAGCACCCCCTGCCCAAACTGGCATTCATTCCATCATGAAATATCAGGTTTCTAAATTGCACAGACAACCTGTCACTTGAAAGGCCACATATATGCCCTGCAAGGTCCTAAAGGGACACACAGTGTTTCTCAACATTTTGATGTAGCAAAAATTGTAAAAGAAAAAAAAGAAAAAGGAAGAGGTTCAATCAAAGACTAAACCACAAGGTAAAATACCTCTAATGCTGACAATTCAGCAGCAATTTCAAAAAGGAGTAAACACATTTTCAATGTGTCCTTCAATCAGTCTGTGCATAGCTCAGATCGCGTGGAGACTTTAATAACCCTTTGGCATCTGTATTAACTCCAGGAGTAATACCAAATGCTGCTGCTTTATGTAAATATTCTGCAAACCCAAACTACAGTAAAATCTGATGGACGTGGCAAACCCCGGTTGCACTTAGTTCTGAGACTGTGCCTATACAATAAAATTGATTTGTAATAAAGTACAAATTTGGTTGGTTACATATCTGCAGCAGTATCCCACAAAGCCACCTGCCCACAACAAAACAACTTGGTTCTAGTTCTTCAATTACGTTCC
This sequence comes from Discoglossus pictus, assembly GCA_027410445.1. Classification (NCBI taxonomy): domain Eukaryota; kingdom Metazoa; phylum Chordata; class Amphibia; order Anura; family Alytidae; genus Discoglossus; species Discoglossus pictus. The sequence continues at coordinate 446,148,989 of CM050163.1, forward strand.
CTGCTTTTTACTACAGAAATTGTCCTGGTGCTTCCCTGGCCGCTGACCTAGATTACAGCAGGTAAATTAATAATTCTTTCCGATAGCTTGTTCAAGGGACATAGAAAAAGCATGCTGATAAGCAATACATAGGAACAATGTGCACTAAAACAAACTAAACATCAATATAAAAAAGTCTCACCAAGAAGCAGTGACTAAGTGTCCCCTTTTCTCACTTCTTTGGTTGCAGCTTCAGAAAGGATTGGCTGAGGCTCCAACCATATGAGGAAAGAGGGATCACTGCAGCTATACACCCTGGATAGACTAAATAGTTTAAAGTATTTTAAGATCAAAGTCAATTCGATATATTTTCCAGTGTAAAGCAAAAAAGTGGATAAGACTTTCAAGAATACTTTCTTCTCTAGCCTATTTCTCAGATTATGCTCTTTGCACCCCAATACTTACATTAATGAATGGTCATAAAAATGAACGCAAGTCTAAAGGAGAGCCTTTCCCCAAATTGCCGTCTTCCACCATGTTAAGTGACAGACATGCCTTGGAAGATATCATTATCCTGTGGGAAATAAGTTGAATATCTCTATGCTAGTTTTTCACATTTGTTTTATTTTTTATAAATGGGCAGACACTGAAGTACCACCCCGACATCTATAATTTAAAAAGGCAAAAGTATTAAATGAACGTGCCCAATACTCTTATGGTACAGATACCTCTCGCTTTCCATCAGAAATTCATGCAATAGCTTTTTAAATATATCCAAAATAGCACTTTTTGCCAACACCTGTAAATATGATCACTGCTTTAACAAGAATACACTTATTATTTTGTAACGTTATCCAAGGAAGCTTGAGGCAACAAAATATGGACTGTATTCATCAACAGATCAAAGTCCATTTTGGAGTATTTGAATACAAATGATATAAATAATTATTGATTCTTCATAGCTCTTTCCAAGTCACAAAACACTAAGGGCTTCCCATTCTGCTGTTTATCATCTATTCACTAATTCTATCCAAACTACCTAAATAGCTAATGAAATGGTTTTGACATTGAGGAGTCTGTTGAAAACATCAGGTAGAGGTAACTTATAACTCCCACATAATTTTAAAAAGTCTACATTTAAATTTTTATGCAGAATTAACAAGTATTCAACACTATTCTAATCAATCATTCCATTTGTTCATAAAGGACACCAAATGATATATGGAATGTAAATTAAAAAAATCCACACCCTTTAATGCTAGATGCTCACATTTTCTTTAATGCATTCAAAACTGTATGCTCCTGACACTAAAAATGTTTGTCTTGCATGCCAAAAAGTATCAAAGGTATTTATGCATGTATTACATATATTACATTATCACAATAGAATCAGGCTCGGTTACCCCAGATTATGAGGAAGAATGGAATTACAGATTGATTAACAGAATGATCCTAATTCTAGTCAAACAAAAACATTTTTAAAAAGAAAAACACTTTTTTTTTTTTAATGCATGAAAGCAATGTTTGGATTTGCCATGACTCTTTTAAAAGAATATAATTTTTTTAATTTATACACTGCACGACTCCCTGTCAAGAGGTTTTTTTTTTTTTTTCAAAATTAACCTATGTATATGGTTCCTTTAACTTTTTACTCTTCCGGTGCCTTCATGTCTTCATAAAGCCATGTGTGATTTCACATGTAGACTTTATTAGACATAATAGGAGGCAAACCAGTATTCATGAAAATTTCAAAGGGAGCTGAATTCAACCATACTTAAATGTAGCTAGGGCTTTGTGAGCCAATACTTTGTATAGATCAGTGGTTCTCAACCTTTACTGAGCCAGGGATCGCCGTGGACCAATGTTTACGAAAACAACCTTTGCAATCAAAACCATTATTAATAGATTACGGTAGTTCTTCAATCATTTATTTATTACTGCGCCAATGATAAAGTAAGGGGTCAGTCTCTAGTGTCTCTTAATTATCAAACTTTCACATCCTTCTTCAACCTATCCATCGTTTTCATTTCTCGCCAAGGACCAGCTAATAAGGTCATAAGGACTGCCACTGGTTCCAGGACCAGCTGTTGAGAAACACTGGTATAGATCATTGCGGTGTGGGATTACAGATTAAAAGTGATTTTATACATAGACCCACAGCTTGGACATTACACTATAGTCCTCAGCACTCCGTTCCAACAAAACTGTCCTCAGATGCCTAAGACATGCAGAATATATATGCTCTTTCTCCAGTGTTTTGAGGGCTGTTTTATGCTCTCTTCTGACAGCATGCACTTAGAAAAGTAACTATGTCCTCCTCTGCCTTCCTTGCAGCAGCATGATCGCTTTCCTTCTAACTAAAACAAAACATGGGAAATGATCTAGTCCAGGAGGACTGAGGGATAAGCAGGTGTAATATGGGAGTGAAAGCAGGTAGATGGGGAATAAATTACTTCATGTATTTCCATTCCAGTGATGTACTTACTATGTGCAAGTCACTGTACACAGTCTTCTACTAGAAGCTATCATCATTTAATACAGAAACAAGCAGGGATTGAATATTGCACAATATCTCAAGGATCTTTCAATCAAATTAAGTACAAGAGCATTTCATTTAAACATTGCTAAATTTCATTTAATGCTTAACTAAATAAACTTTGAGCCAATTGTAGTGTTGTCCAAGTAAACTCATGATATTTATCTCCCTGTGAAAAATACAATTTTAAATGGGAGGCCCAAACATTCTTATTCCATGTATTATTCACTCAGTTTCTACGTAAAACTTAAAATGGGAGACATAAGTCCAGATCCGATGATGTTTATAGTGTTCTCTCTTGTGAAGAGTTAGACTTGTTAATGGGCAAATTGTTTTAAAAAGTAAAAAATAAATACATACTGTGTTTAGTTGACTGCTTTATACAATCATGCTTTGGTCTGTGCAGCAATATCTCGGTCTCATTCTGTGACCAATTCTATTTCCCTCATTCTGTAGGTCTCATGGTCTCACGGTTTTGGTCCCTCACACCGTCTCCCTCTATCTTTTTGCCTCTAGCTCGGTTTCATGCTCTGTTTTTGTCTTAGCCTCTGTGTCTACTTGCATATTCTATATTTTGCTATAAGAAGTATTTTGCTTAGAGAAGCTGTGCAACATAATTTGTGTGGAGCAATATATACCTGAAACACGATATGAAATAATAATACCTTAGTTTATAGTTTTTTTTTTTAACTACTCTCTCTAGGTCTTTCTCTCTGACTGTCAAGTGTTTCTGTCCTTCTGTGTCACTCTTTTCCTGGGTCTTTATTGGGTTCTTTGTCTTCCTCTGTGTGGGTTCATACTCGGGTAAAAAAAAAAAGATAGAGACAGATATCTCTCTTGCAATTCTAAATACAATGTTTGTCCAGTATAAAAGGTAATACTTCATAATGCGGTAATTCATCTCATACAGTATATATTATGCACACATATACTGAAATGTAAAATGGTGGGTTGGTCAAAGCCAATAATCTATGTGACTTTAGCAGAAAGCCACACACACAGAACATGTTTGAGCCAGCCCTTTCCCATCTGTTACAGGGTGGGATGCGACTCTTTGGGTGCGTTATCCTGTGCCCGTCTTGATTGGGAGAATTACTGAATAAATATTGCAAATATTTTAAAGAGTGGTATTCCAAAATGTACGTAGATGGGGAATGAGTGACTGAATGTCAATGCACTACAGAACCCACAGTAGTAAACAAAAAACATCAGAATCAGCAGGTGTACATCATTTGAAATACTTTCAGTGGTTGGTCACTGAGCTATCTTGCAAATGACAGTGTGTAAAAAGTTGTAAGACATCAGCTGTATCGCTGAACCCTACAGTATACAACAGGTTCCCATTTGTGCAGCCTCGTATACTGAGCACTTTCTGGGAGGAATTCAAACATACTGCAAACTAAAATGCTCAAAACTAGATCAATTCAGTAGCAAATTTAAAAGTAAAATCATTATTTTCCCTTGCCTTTGCCTTTTATACCTTTATCAAAAAGTACAGAGCACAGTTTTGAAATTCTGTGGACTTTAATACTTTTTTTTTTAATTCTTGTTGTTTTAATATTGAAAATATATTTACCATTTCTTTACATCGGTCAGGTCATAAATATAAAAAAATTGTATTGGCTGGCAGCAGACAAAAGAAAAAAATGCAACTATTAGTGGTGCCAGAGCCAACATGGTTTTGTTTTTAATGAAAGTTATTTATTTACAAAGCTGCTATCAGTATTAGAACAACAAGGCTCCAAATAATTGAAAGTTAAATAAAATATGAGCAATTCAAATCCATTTAATGTCAATGACAGGTTTAATTTTGTGTGACTAGAGGTTGCATGAGACAATTACACAGGATATACTGTATGTATTTTTTGTTGGAAAAACCTTTGGGGTGTCTTTGAGAGGGTCTTGGTGGGGCCTAAGAACTATTGTGGAACTGTGGTGCGGGGGGAGGGGGGTAAATGGATGAAATAAGGGTTTGAAAATAAGGGTTTTTGGAACCATTTAGCAACCATATTTACCTTCGGGAAAGACTGTGCAATCATTAGAATAGATCTATGTTCCACAGAATTGTTTGGTCCATTTTGCAGGCTTAAACAAGTATTCTTTTGATTTAAATTAACTTAACCTAATCCTGCCAATATATATTATAGATTTAAATCACATTTATGTAAATGTATATCTATTTCAACTTTGGGTAATGCTTAGGATTTATGACAGTATCCCCAAATGATCTGGTTATACTGAAAATGATGAACCCTAATATTGCTAGATCTGTTCAACTTGGAAAAACAAAAAGAAAGGAATACACAAATCTTATCCATAGGTCTCCTACCCTAGAAATCAATACCAACACTTTTTGGATAATAAGAAATGCCAAAGACATAGCACCCACAAAATTTGCTCCAATAGTCACACTTTAGCAATTAATCTTTGTGTACTACTTAACTTTATATAGTACTAACAACTTGCCCGTCAAAAATGATGGGGCAATAAAATTGTAAGGCAGGTAATGCTGTTTGCCATAGACAGTAAATGTTTTGGTAGTCTGAGATCCTTCGGCGCTCATTGCGATCATTGCGCTAAGAGCCTTTTGCGCTTATTGCAAACCACTTGGTTGGTGTATTTTTTTGTTATCAGATGCGCTTTTTGTATAGGTCCGCGCTGATCTCCTGTTGGCGCTTATTGCAAGCCGTTCCCCTGGTGAACTTTGTGTCCTATGAGAACCGTTGGCTCTCCTTGTGAGGCGCGCGGTGAAGGTCTTTGTTGTTTATTGCAATACGGTGGTGTGTTCTTTTTTTATGATAATTAATTAAATCATAAATGAATTACCCATTTGTAATTAATATATGCAGCATGGAATGTGCTGAAGAGCTAACAATCTGTTTTGATGTTCCTGCAGCATACAATGTAGGTTTGCAGTGTTGTTGAGCTGAGGTGTAAGTGTCAGCAATGTGTGCAGTGTGTAGTGTAAATAGGCTGCGTGCGCGAGGGGACCATTTGTGTAGCTGTGTACTTCCCCATTCTGTAAGTTAGTGTTGTAAAATGGCGGCGATTGTGTATGTGGTACGCGGGTGTGGATGATTTAGCGTCCTTGCTAATAGTGTATCTTGTACCTCGTAAGGGTTTTTGTAAAAGTCGTTTGTGCTTGGCGGTGTTTTACGGCTTTAGGGGTCGTGTAGCCTCGTTTTCGTTTTTTTTCGGTGGCCATTTTTCTCTCGCTTAGGGGATTTTCAAATGTCTAAACTCTGACTTCCAGACATCCTGGGTGTCCCCCCTTGCTGTGGGTAATGTTTTTATTTTATTTTTGTGTGTATTTTGTGTTTTTTTAATGTTTTCCGATGTGCGCAGGTCGGCCGTTAAGGTCATAGTTTTGCAAGTTCTGAATTTTTTATTTTCCGTAAAAATAAATTTTTTAAGTCCCATTGCTCGTATTTTTTTGTTTAAGTCCGTATGTAGTGATTGCGTGTTTATTTTTTGTCAAAGTCCCGCTTCTGTGGCTGTTTGTAACCGCTTGTGAGGAGCCGTAGAGCTTCCACCTCCGCAAATGCGACATTGCAGCCGACTTGGGAGTCTCCACCTCCACAAATGCGGCTCCTCGCTTTGCGAGGGTCCACATTTGCGGGCCGAAAATTGTACAGGGTCGTAGGGATGAGCGCCTAAAGACGCTCATCACCACCGGCGCGAGGAGCGCCTTTGGTGCTCCTTTCCAGCAACTGCGGCCCTCGCTTGTGGTGGGCTCACTATGCGAGCCATGAAGCGTTAGAAACAACCCGTATTGCTGAGAACTATATATGTGATGCTATACAAAGGGGTTACATATTTCTAGTAGGTGAGTGTTAACTACCAATGTATTCAAAACGCTCCCTGTAGAAACAAAGGAAATGGTAGCTTGCCCTTCAGTTCACATCATGTGAAAGTGTGTACTATGGACCGAGGGAAATAGTAGTAGAAGCCAACATACTGTGCAATCATACCCAATTTAAGAAAAGGGAACAGACAACATAACGTTTCTCTTAAAAATGAAGCTTAACTTGAAAGCAGCTGCTTGCTTTTTGATATGTATTATTAATATTTTTATGACTCGTTTTTAGAATTTTTATGATATATTTAAAAAGGGTCAAATATATTAAAAACTCTTTCAAACATCAGACTGAAAGCTGTTTGCTTAAAAGGATAGTATAGGGTAAAAACGGTGCTCAAATGCTTTGTTTCTATTGGTAGCTACACTGTGGGCCTCATTCTATTAGCGGCCGTAAATCGGCCGTAAGGCTGCGATTCCTTGCGGGGGTTCTGTTAACTCGCGATTCTATTATACGGCCCCGCAAGGATCTCCTTTTACGGCCGGCCGCATATCTTGGAACCGGCCGTAATCTCAGAAATATAAAAACTCAAAAATAAATTCAAGCCTGCACTGTACAGCTCTGTAAATGCTAGGGATCATATTGGGGGACATGAGGATTAAAAGGAACCCACTCTCAAGCTTGCACATCTGCCCAAACCCGAGTTCAAATTAACTGTTTATTTTCCGGCTGCGGCGTGGGTGTGTCTGAGGTGCTCCAAGCACTCTGGACTTTTTACATGGATATTTTACGGATATTAAAAATAAAATATTTTACGGATGAGTACAGGATAATTATGTGCTATTTTTTCTAACACCTAAAATCCCTTTATAGTCTTCGCAAAGTGCAGGATGGCTTTATTTGAGCTATTTTATGTGCTTAATTGGTGCTAGCGAGACCTCTTTCCTGCAAGTAAGCTGCGGCTCGCTTTTAGCCTTGCAGAGAGGTTTCCCGGAGGAATTGAATTGCAAAACTCTTGCGGCCGTTTTAGATCAAAGGCTTTCCTCTGGCGCGAGCGGCCGCAAGAGATAGCAAGGCACCGGCCGCAAGCCTGCCGGAGCCTCCGGCCGTAAGGGAATAGAATAGCCGAATAGCTTGCGGCCGGTCCTTGTGGCCCCGCAACGGCTGCGGCCGCTAATAGAATGAGGCCCTGTGTAAGCAACAATGGGGGTGTGGAAATCAAATTTTATTTTTAAATAAAATAAATCCGTATGTGTATAGAATGACCCAATGTAATGTGTGTGTCTGGTATAAGCAGCATGTGTTAGGTTATAAAAGTAAAAAAAAAAAAAAGGGGAACTTAAATATACCTTTAACTTATCCTTTTCAAAAGAAGCTTTTTCAATTTACATGTTTAGCTAGCCCGATATATTCAAGCAGACAATGTACAAAAATTATTCTGGAAATGCAGAGAAACGATAAACACTGATTAAGTATGAGTAGCGAAAACTTAGTTTGCCTAATTTCAGCTAATATTGTAAAAATGGCATCTAAATAAGTATATTTCTACTGTTTATTAAAAAATTATATGACCTGGTATTTTCCCTAGTTGGCAACACTAATAGTGATGTATAAGGATACAATTTAATAAGGAAATAGGAATGATAAAACTTGAAAAACGCTGTAGTGTGTGATAATAGTCACACACTAGTCGAACTACCATCCTAGGCTACGGTCTTAATATAAATGGATAAGAAAATCAACTTCTAATGTGTACAATTTGAAGTAAATGCTCTTGTAATCCTCATATATCAGTGAACCTGTTAAATCACTGGATCACTCCAGAATTACTATAAAATAGTAAAAAAGCTAGCAGTAGCAAGAACGGGCTAGTAAAGGCAATCACATGCAGTGCACCACCTATATTGAATCAATCATTAAACCGGTAATTGCAATTTTCCTCAATAACAAGGTGCACACATATGTATATAAAAAAGCCACTAGGTGCCCAATACTTGCAATTTACAGAAACAACGCCAGACAAATTAGATCCTCCATAGGATAGAGTCTGCACATCTCCCTCTCAAGGGTCCCGTCGGTCCGTTTCGCTCTCAATAAGAGCTTCCTCTGGGATGAATTTGATAAAAACAATGGCCAATTTAAGGCCTAAGTTACTTCTGCGTTTCATAGTCAAAAGGGGGTGTGTCAAGTCCCATGACGCTAGCGTGATGACGTCATTGCGTTCTCACTTAATCAAAGTTCCAGTATATTTACTACTTCTGCACATCATCCCTCTTTCTTTTTGTTTTTAATTTACATAGTGTGACATTTTTTAAGTTCTTTCATTCTAGTACTATTTTATAGTAATTCTGGAGTTATCCAGTGATTAACAGTTTCACTGATATATGACGATTACAAAAACAATATTTATGCAATATCGCATTTACTTCAAAAATTGTATACATTAGAAGTGGATTTTCTTATCCATTTATATTAACACCGTAGACTAGGATGGTAGTTCGACTCATTTATTATCACACACTACAGCGTTTTTCAAGTTTTATCATTCCTATTCTCTTATTAAATTGTATCCTTATTCTAGAAATATATTAGACAGTAGAACATATACTTATTTAGATGCCACTGATTTCCACAGAAAGAGAATAGTATTAAAATACAAGATTTTGTATCTTTCCTGGTTTGAGAATGCCAACAAGGAGCGGCTAGACGGCGCTGCCAAAATTGTACAGTATTATTTGTAAAAAAAAATCTCATTTTGTGCAAAATTAGAATAATTGGTTAAATTTTTTGGATTTGTCCTATGCCTTGAATGCATTTTAAAGAGCATGCTTTTAATGTTTGTTAGTTTTTTGTTGCAAAAGGGGACTTTAGCCCTTCACCACCATCTCCTTATCTATGGAATGTGCAGAATTATATGGCTTGACCGAGACTCAGCTGAGCGGAGTATCTCTCTCTGTCACATGAGCAATTAAAATACAGAATAAAGATTTTCTTGCCAAGATTTTGAAAGTAAAAAAAACTTACAAAAAACCAAGATATGTTTGTACTTTTGAAAACATCTCACATATTCCAGTTGAGACAAACAGATCATCAGATTCCTTCGGTTCACACAGGAAACCGACCTTTAGGTTCTTGGGTTGCTGCCGGAGTTCCATTACATGTTTCCGATGCAATTCCCTTTCCCTGCGCTTATTATATTCCAACTGGTTCTCAAGTTCAGTCTGGTGCTGCAGACGTATAAGGTCCATCCGAAGCTTCTGTAGCATGTGCAACTGCCGGTACTCTAGTTCCCGAGTGGACTCATCGTGCCGGATCAGCATGGCATGCTCCATTTCTTTCTGGGTTCTCTTCTTATTGAGTTCCTGATAAGAAATTTTGTTTTAATGAAATGCCTTTGAAAACTGTAAACTTTATAGTTTCATAAAAACATTGACAATTTAATTGGCTACTTTCCCACTTAAATGACCATAATCTATCAATCTATAAATATATATATATATATATATATATATATATATATATGAGGACACATATGTTTTAAAATTAAAAAACAGTTTTATGACATATCCATACCTAATTATGTACTTATTCAAATTTTTAAATAAAAAAAATTTGGTTAGTCCTGTTGCACTCCATGATACTTTGCTGAAGCTTGCTATGCGATAGGGACATTCAAGTAGGGGAAGGCTTACAAATATAGTTGTCTCTAGGCATGTGCAAATAAAGCGGGTATGTACCATATTCCAAAAGACCCAATGATTTAATCCCCTCTCCTCATCCTTCACACGCGCTCAGATACCAAACTAGCAGGCAAGATGGAAACTTTCAGAAGGAAAACAGAGTTTTCTAAAACTAATATGTTATCTATAAATGTTTGTAATTTGTGGCTTACTCAGCTGATAATATTGTTAATTTGTTACAAAATTCACAAACCTGCAAGTATTTTTGCTAAAATACAGTGGTCCTTCAGAATACATTTAGTGAAACCAGTTAAGGTCTCATATATCTAAAAACACTAGATATGATTCCGATTATAGTACAATAATATAGTTCATAACAACAGCTCAAACACAGAGAAAGAAAATGTCATCCTTAGGTTCAATACCTCTCGGATGTGCTGCTGCTCCACCTCGTGCCGCTTTATCATTATCTTCCTCTTGAAGAGCCGGCAGTTTTTCTCATAGTACAGTCTCTGCTGGCTAAGGAGCTGAGCTTCCTCCTCAGCCTGAGTGTGCTGGAGGTTCTCTTTATGCTTTGATATGCGTTCTTGCTTCTCCTTCTTGGGCGTGCTATGGTCTTCATTCATCTCCTGAAAAGGAGGATAATGCAAGAAAGACAAATCTAGTTGTTAGGTGGCATCAGGTGCATAACAATTTTTCCCTTCCTATACACAGTGTGAAATTGTTAAAACTTCTATGACACCCATCTCATTTGCATATCCCATATGTTGCTCAAAGAAAGATGCTGAGCAAATATGTAATTAATGAGAGCAGTTATGCTCCTGTGTGACTGCTCGATCTCTAAAAGCTTATAGTGTCATGACCAATGCAAGGCATCTGTGAGAGGAATTAGACTTTATTATAGAGTATAGAAGATGACCATAAATGTTACAAGAAAACATAGAATTCTTATGCAGAGAATCTTTGCCACTATGATGTAGATGAGGATTGTGTATTATCTCCATTAAATCCAATTGTTGCTGTTTACAGGGGTCAAAATGGGCTAGTTTGCACTCCCAATACATTACAGCTTGCGCTGGTCTCAGGCTCATTTGCGGTCATCTGTATGGGATCCTCACAATCTAGGCACCTTGCATGAATTAAAGGTGTTATGTTTACAAGTAAATTAGAGACAGAACTACATCTTAGTCCTCTATGCAGCAGCATGGCCGCCTCCTTCTAAAGATCTAAAACTCAAGTGGAGATATCCGATATGAATTCTTTTAAGATACTTAAACATTGAGCAAAGAAAATGTTAATAAAATGGTGTATGGCATCAAAGGCCTAACTACATCTAATTGACTTTCAGCTTGGTATCAACTACCCATCCCTTTCAAACATGCTGCTAAACATGTACGCATAACCTGCTCTTACACGCCTTCACTAAGTGCTCTACAATCAATTGAGACTTAAATCACTACTGTACGGGTGTGCTGCATGTTACCACTCAGATATCTACAAGTATATCAAGATATACCTTTTGGTCATCACTTTCCTGATGTTTTCGGTTTGATTTTATGCAGCCAAAAAGTCTGCATAAATTCAAGTAGAAAACCTCAGGAAAAGTTTATATGGCCTTCATACGAATGGCTTGTGGGAAGAATGGAGAACTCCTGATCTGTTTTAAAGTCTGCATAAAAAATACATGTAGGAGGAAATCAAAACAGAGTGATTCCCAAAATAGCAGTTCAGCATCTGGGACAAATGTTTGTACAGTAATAAAAATATATTTATAGGCAATCATTCAGGTATAACATTCATCTAAATCAAAAAATCTAAATTCTTTCAATTTGCATGCACCCCACAACATGTACTGCATTTACCTCTTTAATCTTTTCCTTGCAAATCTTGTACTGCTTCTTTTGACTTTCTAAGAAGGATGTTAAGTCTTTCTTTTGTTGGGCCACAATCTGTTGCTGAAATCTCCTTTCATCCGCTGCAGCCACCTTTGCCTGTAAGAAAAAAATAAAACAAGATAAAATACTGGTAGTCTACCAGTATTTAGGGACTCTTCTTTAAATGGAAATATTGTGTGTTTGTATAATCACAGAGGTGAGTATTTCCTGGGAGCCAAAGCTCCTAAAATATGAACTACTTATATATCTGTATGAAAGGCTTCCTTTCACACTCCTAGAAACAGTCTGGCTCCTAAAAAAATGTCTGGCTTCTAACTTTGCCATATGACATAATACCATCACTAGAGCCACGTGGTTCATATAGCTGCAAAACATACCCCGGATTGAGAAATAGCTCAGTGATGCAGATTAACCTAGGCTTAAATGAAGATAGCCTTAACCTCTGGTCTGTTAATGGTTCCTGAAGACTGGCATTTTCCTTTGAATAACTACACTAGAATAATAATAATAATAAAATGCTCCTGATGTAAAAACAAGACAATATTATTAATTACTGAATACAGCCATTATCTTGTTTAGCTGCATTCACAACTGGGAGGTGCATTTTAAAACCACAGAGATTTCCTTTAATCCTATTAAAAGCAATGACATTTAGAATTGCCATATTTCAGTTGCTGCAGCTGAAAGTGTCAGTTTCTGCTGATTTCTTTTACAGGTGGGAGGTGACATTGACTGCAAAATGGTGAGTGTCAATGCCAGATAACTGCATATAATAGTTTATAGCGTATACACTTTTTTTTAAGTCTCTAAAATTATTTTGCTCACTATTTTGACATTGATGCCCCAAAATCATTTCAGCTATTCTTGAAGATGATGAATACAGATAATGCTTTGAAATACTAACAGATTTGTTTCTCTGATGTACCGCAATGTTATCATGCAGATAGACTCTCTGTCCCACTCTCACCAGGCAATTTAAACTACAAACTTGCATATAGAGCCTCAAAATGCTCTAACATTTAGCCATGTTGTTGGGGTAACAGAGTTCCATTAAGTGTTGTTGTTAAGACAATCACTTGTATCCGACTCTCTGTGACCCTATATAGACAGCAGCCTGCCAGGCACATCTGGTCTCTGGTCCTGCTTATCCATATGGCTATCTTGGCAAAGATACTGGAGTGGATTGCCAGTTCCTTTTCCAGTGGACTGCGATTTGTCTGACCTCCCGACTTTGACCTGCCCATCTTGGGTGACCCTACATGGAATAGCTCACAGCTTCATTGAGGTACACAATCTCCTACACCACAAAATGGTAGCAATCCAGAAGTTCTTTAAAAACACAGGAGTAGGAGTTTGCTACACTGAACATGAATATAAAAATGAAAACTAAAATAATAAAACCATATTGAATATTTAGAACAGATTCAGGATACCGCAACAATGTATGATGACCAAATTCCCAGGGCATTTACTAAATGTAAGCATGTTGCTGATAGTAGTGTGATCATATGAGATTGCCTCTTATCCCAGTATTGCAGCGTTGCTAAGGCCATGCAATCACTGCAGCGATGATTCCATTGGGCTACAGCTGGGATGTCCAAGTTGTTCTGCAGCCATGAACATTCTGGCACCAAGAAGGTTAACAAGGGTGAAGGAATATTTGCTTTATGCTATAATAGGGTTTTCACGTGTGGGACTACTAAAAGGCATTTTGTTTGTACAAAGAAAGCACATTATTTGCCACTGGCTAATTACTGGTTAAAAAAAAAATACATCCTGCTAAAAATAAAATGTAAATCAATAAAAAGGATATTATTTTTATACAGTAGAGCAGAATCTATCTCCCCCATAAATTGCAGATGAATGGTAAAGTCTAAGAGCTGTTTTGACAGCTGAGTGGGGAGACAGGTTCAGTGTATCCATGACAACAGCCTGAGCCCGATTGCTCCATTTCTGAACATCGTGCGCATGAGACACCTATGGTAGCAGGATAATAGGGTGTGCAAGTTTTGCTGAGTGGAGCATTCATTTCACGAGCATGATTTATCATATTGAGAGAGGTGCTTCTCTTGGTTACATTGGTGGAAATGAGAGCTGCAGAGACATGCAGCACCACACAACAGACATATGCATCACACAGCAGCAGCACAGCCACACAGCAGAGGCATGCATCTCACACAGAAGAGGCATGCATCTCACACACAGACAGAGCCATGCAGCACCACACAACAGACATATGCATCACACAGCAGCAGCACAGCCACACAGAAGAGGCATGCATCTCACACACTGGCAGAGCCATGCAGCAGAGACGTGCAGCACCACACAACAGACATATGCATCACACAGCAGCAGCACAGCCACACAGCAGAGGCATGCATCTCACACACAGACAGAGCCATGCAGCAGAGACGTGCAGCACCACACAACAGACATATGCATCACACAGCAGCAGCACAGCCACACAGCAGAGGCATGCATCTCACACACAGACAGAGCCATGCAGCACCACACAACAGACATATGCATCACACAGCAGCAGCACAGCCACACAGAAGAGGCATGCATCTCACACACAGACAGAGCCATGCAGCACCACACAACAGACATATGCATCACACAGCAGCAGCACAGCCACACAGAAGAGGCATGCATCTCACACACTGGCAGAGCCATGCAGCAGAGACATGCAGCACCACACAACAGACATATGCATCACACAGCAGCACCTCCACACAGCAGAGACATGCAGCGCCACACAACAGACATATGCATCACACAGCAGCAGCACAGCCACACAGCAGAGGCATGCATCTCACACACAGACAGAGCCATGCAGCACCACACAACAGACATATGCATCACACAGCAGCAGCACAGCCACACAGAAGAGGCATGCATCTCACACACAGACAGAGCCATGCAGCACCACACAACAGACATATGCATCACACAGCAGCAGCACAGCCACACAGAAGAGGCATGCATCTCACACACTGGCAGAGCCATGCAGCAGAGACATGCAGCACCACACAACAGACATATGCATCACACAGCAGCACCTCCACACAGCAGAGACATGCAGCGCCACACAACAGACATATGCATCACACAGCAGCAGCACAGCCACACAGCAGAGGCATGCATCTCACACAGAAGAGGCATGCATCTCACACAGAAGAGGCATGCATCTCACACAGAAGAGGCATGCATCTCACACAGAAGAGGCATGCATCTCACACACTGGCAGAGCCATGCAGCAGAGACATGCAGCACCACACAACAGACATATGCATCACACAGCAGCACCTCCACACAGCAGAGACATGCAGCGCCACACAACAGACATATGCATCACACAGCAGCACCTCCACACAGCAGAGATATGCATCTCACACACTGGCAGAGCCATGCAGCGCCACACAACAGACATATGCATCACACAGCAGCACCTTCACACAGCAGAGGCATGCATCTCACACACTGGCAGAGCCATGCAGCAGAGACATGCAGCGCCACACAACAGACATATGCATCACACAGCAGCACCTCCACACAGCATAGGCATGCATCTCACACACTGGCAGAGACATGCAGCGCCACACAACAGACATATGCATCACACAGCAGCACCTTCACACAGCAGAGGCATGCATCTCACACACTGGCAGAGCCATGCAGCAGAGACATGCAGCGCCACACAACAGACATATGCATCACACAGCAGCACCTCCACACAGCATAGGCATGCATCTCACACACTGGCAGAGACATGCAGCGCCACACAACAGACATATGCATCACACAGCAGCACATCCACACAGCAGAGGCATGCATCTCACACACTGGCAGAGCCATGCAGCAGAGACATGCAGCGCCACACAACAGACATATGCATCACACAGCAGAGGCATGCATCTCACACACTGGCAGAGCCATGCAGCACCACACAACAGACATATGCATCACACAGCAGCACCTCCACACAGCAGAGACATGCAGCGCCACACAACAGACATATGCATCACACAGCAGCAGCACAGCCACACAGCAGAGGCATGCATCTCACACACTGGCAGAGACATGCAGCGCCACACAACAGACATATGCATCACACAGCAGCACATCCACACAGCAGAGGCATGCATCTCACACACTGGCAGAGCCATGCAGCAGAGACATGCAGCGCCACACAACAGACATATGCATCACACAGCAGCACCTTCACACAGCAGAGGCATGCATCTCACACACTGGCAGAGCCATGCAGCAGAGACATGCAGCGCCACACAACAGACATATGCATCACACAGCAGAGGCATGCATCTCACACACAGGCAGAGCCATGCAGCACCCCACAACAGACATATGCATCACACAGCAGCACCTCCACACAGCAGAGCCATGCAGCGCCACACAACAGACATATGCATCACACAGCAGCAGCACAGCCACACAGCAGAGGCATGCATCTCACACAGAAGAGCCATGCAGCACCACACAACAGACATATGCATCACACAGCAGCACCTCCATGCAGCAGAGGCATGCATCTTACACACTGGCAGAGACATGCAGCGCCACGCAGCAGCAGCACAGCCAAACAGCAGAGGCGTGCATCTCACACACTGGCAGAGCCACGCATCAGACACAGCAGCACCACCACACAGCAGAGACGTGCATCTCACACACACACACACACACACACACACACCAGAGACCAGCGCCACACACACACACACACACCAGAGACCAGCGCCACACACACACACACACCAGAGACCAGCGCCACACACACACACACACCAGAGACCAGCGCCTCACACACACACACCAGAGACCAGCGCCTCACACACACACACCAGAGACCAGCGCCTCACACACACACACCAGAGACCTGCACCTCACCCACACACACCATAGACCTGCACCTCACCCACACACCATAGACCTGCATCTCACCCACACACCATAGACCTGCATCTCACCCACACACCATAGACCTGCATCTCACCCACACACCATAGACCTGCATCTCACCCACACACCATAGACCTGCATCTCACCCACACACCATAGACCTGCATCTCACCCACACACCATAGACCTGCATCTCACCCACACACCAGAGACCTGCATCTCACCCACACCAGAGACCTGCACCTCACCCACACCAGAGACCTGCACCTCACCCACACCAGAGACCTGCACCTCACACACACACCAGAGACCTGCACCTCACACACACACCAGAGACCTGCACCTCACACACACACCAGAGACCTGCACCTCACACACACACCAGAGACCTGCACCTCACACACACACCAGAGACCTGCACCTCACACACACACCAGAGACCTGCACCTCACACACACCAGAGACCTGCACCTCACACACACCAGAGACCTGCACCTCACACACACACCAGAGACCTGCACCTCACACACACCAGAGACCTGCACCTCACACACACCAGAGACCTGCACCTCACACACACCAGAGACCTGCACCTCACACACACCAGAGACCTGCACCTCACACACACCAGAGACCTGCACCTCACACACACCAGAGACCTGCACCTCACACACACCAGAGACCTGCACCTCACACACACCAGAGACCTGCACCTCACACACACCAGAGACCTGCACCTCACACACACCAGAGACCTGCACCTCACACACACCAGAGACCTGCACCTCACACACACCAGAGACCTGCACCTCACACACACCAGAGACCTGCACCTCACACACACCAGAGACCTGCACCTCACACACCAGCACCACCACCCACCAGAGACCTGTACCGCACACCCCAGCACCACCACCCACCAGAGACCTGCACCTCACACACCAGCACCACGACACACCAGAGACATGAATCACATACAACAGAGATGTGCCTGTGTCTGATCCTATCTAATGCAGCCATTCTTAGTCTAATTCCCAATTGCACATCACCTAAAAACACTATGGACAAATAAGAGTAATTTTTTTTTTCAAATGGGCTACAGTGTTTAAAATGATATTTTATCTATAAGCCTTATTTTTCCATGTCTTTCTAAATTATGTACTAGGAATGTGTAAAACACCTCCTTAAGGATCATGTCCCAAGGTCCACTTTTTAGGATCAGGGAAATTTGCACAGCAATTTCACTCCACCTCCCCCTTAAAAAGGTGAGGTTTGGTCATCATAGTCAAAGTGGATCTGTCATGGTTGAGATTTTTGATTGTGAGTTTTTCGCCTTATTAGGTGCTTTAGGGTAAGCACCATGTACATTAGAATTTAAGCTCAAACACAGGGCCCTCCATTCTTTTGAGGTATGATAAAATTGTTTTTGCCTTGGATTAAACCCCTGTATAGCACTACAGAATATGTTTGCATGTTACAAATAAAGAATAATAAATAAAAAAACATTTACATCAATAGTTAAAACAGCAAATAAGGGCAGCCTTTAATTTGTGTTTATTTATTTAAACTTGCTTTATATTTTTTAACCATTTTCTATATTTAAATGACCATCCAACGGTTTTTGTATTGCCCCCATGCATTTTGAAGTTTATTAACGGTTTTAATGATTCCCCCATAATTTCCATTCTCATACACTGCCTATTATCAAAAAGGTGGAGGCTGAGGACATATGTCACCAGGCAGAGAAATCGCATAGACTTGTGACATGTTTATTAAACCCTTCCTGATAGAATAGTGAGTGCTATTTTGAAACTGATCATGAACCATGCTTCGGGTGACATGGTTTGCATGCAATCCAGGAGTAGAGGGACAAAGAATGAACTAAAATTAGAGAAGAAAGATCTCTGCAATTTTAGTTCTACACTTAACAAAGATGGCAGCTCCCTTTGAGAATACACAATTTGAAATCCCCAACTTACACTTGTGAAATACATTAAACATATTTATACACTACCCTCAACTAAAAACATGGTATATCAGACTTGACAGGTGCACACACACATTTCACAGTTCTCACAAGAGGTAAAGGTTTTTTTTTGTGGTGTGAAAGAGGGGGCTAGGAGGATTTTAACCTTATGCTCCTCAACCCATACATAATACCCTGTACTAAACTTTTTTTTCAGATGTTGGCCAGGATTTAAAAAGGTAGAGTAAACTTACTATGGAATGGGGAGATTTTCTTTATTCAGACTATTAAGAAATGGTGTTTGAGAAACTAAGCAGTTATACAGTCCTGTACATTGAGGTGTCCCAATGCTGATGCATTCTCACAGTCTGTAAGTAAAAATATGATTTTTGCTGGAGAGAGATTGTGAGAAAGGAAGCTGGGAAGCTGTCACAGAGAAACCAAGCAGCACCTATCAAAGGAATGATCAGAAGTTCATGAGTGCCTATATAAAAGTGGTTAGGAAGAGAAGTTCGAGTTACGAGAAATACCAATGTTTGTGATGGACCCAGAAAATGTTATGCATGATGCAGGTAGAGTAATTTGTAATTCTGGGGTTAAATAGGTTGGAAAAAAGTGTCGGGTTATATGGAGATATAGTTATGGGATGGTATATTAAGAGTTACAACTGTTTTGACACAATAGAGGAGATTGGAGAGATTAACAATTAATAACATATGATCAGGGAATTTTGAATCGCTTTTTAATAAGTACAGAAATAAAATGGAGGGGGTGGCGCAATAAGACAACAGGAATGTTGGCAACGAGAAAAGAGAAGTTTGGGTATAAAGTTTATCAAGGGGTTTGGGAGAAGTGTTTCAGAGAGGTGTAGGAGATTGGAGATTGTGGGTGAATTATGTAGAGAATTGCGGCAATATAGAGGCTGGACATAGCATATCCTCGTCCTAATCTATCACATAGTGGTGTGTATGACAGGGATAATGCAGTGCATGGAAGAGGAAGAAGAGAGATACAGTAGGGCATGGAGTGAGACCAGAGTGTCACAAAATAAAGTAAGAGTTGGAAGAATAGGAACAGAATGGGGTAAGAGAGAGGCATAAGTTAGCGCACAGAGTAAGGGGAAGGAATAAGGGAGTCAGATTGAGACGAGAGGGATAATACTAAGCAAATTGGAAGAGGGATAAGACAACAGATGAAAGGAGAGAAAGAAAAGGCAGCACACAGAGTGGTGGGGAAAGGCATAAAGCAAGACACAGAGTGAGGGGGGAGGCAAAGGAAGCACACAGACTGGGGTGGAGAGATGAACAGTTGGGAGGAGAGGGATTACGCAAGGGAGGGGGGGGGGGGGGGAAGAGAGAGAGAGAGAGAGAGAGAGAGAGAGAGAGAGAGAGAGAGAGAGAGAGAGAGAGAGAGAGAGAGAGAGAGAGAGAGAGAGAGAGAGAGAGAGAGAGAGAGAGAGAGAGAGAGAGAGAGAGAGAGAGAGAGAGAGAGAGAGAGAGAGAGAGAGAGAGAGAACCATGCAGAGGAAAAAGTATGGTAGGGCAATGGCACAGCAGTTGTGTGGAGGAATAAGAGGACACACCTGCTCTGCCATGGACATGACAGGGCAAGGGGGTTAGTAAGAGCAAAAAGCAAGACAAGGAGTAGTAGTAAGAGGACAAGAAAAGAGGGACAGGCAGGGTGGGGGGTGAAGAGGCAGCTAATTCAGGACAGAAAGAGGAATAGGTAGGGCATGGGGTAACACGGGGTACAACCTCCCAAATGCAATTATACATGCAAGCAGTTTGTTTCTCTGTATGTGAAAAAGGGTGAATTCTTTCTATACTGCTTTTAAGTGTTCAGTAAGGGCTGTTGCTAAGTAGGGAAAGGGTGGAATAACATAGGTTCTGGAGCTTGAGGGATTGATAGAAGGTTTAGATGTAGAAACAGATATAGAAAAATATGTAGGGCTTAAGGAGGGTGGGTGTTATTGTGTTGCAGAAGAAAGGGGGAATTCTGAATGCTTTGGATATTGGGTGGATAGAATGGATTATTATGAAGGTGTAGGAGGTTGTGAAGAGTGGGGCATTGTTACTCAGCAAGTAGGAAAAGGTGGGATATTTGGAAACAGTAGTTTGTATGTGGGGCCACAATGAGTTGTAATACGTTTAGAGAATTGGGAAGTGAAGTGTTCAATGGTTATGTATGAGTTTGGGAGTGTGTATGTTTTGGATAGGGGGCAATGTAAGGAAGGATTATATAAATCTTTAAGTCTTATGAATAGCATACTTTGTGAAAGGAAACCAGTAGTTTCATTGAGAATTTTAGAAAAGGGATATGGCAAGGAAATTAAATTAGAGAAGGAGATTATATTGAATGTTCCTGAGCGTTGCAGGGTAATGTTAAAAATGGATGGAAAACGGACTCTTATGGAGTTGGGAAAGATAATAGATTAAATGCACAGAATATATATTTATTTTTGCTTAACTAGGTGTTGAGTGTGAGGTGCAAAGGTAAGGAATACATATGCCTTGAAGATGATGTTGGAAATGCGGGTTGAGAATGTAGAGAAATTAGATAAAAGCTAAAAAAGCAAAATGAGAAATTAAAGCGGAAATTCAGAAATAGTACAGATTAACCATTTAGACATAAAAAACTGAGAAGGCGTTGGTATTATTATCCTCTATTTGTAATGCACAAACATATTCCATAGCACCAAACAGGGGTTGAGAAAAAATCAAGAACAGTTTAACACATTCAAAAAGAATGAAGGCTCCGGTCTTTGAGCTTAAAATCAAATGTAAATTGTGTTTTCCCTAAAACACCTATCAAAATTGAACTCAAATTTACCATCTAGAGGGTATGGGTGATACAGAAGAATGATAGATGTATGGAGCATATTAAGGCCGAAGATGATATGTTTCTTTAAACAAATGGGTTTTAGGGAGGTTTTGAGGCAGGGTAGTCTGATGGAGAGAGGCAAGGAGTTCCACAGAATAGGGGCAGCATGAGAAAAGTCCTGAAGGTGGGAGTGAGAGGAGGTGATGAGAGGAGGAAAGAAAAAGGTTGTTAGCAGAGCAAAGGGGGTGGCTGGGGGAGTGTTTTGAGATTGACATTAGAAATATAAGAGGGTTCACTGTTGTGGAAGGCTTTTTACTTTAGGGTCATGGTTTAAAGTGTTATTCTAGAAACTATGGGAAGCTAGTGGAGTAACTCACAGACGAAGAGGTGTTGCAGACACTGAGCGTTGAGTATGGCAAAAGAGCCTAGCAGATGTGTTCGATATGGATTGGTGTGGAGACAGACGGGTGGATGGGGAGGCCAGCAAGGAGAGAGTTTCTATAGTCGTGGCGAGATATGATGAGAGCGCAAATCAAAATTTTAGATGTGTCTCGTGTAAGATAGTGACGTATTTTGGAGATGATTTTTAGGTGAAAATTGCAAGATTTTGTGATTGATTGGATGTGAGGAATGAAAGAGGGCAGGAGAACCCTAAGACAGCGCATCCGGGAGATGGGAGTGATGATGGCATTGTCAGCAGTGAGAGATATTTGAGGAGTGGTAGCTGTGGAAGTGGGTGGGAGCTCAGTCTTTGACATGTTGAGTTTACGTTGTAATTAGAGAAAGCTAATGATTACATGGGGATCAAGAACATGGAGAAGAAAAATAGGCCTTGGCATGAAAATGTAAGTAATACATTCATACTAGTTTAATTTGGCACTGCCCTAACCTTCTTGAACAAGATATTTTTAATTCACTTGTAACCAAACACAATCCTCAAATAAATGTTCAGCTATCTAATCTTCGCTCAGCCCACAACAGTCCTTACAGCACAAGATATAATGAACAAAATGCTAAATAAATTGAGATGGCTTCATGCCTAATTAAAACAAGATCACATGAGGTGCATTTCAGTCTATATGCTCTCCCAAAAGCCACATACCTATTAACTCCAGGCAGAGGTGGCACACATGTAGTCAGTTTTATCATACAACATGTTCTCTCGCAGCTCATCCCCTCCCGCTCCACCATCCTAACCCCTGGCTTAATTCATTGCCTTAAATTCAAATTTAAGTTCCACATTTTATCCATTCTCTCAATCCATAAACAAACTTCCTATATACTCCAGGAGTTCATTCAAAATGTTGATCCCAGCTAACAAAGCTTTCGTAAAACAACCTCCTTTTTCTCTCACACCTGTTCCTTTCTCGCTTTCCAAAAATAATTAACTTCTCCACTCCTGCATATAGGAATCTTGTGTTGCACATACCCTATAAAATTATACACTCTCCCACTTTCCATAGCTTTAAATGCTCTGTAAAAACAAAACTATTTCGGAAAATCTTATCTTGCATTGGAGCTTTCATAAAAGACATGGTGATCTGGTCTGACAGCAGGTTCCATCAAAAGAAGTAATTCTGTATTTAGAAATCCCTTCTCTTTTGTCATGTCTGTCTTACGTATTGAATGTAACCTAATTTATACAGTTACAGAATGTGCTGGCATTCACTCACCTCTTTATCCATGCCTACTATTTGCCTCTTGGAAAGCTTTTCCAGCTCGATGGACGAGTTGTTGGCATGAGTCTCCACCTCCTTCTGCAGCTTAAGGCGGTGCTCGTCCATCTCAGCCTTCAGCTTATTCTCCAGGGCGATCAGCTGCTTCTGGTGCTGGCGCCGCATCCGCTTATATCCTGACATCTGTTCCCGCAACTCGTTCTCCTGCTCATGCTCATGGATCTGCCTTGTAACCTAAGGGCAAAGCCAACATTTACACAACTTAGTAGCCGGAATCCAAGTTCAACAAGCAGATTTAGAAGAAATAGGAAAGTAACAGCAACTACATGAGTATAATTAAAATGTATCAAATGGGTAGGATTTCTCTAACTGGTCCTAGTAATGCAAAATGTGTAACCGGATTAAAAATAAATAAATAAATAACAACTGGACAGAATTTTTAATACAGTATTGATATTTCCCAAATTATGAAAGGGGTAAGCAACTAAAGGTTTCTTAAAAGGAAAGGCTGATGGTGAAAATGGAAGGACAGCAACAATGTTCTGATCAAAAAGGGACAATAAAAACAACATGTTAGGAAAACTCAAAATATACTTGGGGACTAATTACTAGACAATGGGATCGTATTTAACTGGCAAACAACATTCAAATATATTTTAATATGATTTGTGATCACTGCACATCCAATAAAAAGTTCTCTGAAATTACCTTTAATCTGTATTTGGCTTGAGCATGTATTTTTGGTCATCCTAGACCAGGAGTAGTCCATTATAAAACATACAAAATCAATAAAGACCCAAATGAATTTGTGAAATAAAAAGGTCAAGGTCCGGAATTCAAATATTACTAGAGGTACATGCCCAATTGTTATTATATTGCCATTCCAAAGAGAGCAGGATTGAAGAGGCTATAGTGTAGGAGACCCAGCCATAGGACCCCATTTTAAAAAGTGATATACAACATATGGTTTTAAATGCATTTAAGAGAGCATACAATACCATTATAAAAACTATGTTTTGCAAAAAAAATAAAAAATCTGTTTAATCTTCCTTGTAACCAACATGAACTGATCAGAGCATACGTGCATCTGTCGATTTCATTGGCAGACAAGTATGACTCCCACAGCTATATTACTGCCTCATTGGCTCGCCACCATATCAGTAAAACTTTTTAACATTTTTTTTCTGCTTTGTGTTTTCATTTTTCAAAGCAAGCTCTCACAGTGGCACATTATCAAATACCCTTTTCAGATGAAACAAAAGAAAAAAAAATGCTTTTAAAGTCCCGGTAATGCAGTGGCGTGAGCCCCCACCCCCAGTCAAAACCTCCCAAGCAGTGGCGACCCCCAACAGCAAATTGTCAATTGAACTTCGATATGGTCGCGACCCACAGGTTGAGAACCACTGCTGTAATGGATAGCTTATTTAATGGTTAAGAATCTTCATGAGCGATTTACAGTAGGTTTAAAAATTGCAATGGAGATCTGGGGGTAAGGGGTAGGAGGTCTCCACCAACACCCATTCTGCACCTCTCTGTAGACTTCACTTCCTAACGCTTTCCAACCCAGGTACAACTTTTCACCATACATCTCTGGATCTCACCGTTTCACCTACTGTGTCCATGACCCTGGATCTTCACTCTGGCCCAAATTCATTACAAATTCAGCAACTAATCAAAACCTCAATTTATACTTAACCCATTATGTCTATTCAACAAAACGTAATCCTCTATATGACAAAATAATAATGTACTGTTCAAAGTAGTATATAGCTCCTTGATCCAATGTTCTTTATAACGTTAAAAATAGTACATTTGAGCTCACATTTGAATGTCTAAAAATAAAAATACGTATTCCCTGCATAGAATTCCCCAAAATACAGTTAATCCACTGCACTCTTGGAGACTGGCCAGGGACATGCAAATGAGTGCAGAATTCATGTTCACTCTTTAATCCAATACCACTTCATATATAGATCCTTTAAAGCTGTGTAATATAGAGAGCACATGCCTGAAAGAATACCATAGGATGGATTATGCACAAAACAGATCATCTACGGACAGACAGTCACTGTTTCGATCTAAAGGATCTAATCAGTGTAGGGTTGGTTCCTAGATTTTGTGGGAAGGTTATTTAGCACAACATCATTTAGCTTACAGGAAAAGATTGGAGAGGAAACTTAGGAGTTACAGAAGGGAGAGGATATGGGAGAAGGAAGGAAATGTAGAGGAAAAAGTTAGGTGGTAAGGGTGGGACATGGTAATTATACCAAGCATTTGTAGCATAGAAGACCAACAGTTATGAACACCTCTTTGCTGCCGTTTGCTACAAAGTTTAAGTTATAAAAAATGTTTAAAATGGAACCGCACCATGAGAACAATATAAAGACATATTACAATTATATACTTCATGACATCATCTTCATGTATAAATTAAACAAACTGGAGAAGAAGTTAAAAAAAGTGACTGAATTGAATGCTCAATTTAGACCAAAATGGACATTTAATGCTAGACTATATTTATTAGTTACTTTTAAACAGATACATATAAATTACTTTGTTAATAAATTAAAATTATACTTCGCAATTTTCTGATATATATGTTTATTTTGTCTGAAATAATTTATGTTTGGCTAGAATATACTATATAAAATTATTTGTTTAATTTCAAACACCAAAATGAATTGAAAGGAGCATACAAGAGTTGTCTTTGATTATGGTAATGTTAAATGAGTTTAGGCGATAGTCTCCATTTCTAGGTTATTCTATGGGGAATATATACATAGATTTGCCACGTGCAAAAATGTCACCCTTTCATACAAAACGTCTCAGTTTTTGTCTTTGTGCAAGACACTGAGTTAATATTTTGGTGAATCAGTATTATGAACAGTAATATTGGTCACTGGACAATATTTCTTCTTATGGACATTGGGCTTTTAGAGATAAAATAAAACAAAGTTTAAACACTGAAATATTTGTGAAAGGCAGAATCACTAGCTGAACACATCTGAAAATATGATTATGACATCTTCTATAGATTAAAGTTTTTGCCATTTTACCAAATGCCCTGAACTTTCTTCCACCTTGGTTTGTTTTACAGATGGACCATGCGCTTATAGTATATCGGACTGCGTTTTTTGGTATGTTTTGCTTCATATGACAATGTTATATCAGTCAAGAGTTGGTTTTGGTTGGCTCTTCGCTATATAACCGAAGCTCACCATCATTTTCTATTAGTTTGCCATATGTTTTTTGGTCATAAAATATTTGGCAAACATTTTCTTTATTAAATTCAATGCATATGATCTAATATGTTTTTGCTGTATTTTAATATTTGACATATTGGGATGGTCTATCAATGTGAATATATTGCACTACTGGAAGATTATTGTTGCCATATTAACATGTTGTTTAAAGTATAGGTAGCTCTGGCTAAAAACAAATGTGCCATCATTCTATATATTTCTAGATCAGATGTACTAGAAAAAAACATGGTGCCATGTGAATCTATGAGAAAAGCATTAAGAAGAAAAGAGATACAGTTCCAGTTGCAATATTAAAATAACCATGTGAATACCTAGGTAAGGATCTTGGTACAGCCTTTTGACTTCAAATTTAGAAATATAAATAACAGTCTACAAAGCAAAAGCAAAGTGGACAAGGCTATAATATTGTGGTAGTGCAAGGAACACAATATGGACACTATATAACAAGCAACTAACCAGACCTCACAATAGGAGAATGGATTTTTTTTTTTTTTTTAAATAAGGGACAGTCTCTCAGTTCCCTTACCCAGGAGCATGAAAAAGAGCAGACTTTTACAATAAAAAATGCTGCAAATGCAACATTATTTTAACAAGGACCACCCTTGTTAACTATTATGAGAGTATTCCCAACATTTTACAATTTAATGCATTACATTGTGGCTCATGCAGCATTCCTTATTGATAGACTTGAGAGAATGGGGGCACAGAGGAGATTCAAGATTATGGTGGAGCAGTGAGAGACATTTATACAGAGAATCATACATAGAAAGTGCATTAGTTGCAATAAGGTAGAGCCTTGACCAAGGCATGCAATGTGACAGTGCACTAGTAGTAATGAGGGGATTGATAAAGCTGGGGTGGTGCTAAATGGACAGGATGAATTGTAACAAGAAAATGTTTATTGCCAAATATTATATGTGCACTGAAGTAAGGATTGTCACATTCAGATAAAGAAGCTTACTTCCTCATTCTAGGTCTCCTCCCATCTGCTAAAGTAAGAAGCCAGGGAAAAAACATGTTGGTTCCCACTTAAGCACAATAAGTCAGAATAGTTTGTAAATTAAAATGCTGTATTTTTTTTTTTTAACTGTCTAAAGACATTTTGCCCCTTTAAAAGTTTGGTTCAAAACTTGAAGGCTACAGTGGTCATTTTAAGGAAAGGCAAGCTACTTCGACAACGCCTTTGAATTGGTATGCAGTTGTATAGATATTAAAATAAATTCTGGTCTGTAGAAAAGATTGGAAAACTTCCATGATTCTGGAGTCATACATTGCAGAGTATTATACACTTCCACAGATAAATGTGAAGGGTCAGAAAATACCTTTCTTCACAAAGAAATGTGTTTCAGTGGACTTTGTGAACAGAATTATGAGAATATGCTAAATACCAACATTTGATTGGTAAGGTAGCTTCAAGATCAGGACCTTCATATTCTGCATCAAACATCACGAACCACAGTTGCACAAACGAATATGGGGAAACAATTTTTTTTTTCTTAGTGAAGATATTCAAATAATATGCAACTCTTCGGTCTAAAACTTATTCTTGGGAGTCCAATTCCCAAAAAATTTCAGGAAGGGTGAAACCGCTATTAGATGTTCAAGGTCAGGGGTGGCCAAAAATTCATAATATTTAGGAGCCACATTTATAGGGCCCAGGAATTAAGGCCACTAACATCCAAAGTCTTCTGGAAAATATTTAGGTACCAGAAAAATATAGTTTCAGACTATTCCATGCAATCTGACATCCTTTCATCACCTTGGCAGCCTATAAAAAGGGATACATGTATTCTATGGAGTCCACATCCATTCCAAAATATTTTGTCCTAGCATCTCAGAACACTTTCCCAAGGCCACAATGTTGTCTGTGAACCTCAAAATTCACCCCAGGACCTGCTGTCTCCTTGACCTAGTACATATTTTCAGCAGAAAGTGTTTGGGGTAACCATGTCATAAGGTTGTGGTGACACATTGTAGGAACACTGCTCTTGAGTACACATCACGCAGAATCACCAGAAATACTACCCAGGTATATGTCATATTATGTAGGAACTCCTTTTTTTCCTCTAACAAAATGTGCCAAGTCTGTAGAAATGCATATCTAATTAGAACCATCTGCAGTGTTACTTATTATTGGTTTAGATTAGGGCACTAGCCTTATGGAACAGTTTAGTTGATATAGCATTCAGTGTTAGCAGAAAAGTCCTGTACATTGTAACAGATACCATACACTAATTGAGTTATAGCTTCACAAGAAAATTGTTTAAACACCCAAGGGTACCCAGCAACACAGGAGTAAAGTAAATCCCAAGTCAATCAATATAATAGAAAACAGAAGCACCGTAGTGTTCATTCAATTGCAGCAGACCAATGAAGGGACATTATGCTGCAAAAGCAGACCACTGACCTCCATGTTAACAAAAAGTTTAGCAATCCTTAAGTGGGATGCCTAGCAGATAAACTTAGCAGAGATTCAGAATTACTACACAAAGCAGAAGTGATAATCTGGTTGGTCTTTTTTCAGACTAAAGCATGCCCATTGATGCAATTCCCCTTTGCCCAACCCTTTGTATGTTTCCACTGCAGCTACTCAATTATGTCACATTTAAAAAGAGGTGTTTAACCTGCTACACCTACCACTTGTCCTGTTGACACACTGTACCCTCACAATTACCTAATCGTCATCTATTCTGGGGGTCACCTGTCCTCCTCCCTCTATACAAGCATTTGGCTACTGCATCCCATTCTGGGCTTTCTTCCAAGCTCGAGCTTCTGATACCGTGGACCATGTAATCTTTCTTTCTAATCTGGTCAGCACTGGTACTGCCATCACACCTCTTGCCTGTTTCCACTCGTAACTAAACAATCATACAGAGGTGGTGTCATTTAAAAGCTCAACTTTTTCTCCCTCAAGGGTTTGTTCCTGGACTGCTGCTTTATTCCCTCTACACAACATGCATTGTAGCTTTCATCTTCTCCTTCAACTACCCCTAACATATCTCTTTAACAATCCTTCTAAAACAGAAATTATTTACTTAAACCCTGGTTACTTGCATCTGCTGATTACATTATTTTTTTTTTTTAACATAAAATGTGACTATACCATTATCTATATCATTCTCTAGGGCAAATTGCTTAAAGACTCTATCTTCACTTGCCTGGACTACTGCAAGTAATTACTCTCTGGTATCCAACCCTACGCGTTCACTTTAAAATAAATCCAAAATGCTTCTGCAAAAAGTCACAAAGCTCATTAGATAAAGTGGCTACATACCAAATACAAATGTAAATACCATCACTGCCCAACAAACACCTCCCTCGCCACAGCTACAAATCCCTTTTAACTTCAAAAGTGTGATTATCAACCCTATCCTGAAAACAGCTTTGGTACCTATAACACCACTTACTTATGCTTCCAAGCTTCTGGAACAACTAGTTTACGGATGTCTACTACATTTTGACAACTAACTCTTCTAGATCCTCTACAGCTAAGGTTCAATTTCTCTCACTCCACAGAAACTGCTTTGAAAAGCAAACCTATGGCTTGCATGATGATGACACACAGCTCTTGAACTCCACCTGGTCAGAGGTAGTCTTAACACACTTGGAACATTAAAGCCACTCAGAGTCACAACCCAGAGTAAAGGGGACCAAAAACCCCAAACCCCTGCCTCCGGCTATAGGAATCCCTCCAAGATTGTGAAAGTTTGGTTTATCTCCTTGCCCAGCATGCCAATTTAGATCACCACAAGTCATTTTGATCAGGGAGCCAGGATTACAGGTACATCCCAGCCAGTGTCATCTACTCTTCAGTGGGCTTGAAAAGGTCAAGGAGACCAACCTTACCCGTAGAAGAAATCTGAATCTTAGTCCCTTGCTGTAGGACCCAACAGAATTTCAGAATACAAAAATAAACACTGTGTATGTCATTGTAGACATACCAAAACAAACCGTCACAACAACCCACAAAGTCCCAATGTCCATATGGTTGTGACAACACCGAACAGCTGTTTTTTGGTGGTGCTCCACCCTAGCCCCAAAAGTGAGTCATGACACTCAGTAGTCAAACTTAACATGGCAAAAAAAGGACTGCCCAATTTTTCCTCCCAAACCTGGAGCTATTGTCCTTTTTCTGATCATGGTCAGTGGCACAATCATTCACCCAGTATTTAAAGCCTCTGCCTAGGTATCATACTTGGGGTGTAACGAATATTCTCTTCTTACATCCAATTAGTTGCAAGAACAAGTGTTTTTTGTTCTACTGAAGAAACATAAAAATAGACGCACATTTTTCTTGGTCCAACCATTGTGGGAGCCATTATCCTATCTTGGCTACTGCAACCTTCGAAAATCGCAGTAGCACTTCTCATATTCCCCCTCTACAATTAATATGTAATGCATCTGGTTTATATTATTTCCTATTCTCTAATTCCCTCTTCTCCCATGTAAAATACCTCAACAGGCTTCCAATAAAGTCTACATATTCCAAGTCTATAAAAAAACTCTCCTCCTCTGCTATAAGGATATTCATTCCACAGCTCTTTTTTTTTTTTAATCTGTCCGATCTACCGATATAACCCAGGGTCAGCTTAAAGGGACCCTGTCATTCAAAAGTCAAGAGCATGAAAACCTTGCTATACATTGCATTAGCCATTTTTTTCCAAATCAGAATCACAGTCGGCTTGGTGTCTCCATGGTGGCCCAAATAATGTCCCCCAATGTTATCATGCAATTAGATCCCGCCCCACCCCCAAGTACTCTGCATTGTTTTTGCAGCTCCTTTATGATAATGTGCAGTTCACCACCACGCAGTTTTTTGTCTCAAAGTATCTTAATAAAGTATTTCTAAAATGCTACAAATTGCCTGATCCATTATTGTACAGCTAGCAAACTCAACAACAGTGTTTATAATTGCAGGTTACCTACAGATTACAAAACCTTTTTTCCACTCTCCTATATCACATCTTTTAAGCACAAACACATGTGGGCATCCATGAGTTACCTTCATTTTCAAAAAGGGCCTCTTTATGCAGAAATGTGTAGTTGTATAAATGTTTGAACTAGTTTTATTAATTGCATCCTTCTCACAGTAGCTGCCCATCTCCTGTGGGTGTGTACTGAGGTCACATCTGTGAAACATGGCACCCTACATGAGATCAAAAAAGGAAAATATGTGGAGGTTCCAGAAAGTGCCGACCAGTTTTTAGCAGTGAAGTGTACATTTTATATAGTAAATCCCAACATCTGTGGTTGGGTTGGCTAACCCCTGCACATGCAACAAGTGTTGTGCTTAACATCTGTGTTATAATACACACCATACACAAGCATTATGTACTAATACCAAAAATAGTAGTATTAAATGAATGAGAGTGAAAAAACTTTTGTGGGAGGTAAACCAGTAAAATGGATTTGGATATTACCACTGAAATTTCTAGATTACAGTGGAATAACTGAAAACTGCTTACATGTTTAGACTTGCAGATAAATAAACACACCATTATTCATTTTGTCATAAATAAGAATCTAAGACTATTTGAGTAGTGTCTCTAAATGTCAATGTTTTAGCCAGACTTGGGCTATTATTAGTGTATTAATAAATGCCTTCCACATTTGGCCAATATATTGCCACAAAAGTATTTTATTGTTTATAATAAAAATATATGGTTTACTTTTTGTAAGTTTTTATTTTACTTCTGGAAAATAACTGGGCTTCTCTATTGGTTTCTTAAAACAATTCATTCTGGGAACCGCACCTTACTTTCTTGCTGTGAACTGGTTTATAATATTAGATATATTTTAAAACTCTTACGACAGGTCTGTTAAAATATAAGAATGTAAACAAATCAATTTGACTGATATTACATCGATATGGGTAAATGTATGAAATATATCCAGCATAGATCCCCACTAGACTTATTTTTTGCAGTCAACCTGATACATGTACCCACAGCAATGTGACCCTTTAATCCCTGAGCCTTTAGCTATTTTTGTTCTTAAAGTGACGATTTCTCTGGACTGTACTATCAAAGTGGCCCTAAATCCATTTTAAGACTATACAGATGGTATTTCCCATGAATATGACTATTTGCCCACAATCAAAATAGAAATATAATTTTATGTGTATTTAAATTTTTTAGAGATGTCCTATAAGAAAGGAGCCAAAATGAAGCACTTGCACGCAGGTAATGAATATTATGCACACACAACTCAGGAACCTAAAATTGTATTTGTAAAGTAATATATATGTACAGAAACAAACAAGCAGATTTTAGTCTACTAGAAGTGTATAACCAGATTTAAAAAAGAAAACTTGATAATGGCCTGACAAAGCACCCTTAATCTCCACATGTAACAATCACAACCCCTATAATACACCACAAGCAGAGCCCTTACACTTGGGAGGTTAATCAAGGTCATGAAGAGTTGTGACCCTTATTCATTTACACAACTTTTTGA
Organism: Discoglossus pictus; assembly: GCA_027410445.1. Taxonomy (NCBI): domain Eukaryota; kingdom Metazoa; phylum Chordata; class Amphibia; order Anura; family Alytidae; genus Discoglossus; species Discoglossus pictus. The sequence goes on from CM050163.1 coordinate 446,181,977, forward strand.
CATCATATATTATGTCCCCCAAAAACAAATAAAGGGATTTGTTTCTCTTTAAGTTAAGATAACCACCTGATCTACGTAGTATACATACACAAAAACGGCACCCCAAATTTAGCGCAAATGCGGGCCGACAGCAGTGCACAGAGTAAAGTAGACGACAAATGGGCGCTGAGGAAAGGGCACAAGTGCTATGGCTTAACACCAGGAACCCTTCTAACCCTAACCCTTACACCCCCCCAGCCTAGCCCTAACAGCCTAACCATTACACCCCTGCAGCCTAACCCTAACCCTTACACCCCCCCCGGCCAAACCCTTACACCCCCCCCGGCCAAACCCTTACACCCCCCCCCGGCCTAACCCTTACACCCCCCCCCCAGCCACACCCCCCCCAGCCTAACCCTTACACCCCCCCCGGCCTAACCCTTACACCCCCCCCGGCCTAACCCTTACACCCCCCCCGGCCTAACCCTTACACCCCCCCCGGCCTAACCCTTACACCCCCCCCGGCCTAACCCTTACACCCCGCAGCCTAACCCTTACACCCCCACAGCCTAACCCTTACACCCCCACAGCCTAGCCCTAACAGCCTAACCATTACACCCCTGCAGCCTAACCCTAACCCTTACACCCCCCCGGCCTAACCCTTACACCCCCCCCCCGGCCAAACCCTTACACCCCCCCCGGCCAAACCCTTACACCCCCCCCCGGCCTAACCCTTACACCCCCCCCCAGCCACACCCCCCCCAGCCTAACCCTTACACCCCCCCCGGCCTAACCCTTACACCCCCCCCGGCCTAACCCTTACACCCCCCCCGGCCTAACCCTTACACCCCGCAGCCTAACCCTTACACCCCGCAGTCTAACCCTTACACCCCGCAGCCTAACCCTTACACCCCCACAGCCTAACCCTTACACCCCCACAGCCTAACCCTTACACCCCCACAGCCTAAACCTAACCCCAAAACCCTAACATCCCTAAGCCCACCTTACCTGAGCTCCTGCGCGCAGATATCAAGGCACGCTATTGACTGGCGGGCTTATGCCTGTGCGAGCATGCGTTGGAGCGCATTTGTTAAGTCGTGCTACCACACAAAACATGACATCAGAGGGCCAATCTAATGTACAGTTTTGCTCTGTATAACCAAGCGATACTGTACCCATGCTGTATACAAGGTTCCTTCCTCCTTTCTTTCGAATACAATATTAAATATTGTCTCTAAACTGGCGGTGGCAAATGCGGCGTTACAAAATGTGTATAGTAGCCAATGAGAAGATTCAAAAGCAAAAACAGTGCATGCGAATTGATTGGAAAAATAGGTGAATGCTTCTGCAGTATTCAAAAAAAAAAAAAAAAAAAAAGCCTGTTGCAGTGAACCAGGTAAATGGCATGTCTGTAGCAAACCTTTTGCCCATTTCAGAATCACATTTTTTGGGCAGGGAAATCATTGCTCTTTAAACCAATCTATAAGGGCAGCCATTTTAGTGACAGCCTATTCAGAGAAACAAAGAAGGTTGCTATGCCAACAGGACACACTGAAACACCAAAAAGAAAGGTAAAACACATACAAATATATTCCCACTTATAAAGCACAGGGACCAAAGTCGTTTTTTCTTTCAGGATACAAAAATAGCTCATATACTTTATGTTGCACAGGCAAGGAAAGTTTAAACTTATGCACAGATGCGGGTACCATATGATACCTTTGCAGACTTTAGGAACATTACATGTTTCAAATTCCTAAGGCTTTTACAAGCATGAAGTAGGATAAAAATAAAACAAAGGACAAGAATATTACCATAACACCAATTCATGTCCCCCAATGTCCTATGCAGTAAGTAATAATTCCTAAGCAGAGGATTAAGAGGCAGAATGACATGTCCACCAGTGCACTCTACATGTCTTCCAATCACAGCTCTACTGCACTGTGCAGAATAGCTGATTACTATCTAAGCAATGACTTGAATTTACAGCTTGATAACCAGTTTGAGGACCGCTTTATCTTACTAATGGAAGCATCAAGCTGGATTAGGGACTAGAAAGATTACTAATGTCATTATATTAGGTGAAAATTCTCTGTGTGGGATATAAAACAGGAAACCATGTGGCAGTATGCCATGACAGTATTTTCTACAATTCCTTGAATATATTTGGGTGAATTATCACAGTTCCCAGCAATACTGGTTGATTTAAATATAGTACATATGGTGTATGTTTTAAATATACTGTATTAAAGAGATTTTAGGATACTGATAAGTTTAGGAGCTAGAAAGGGGATTCATTTATAGAACTAGCCACTAGGCTCCCGGGATGTTCAAAAAAGGTAGAAAAAGTAGCTCTATGCGCCATTACCCCCGCCGCCCCCCCCCCCCCCCAAAAAAAAAGAGCATTTGAACCACATGTAAAGGTTATAGTGCAATTTAAAGGATCGGGTTCCCCGTTTTCATATTAAAATAAACTACCTAAGTGTTTATTTGCATATTCAAATATCATTTTATAAACAAGCACTTAAAAGCTTTGTTTTTACGCACTAAAACCTTTAAAACAGTCTTTACAAAAAGTCCGTCCCCTGTAGCTCATGCATACAATGTTTCAGTTTGTACTGGATGTACTAACCTGGATGTAATATGCTGTTGAGACTGTCTTTCATTGGCTACTACATCTAGTCCTCTAGAAACATTGTATGCATGAGTTACAGGGGAAGGACCTTTGTAGGGACCATTTTGAAAGTATCAATGAGTAAAGCAAAGCTTTTAAGCACTTGTTAATACAATTATGTTAAAATATGCAAACACACACATGGGTAGTTTATCTTATTAAAACAAGGGAACACTCCATGTTACCTAGGACTCAGAGACAAATATTAGACCAAAACCTTTAAAATGCTAGTAACCACATGGATATTAAGAATCGTTCCTTCCAAAAGCTGTTAGCAAGTGGATCTTGAGTAAGCAAAAAAACAAAATGCATGGGGTCTATGCTGTTCTCAAAAGATCTGAATAGTAAAATATTTAGGGGCACCAAATGTATACACATTTTTACAAACAGAAACATAATCCACAACGTATATGTAGAAGATGCAGTTCCTTACACACTACTAGCTCCCTATATTTTCCATAATACAACTGCAATCCTGAAATTAATTTACAAAGCCCTCAATAGCATCAACTTCTTACATACTTTCCCTTGTCTCCAAATACTGCCCTACTTCCTGCTCTGTCCAATACTACTCTCATCATCCTCCTACCTATAGGTCTTCTCTCAAGCTGCATCTACTCTTTGGCTTCCGTACCTAATTCAGTCAGACTCTCACAGTTTCTAACCTCCCAGAGCTCCCTAAAATGTTTCAAAGCCTACAGTGTATGTACACAACCATACAGCTTCCATCAACTGCAAACACTACAAAGTAATGGAGTTTCAAAAAATACTTTGACACAATTCAGATGTAATATGGTTGAACTTGATGGACTTAAATAGGAAACAAATACAATTCCTTCCTGTGAAAAATAAAATTCCTCCATAGATCAATACTCCTTCTCTAGTTATCCAGGATGACCCCGAATGCCCTTTTTATGCAAAAATATATCCAATCCCTTTTTAAAAAGTTATCTATTGAATCCGCTGTCACCACCTCCTCTGGTAGAGAATTCCACAGATTAACCACCCTTACTGTGAAGAACCCTTTTCTTTCTTTAAGGTGGAATCTTAACTTCTAACCTCAAAATATGTCCTCGTCAGTAAAAAACCTCTTGGCACAAAAAGTTCACCCGACAAAGCTTTATATTTACCTTATAACTGTATATAAATATATCCAGGGTCATCATATCCCCTCTTAGATGCCTTTTTCTGGAGAAAATATGTTTAATTTGGTTAAGTCTTTCTTCATAGCTAACCCGCTTCATTCCCCCAATTAGTTGTGTTGCTCTTTATCAGAATACACAGTATCTTCAATGTTTTTTACTATGAATAATCTCTGTGCTAGGGAGATTGACACTACTTGCACCATTTTGTTTTTAGTTTCGTTGGTGTCACAGATGCACTTTTTTTCTTTATGTACAGAGCCGAGGAATAGGTTGGGGTTTTACAACTTAAATACTACATAGGACCCACAAAATGTATCCTTCATGTAGTACTATTAACCTTGACCATAAAATAAGATGAGGCAATAGAAAACTTTAAATTGTGCAGTATAAGTTGCATCCCATTTAAAACAATCTCAAACAAAACACTTAGAGAAAATACAAGTTTTAGTATAAAACTGTACATCATTAATCTATTGAAACTCCATACTTGTACTTTATAGCAAGGGTCAGCAACCTACGACTCTACACCCAAATGTAGAAATCAACATGTGGCACTTCTTCCAAACCCAAATTCATCAGCATGAGCTCAAATCATTGTTGGCTGTAAATTCAAGTGTCTATTATTAAAAGAAAATAAAAACAATTAAATTAAGAAAGAGATATGAAATAATATGACAAAGTCAAAATTGTATATAAAAGAATATATAAGTTATTTAGATGGCCTTATGCATTATTTATTATAAAGTTTTCACATAGATGGGTTCTTTAATTGTAGAAGCTTCCAATACATGGAAGTATTGTATATTACCATTTATATGACCATCTAAAATTAACAAGATTGTATGACAATGCATAACTTGTCTGGGCAGCCAAATCATTCTTCCATAATAAAGAGAAATAAATAAATAAAAAAGAGGCTTCCATGCCACTGCTTCATAGGAATAGAATATGTAATATATGTAAAGGGAACATACACAAAAAAAAAGAAAAAAAAAAAGAATTTTACGAAAAATATTAAGTGAAATTGATTGACGGAAAAGTACAACGAAAGTCAATATATCTGGTTAAAAACTACCATGCCTATATACGATATTAAGCAATCCATCTCAACACACAAAGATAAAAAGGTCCAAAAGTGCACGGGCTGCCGTATGTATACTTATTGGAGCAGATATATAACATTGAAAATAGGTTATCTAAGGCTGTGAACTCAGTACAGGGCTCAAGGAATGGAGGGGCCAAGGGCTATGAATATTTTACCAAAACGTTTTTAATAATTCTGCAAATGGCCATATAAATGCAACCTTTTCTAGCTCCTAAAAACATGTGGATGGCTCCTCTCTACATCTAGTAAAACCAGTATCCCCAAGCTAGGTTTTTCCAACATATCTAACAGTTTTCACATACCCTTCAATGGTGTTATCTGATGGATGTTTTAGATAAGCAGTATTTGTTAGTTTTGTGAACTACATAACCTGGTTTTAGCTGTGCACATACGCTGTATAGGTTTATCAATCTGCTTTCACTTATACATTTTCATACATTTTATATAAGCAACAGGATCAGGATCCAGACATATTTTTAAACAGCTGTCAGGGAAGAGTTAATTTATAAATACGGTTACAAATAGGTAGGGGCCTAAAGAAAACTCTTATATTGAGGACTAGTATATATGATTGCATCTATATAGTATTAAAATATGCTATGACTCCAATGATGTTGTTCAGTACTACACCTAGATACCATATTGGACACCATTTGGTACATAAACTGTGCTCACAATATTTAGTACTATGGTGAAAAAAATCCTACAAAAATGGAGGAGAATCAAGAAAAATGTTTAAGGTTTTCCTAAAGTATAGATTGAATACACTGGTGGGCTCACATGCCTTAAACAACTGTGCGGTTAAAATGTAAAAGGTTTGCTATTTGATTCAGTCATGGAAAAGGTAATTGAGTTCACTAGTCAAAGAGCAAAAGTTTTTCTAGTCATACACCGAAAGTATCCACATTATTTTACCTGTTGGATTTTTTTTACAAGTCACAGACTAAAGGACAGTTTCAAACCCAATTGGCTATAGCTGTAACACACATCAATATGTTTTGACATTTTTTTTGCGTATTTGTTATTTTTGTAACAAATCTTGTGAGTACCATGTTCCTTCTGAAGAAGGTATTCTAGTAAGTAACTGAAACAATGCAAGACATGGAGTATCACTGTCTCCTACCACATTTGCATGGTATCCCAAATACTTTTATAATTCAACTATTTGGTTTGAGTACCCTCTCTATAGTATATTATTGCCTAAATTTGTATGTACTCCTTGTATCCCACCAGAGATCATATGGACCTCGCCAGCTGTAAGAAATGTGTGGTAGTTTCTTTTGTATTATTATTTATTTGTAGTCTCTTATCTGCCCACTCAACTAATTTAGTAAAACATCAAAATAAGTGATTACAACACTTTTCAATACCTATAGAGCATCTAAAAATGTAGACATGCCCTTTCTAGATTTTTTATTTATATATATATATATATATATATATATATATATATATATATATATATATATATATATATATATACATATATATATACACACACATATACACACACATCTATTAGATGTGGCATTATTTTGAACAGCATGGAGTAGCCAATTACAAACTATAAACATTATAAAGAAAAGATAGCTGTATAGCTCAATGTGCTAGCCATATCACTATAGCCAAACAAGAGAAGCTAGGCACGTCTTTTCATTACTGTAGCAGCGAGAAGAATATGGGCTGGACAACAAAAAAAGGTGTTTGTTTTATGAATAAATATTTACTGCAAATCTTAATTTTCTCCAAAAATTACACTCATATGCTTCCAGTTCATTCCAACATAAAAATGCCACAAACAACTAGTAATGCCTGCTTCCTACAAATCTTACAGAAATAGAAAACAACCAAAAAAAATTTATGGTTTTCCTAAAATATAGATTGACCATACAGGTGGTGATTCCAATATTGCTCTGTTCTGAATGACACAACTTTACAACATCAGGACTAGCGTAAACTGATGGACGAATGAGTAAGTAAGCTCAATTGTTCATCTTTGGATGAACAACTCCAGTTCTCAAAAGGTTACAAACAGGCCAAGCCAGATTACACAAATATTACTTCTAGAGTACAGGAGAGTCAATCAAAATGGCAGCACTATGACGGAAACAACCTGTTCTTATAAAATGGTATTCTTAAAACTTGAACGGGGAAGGTTGTTTAGGGTCTGGAGCTGGATAGTCCAGCTTTGGTTCTTTTGACATGTTGCTTAAGACTGCAAGGAAGCCAGTAGTATTGAATAGTCTCAAACCCCTCAGGTACCACACAAATGATGCCTTCTTGTTAGCACCAGAGATGTATCCATGACTACAACTAACAGGCTGGGAGCTCTTTACAAAGTGCTAATTAGTACAGCATGCTGATGCCCAGAATTCCGCAGCCAAAGGGTTACGTCAGGGTATGAAGTAATTACTTTGTGCAAGAGGCCAAATGGCCATGTGAGATTAAAGGACCACTGTAGTTCAAGAAACAAGGCACTTGTTTGTGACGTACATAACAAGCCAACAACATTATCAGCTGTGTAAGACATGGACATGACTTGGATATTTGGGGGAAATTAGAATATTTGAAGACTCTGTATTAGTAGATTAATCAATTTTGTGTTTGTTACATCACTTCCTTAGAGCGGGATCAAAAAGGTGGGTTTATTTTTATCTACTGGTGAAGAGAGGGCTGGGGGGGGGGGGGGGGGGGGGGGAGGAGACACACCACAACCCTTCCCTGGTCCAGAAGAAGGCTGCATGCATCAAAAAATGAATTTTCTAATTAAAACCTAGCTTATTTACTTTTTCCATGCTTAATTATGCTCTTAGTAAGTTTTTATCCATATATTTTTTTCATTATGCAGTGGTCCTTTCATGCATTGGAGTAAAAGGAAAAAAGGCCTCAGTTTTCTTTAGGTTATTTAAAATCAAGATCCAAAACTAAATATAAAAATTGATCAACGTTTTTATGACCAACATTCATCTTGGTGAAACGTGGAGATCACTGGTGGAATTAACCTCAAAAAGCCATGGCATGATCTTGCAGACCAATACATAATGTCAACTTTTTTACAACATACATCCAAGTTAAGTTTATTGACACATAACATTAAGTGCAAAACAATGTCTTCCAATGCCAGAAGCCTAAACTAGGCTAATAACCAGTGATATATACTACTGGAAGTGCTTACAAAACATTTTACTACACAATCCTTTACTATGCAAGTGTAGTGAGAAGGGTGGGCAGCGACAAAATGATATGCAAAATTACATATCAGGAGTGCATTTGTTACACCAACAAAGAAAATGGGCATCAAGACCAACTTCTAATCTAAACCAGAAAATACTGGAGGAAGAAGATATTCAATAAAGGAGACAAAGGCCTCTAAATATGGTGTCATAAATAGTAAGGATGGTGAACATAAAGCAATGGTTTTCACCAATATTGATCAGTTATTCTCTTAAAATCCATTTACCTATATGGGTTTTTGATAATATATATAGAATTTCATTTTAACCTAGTAAAATTATTAAGGTAAATGCACTACATTTTATCAAGCCAGGACCCATTTGCAGTGCTAATTTTACTCCATGGCTGTTAATGTCTGCAAAGGGTAAGGAGTAGATTTTCCATAAAAGGAACTATTTGTGGTTACAGAATAGTGTGTTCTGACATGATTAAATATGGCTCCTCTTCCTTGCTGACCACAATGTTATTGTGCAATACTATATTACTAAAAATAATTCATCAACACTGCAATCTTATGAATATATAAAAGGCTCGTATTTACTACCAGTAGGTGCCATTAATTGAATAGAATAGCACATGCAAGCCTTTAGTAGAGCATACATTCTTAATCAGGATTTGCACCCTAGTGCCACCCAGCACCACTGATGTAGACAGTATGTCGGTCTGCCCCCTGATGCCACACTGGGAACGTTAATACGCTCAGACAAAAAAACATTTCTCAAAAACTAGTATCAAAATAAAAAAAGGCATAATCCAGTTGTAGGTTTCCTAAAACGGAAAAAATGGGAGGGAAAGAAACTGGGGAAGGGGTGTGACACATGCCCCTTTCTTTGCAAGGGCACCCAGGAAAATATGTGGATTCTTGGAGGATCATACAAATCATTTGTTAGAATTTTATTCTGATGGCAAAGACTATTCACCTCTGATACAACCGTATGATATAGCCAAATACAGCAAGGAGAAAGCCATTATCCCATATCATCACAATACATACATGTATGTCTAGTACACTGACAAGGTATATGAAGACATATACCATCCTCACCAATCAGGGAGGGTCAAGCCACAAGAACTCACCACCCATCACTACAGAGCGGAGATACACACAGAGAAAGGTTTAACGGAGGGCACTGGTACACACAGGTGACATAAAAACACACAAAGAGATCCATCTTCCCTGAGACATGTCCCTGCCCAGCTTGCATTTAATATTGCAGTATGATCACAAATCAGCCATTCCCAGAATACCTCTATATGTCAGATTGCACACACGGGCATGGGCATGCATAAAAAAAACACAATATCAGGGGATTTTTGTATTCCATGCACAGGGCTAGAATTCCTCCTTTGCAAGCCCTGGTTGCTATGCCAACAAACATTAAAACATGAACGACAGATAGGGGACGGGGGAGGGGAACCAAGAGATGCAAATCTTTTTTTATGGAGGGAGGGGTGATGGGGTTGAGGATGCCAGGATGAGGTGAGGGGAAGGTGCAGCGGAGCGGGGGGGTGATGATGGGGAGAGGAGATGTTGTTTGCTTACCAAAGATGCTGATTTGATTGTAGCGAATCGCTCGCGGGTCCGGTAATGAAGTGCCTGACTTTGCACTGACTGGGTAGGCCGCAGCTCAGGCCTGGGATCCCTGTGGTCCGCCTCATCCCTTATGAATGCATGATCCTGCAGGAAGGGGTGAAAAGCAGGAGAAAGAAGTGTGCTGGGGCCCCGGCCGCCTCTCTCTCAGCCCTCCGTCCGCGCCAGCACGGCTGTATGAGATGCATAGTTTAACGTGATTCCCCCTCCCTCCCCCCCGCGCGTCTCTCCCGCTGTCTCACTCCCCTCAGTCGCCTTTTTGTCCCCCTCCTCTTTATTTTTTCCTCCAATTCCAGTTATTTATTGGTGCGGGCTCAGTCCCTGCAGCTCCCGCCGGGCGATGGGTAGAAGCAGCAGCCCATTGCAGCTGGAGCGGGGTCAGCTGATGCTTGTGTGGCTCCACGGCAGCTTCCCTACCTCCACAATCCCATCCAGCCGGAGGAGGAGGAAGAGGAGGAGGAGGAGGGGATGGGAGGGAATCTATGTAGATATATTTATTTATATCCCACACGTACACACACACACACACACTAAATAACCCGATTGCTAGTGAATCCAGGCCGGCTGCAGCACAATATCGCACCCCTGTCTGCCATGCTCTTTTTTTTCTTCTTCCGACCTAGCAAGCAAAAAAACCTTTGGCTCATTCACTTGAGCGCCCTGTGCCCGGCTCTCCCTTTTGTCTCCTTGTGCAGCCCCCACCCCTCCTGACGGTGTGTATTGGGGTGCAGGTGTAGCGGATGCTGTGGCCGCCCGCCGCCCGCCTCGGCTCCAGCAGCTGTTGAGCGATCGCTACTCCAGACCCTGCTCAGTTCTAGCACTTTCCAGCCTCGCTAAGGAGGGCTCACAAGCTTTTTTTTTTTTTTTCTTAAAGAGACAGTGTGTGAGCGCAAAAAATAATAATATATATCTACACTGTTTCCACAGACATCAACCCCAAAATACATGTAAATATCATATTGTGTGATAAAATGTCTAATAAATACGATGTGGGCAATGTAGTGTGTGATATATGAGGTGATGCTCGTCTGGGTGAGGTCAGTGGTGCTGAGGATAGTACCAACAGGCCGCACTAGAAGCCTCTATACAGGGGCTCAGCTTTTATACTTACTGCTACATGACATAGTCTATTTATTAGCATTACAAATCAAATATCTGAAATCTAAAGCGTTAGGATTGCTTTTTACTTTTAGTATACTTATTGTTTTAATTTTCTAAAAGTTAAAATGTAAGGAACAAATACCAAAGAATAGACATAAATATAAAATAATTAGTCAAGTAGAGAGAGACATTATACTTCTGGAACATATTTAGGAGTCAGGCATTAACAAAAAGGTTTGCCCAAAATTATTTCCCTCAGAACTTAATTCCTCTGTATTCAGGTAAAAAAATAATGGGCAAAAATACTAAAAATGGGTAGTTTTAATATAGGGATGTATATTAGGGTAGATGCAAGGTATAATATAACTATGGCTTAGGGAAAAGATGGTAATGGGATAGCAGGCCTAACGACTTATTGCCTCAAAGTAGTGTTTACTTTATATATATATATATATATATATCCAGTAGAACAATATTTTTTTAATTAGTGTAAACATTTAGGTTTCTTCTAAGCATGATAAATACGAAACAATCATCAAACAAGATAATCATCTCCAAATATCCTCTGGTTATTGCCTCAAAGTAGTGCTATATATATATATATATATATATATATATATATATATATATATATATATATATATATATATATATATATATATATATATACATATATATATATATATATATATATATATATATATATATATATATATATACACACACACACACAGTAGAATATTTTTTTTTAATTAGTGTAAACATTTAGGGTTCTTCTAAGCATCATGAAGCAGGATAAATACGAAACAATCATCAAACAAGATAATCATCTCCAAATATCCTCTGGTGGAGTTCAGGGTCAGATGAACCAAGGGGAAAACACTTTCAGTCCCTTCTGGGAGAGAAGCACTATATACACTATTATTATTATTATTAATAAAGGTCTTGAAGAACCTCTTCATGACTATGCCCCATTGAATAATAGGAGGATGAAGATGTGACATCTCCAAGAGTTGCCCAGCACTTTAGGCTATTTGGACCCAGGACGCTATGGCTACTATAGATCTGTAAGTTATATTAAATCAGTGAGAAGGGAAAAATCTGTCCCCAGCAAGTGGTATGTAGAAATATTGCTTTATATGAAGGTGACAAAAATGTAAGGATACAATTAAAATCGGTTTCACATAGATTTTTAAAAATATTCCTTTATATTTAAGTCTCAGTATAGCAAATTTCACTTTACTTTGGGTTTATAGGATTAACCATTGGTACTTTATCATTTGTAATTATGGCCTAAAGGAACACAATACTGATTGAGCCACTGGATTGCTTTAAAAAAAAATAAAAAAAAATGGCAAGATTTAAAATTGTACATAAATTAGGAAATGGCCATATTTATTCTTCCTTCATGTCTCCCAAGTGTCAGGACCTGTTTAGAGTTTGATAATGGTCCTTCTCCCATAGGGATATGCATAATTCAAAAGATTAGATGTTCTACAAGACTTCTATATTGTTCTCAAATGTTAAAAAACGCAAATTAACGATCGCTATTTAAATCTAATTTTTCTAAAGATTAGTTGGAAATGGTAAAAGGGAATGAGGGAATTGGGTAGCTCTATAAAACCTACCAACTGTTTGGATGCAAAATTTCACAACTAAACCAATTGTATATTTGGAGTGATTTAGTTGTTTACACCACTAGTGTAATTTTTGAAGCCAAACATTTTTTAAACAATTATTAACATTAAGTGTCTTGAAAATATAATCAAGACCAATATTACTCAGACTCTGGGAAATAGATTCATAATCAGAGAGTCTTGTAATTCGGTTTATTTTATTTTACTGGGTGTACGTCATCTTCACTTGTTTGAGACTACCAGTGAACTCTTGGATTAAATGCAAATACATTTCCCATTTTCAGATACATTATCACCATTCTATTTTAAAAACTTTGTAAGAAGCTATTTTTATATATACTTTTTTTGTCATTTCACTGGTTATATAATTTGATTATCATATAGCAGCAATTTAAACCACTAAATTGTAGAAAGACAAACATTTTTTTAATGAATTTTAAAGAATTTGCTATATTTTCTATTTCAATGCTGTATATGTAATTATTATTTAGGTATTTTGTAATTAGTTTTAGACCACTTAGAATGTTATTTTTACCCATCTTTAGTTCCTGAACCCACTTTCAAAATGGCTTGGAATGATGATACTTCTCATTGTAAAGTGGAAAAGTAGCTGTGATTGCTGCTTAAAAAATAAATAATAGTAAAATGACCTTAATTTGAGGCATTAGGAGCTTAGGGTCTGGAGTTTGATTCCCCTGTAAAGTGAACTACCATTTTGTATATTAAAATCTAAATATGTATTTTACACCAGAACTTTATAAATGTAAAGTGTAAAGAAAAACAGCTTTGGAGTTGAATATTTAAGCCTTTTGATGCACTTGCGTGTGTGGAAAATTAGGGCGTGGGGGGTCAATTTTTGGGGTCAGTGAGCATAAACTGCCAACAAAAGTTAAATTATAAGGTTTAATTAACTGCTATGAATGCAGCAAGGCAAAAGGGAATTAAAACACACTACTTACACACCACCAGTTGTGTTTTTAAAAAATACAATTCTAAACAGTCTTCAAAATAAAAAAAATGAATAATTGATCAAATGAGTGCCAGTTATTTTTAAAATAGGGCTGAAACAATGTGCAAAACATTTATTAATTTATTTTTTATCTCGTTCTGGATAATGAACCAATTTCCAGTAAGGATGGTAACATACTAATGTATGGATTATCTGAAAGCAAATTTCTTCTGGGAAGAATTTTGTCAAACAGAACTCATTGATTTTTGTTTTTGCCCCAACTCCAGCATGCATTTGCAAATGTTCTATTTTGTTTGCTGCAAGTCACAATATACAGCAGTATCCACTGTAGACACTGTGTACTTTTTAAAGTTAACACTCTTTGGGCTCAATGCAAGAGCAATTTACTCTGGATTCTCTGATATGAATGAAAACAATATAATAATTAGAAATCTCTGGTCACAATCAAGTCTCATATCTAGAATGATCATATAGCAATTTCTGATAAATAATAGAAATCTACTTTTTGTCTGTTATGCATGGTAATAACAAAAATACTGTTCTGTAAAAACGATATAGTTATTATAAGAACAGATTTCAGAGTGTTTTATGCATGTACTTTCCTACTTTCGAAACTTGTTTTTATTCCTCTATAAATTGTGCTGGATAATTATTATTACAGATTCACTGTTAGTTTGCCCTCACACTGTCAGTGTTCACTCACTCTCCAGTCATTCAGGTAACTAAGTGATTTCCCTTTTACTAGCAATCTTACTTTGCCAATAAAAATTCTAAAATTACAACTTGTGCATAGACACTAGGCTCCTGTTGCTCCCAGTCTTACCTTTTTGGTAACTATGGAGGAGGTGGAATCAAAACTGCAGCTGTATCCTTGCATCATGACCAGGTCAGGGCTCCCGTCATCCATTACTTCTTGCATGCTGTTCACACTACTGCTCTGGCTACCGGTACTGACTGACATGCTTGGGATGGAATGGTTGCTGCCAAGACTGTCCATCTTTCTGGTCAAGCTGGTCCCATGCTCGCTGTCCTATATACGCCGTAGAGTTGTTTTCACATGTTACCAATTGCACATATTTTTGTGTAATCAATCTACCTTCATATCGATTATTTTTCCCCATTAATTATTAGAGAACTGTCTAGACCAGAGTTGTCCAACATAAGGCCTGGGGACAATACAGTGTCCCTCCAGTACTTTTAATGTGTGACCTCCTAGGGACTCGAATTATACACTAATGTATGTATCTGCAGTAACTCTATTTATGCAATATACGTGTCTGTATTATCTTTCTTTCCAAAGTTGCCCTTTTGTGAAAAGGTTGGACACCCCTGCTCCAGAACACTACAGAGCAATGCTATGTAGATTTTTCGAATAACAAGGGGAATTATTCTTCAAAAAATTGGTTAAAACACATAACTAAATACATCTTTTATTTAAATTTTTAATCATTTCTAAAACCATAGATCCCAAACCAGACCCACTAATGCCAGGACTTGAGGCTTATCCATGTCCAAGCATAGCTGTGCCAATTCTTGGTTAGATCAGTCTGAATGAGGAACATCCTCAAAACCTGTCTTGCTGGTAGTCCAAAAAGGACAAGTTTGGGATGTATAGTTCTAAAAGATACTACAAGATATATCAGTTTAGGTGGATAGATTGTGATAAATAAGTGTAGTGCAAATGAGAATATTCTATGTACACAAATAGTATATACCCGTTTCAAATTGTTGAATAGATGGGACGATCTGCTTGAGTAACTGATTATTAAATTCTTAAAGCTATTTTTACCAGTATTTGGAAATTCAAGGTCATAACTTTGTTGTATTGATGGTACAAATAATTTGACATTTATAGTACAGTCATATCTGTACTAACACACACAGTTGTAAACATGAAGTTTCCCTGTAATAGTGCAGATCCACCACAATCACAACCCAATGTATAATGTCCTAAGTATGAAACATTCATTCTGTCTTTGTCAAGAAGGTATATTAACACAATGTTGGTGTATAAGATAGAGAAATTAAAACATTTTATTTTATAAAGTGAAAAATTGAACTAGAACTAAATTAGAACTAAATGGCTCAAAGAATTATTACCACACAGAACAAAGAAATGCGCCCAAAGATATCATGGAGTATTCTGAACTATACGGCTACAATAATCTTTTGTTAGTCGATAACGGTGTCAATGACATTGAACCCAGAAAGAGTGCAACACAAAGGATTACTAATTGTATTTATTACACTTAAAAAATCCTGTTTTATTTCTGATGACCTTGCATTTTGTCATCCTTGTACTTTTAATTGTATATGGAGATAATTCATTTTATGTTAGGTTTAGGTAAACAGTATAGAACTGTATTGGCATTGGTTTCATGCACGCAAAATCTTTACAAGTCAGATTTTCAGAACTTATTTATGCTCTTAGAAAATCATTTGTGATAACTATTGAATATGCGTATTGTATCCCATGACAAATATAAATCCTAGCTCATTCTCTAATTCCATATGCAACTAAGCTGCTTCAAAGTGTGGAATTAATATTACAAATTTAAATACATCAAAATGTTACCCAACTGGTCTCTAAGGACCAATCACAGGATGTGGTTTGAAAAACTCCATACCTGAGCTCAGGTGGCATAATAAAGGATGATTAAGGCACATATATAAGCAAAGAGATTCTCAAATCCTGGTCTATTGGTAGTATTTAAGGAGAGGTTTGAGAAACACAAAATTTAGACAGAGATTGCTTTTTTTTTTTAAATAACAGGAATTACAGCTACTAAAGCTCAGATCTTAGATTTGTAAAACCTTAGAAAAATTGTAAGAAAGGCATCGTTCACTAAATCTATATCTTCCAAAAAGGTTTCAAGCTTATCAATTATTCGGTGTTGGCAAAACAGTATTATAATATTAATTATATAAAAGTATATGTATGTGATTATGTTGTTTGTGCTGTGCTTTATATTTGTTCTCACATCTGTCTCTTTATGTAATCATACAGAATTACTAGTTTTCTATCTGTGGGGAAGGAATTCCATAGGAGACGCAGCCCACATTGCAAAGTAATCCCTTCCTCCGAGAGACAAGAACTATGATAGAGGAGTGAGAGAGGTCATAAAGAAGCAGGAAGTAGGTGTGTACCTGTCTGAGTGTCAAACCATTCTGTGTCACCATCATCAACATTTGACACTCATTACCTCTTACCTCATCATCTTCTTGGGACTCATTCAAAGGCCCATTCCGAGACTCTTGGAAAAGGATTTTTTTCATTTTCCTGTATTGCAAGTTGTCCAGCTCTCGTACGGCATCCTTTGTTCTCTGGATCAGGTCTATTAGGACCCGTGATGGCCGCTCTCGTCGAACAAACTCATGCTGGCATCCAAGAAGAGAGCAAAATATGTCAAAGTATAAAAATACAACAAACACTTTAAAAATATACAGTAAAGAGTATTCATAATACTTTATATAATTATTTGCAACAACTGCTGTACGTGCTCCCAGTGTTGATAGAAAACTATTCAAACACAGAGTTCTCAATTGCAAACATTCACAAATCTTTTTTGATAACGTGAGGAGGGACTGTAGCAGATTTGTTACATTTGTGACCTTTGGGCATCATGCATACTATAGGTAATAAACACTTCACAATATGTTTTAATAATAATGTTCCAATATCTTCTTACACAAATTACAAACCTCAGTGTAAGTTTACTGTTTGTCAATCACCCTAATACTACAACTTGTCCTTGTTTTTATCTCTATGCTAGAGTGTAATCAGTAGTACGGATTGCTAATTAATCCCTGGTGTCTACAACAAAAGCCCAAAAGCAAATGTTAGCAATGGTTACAATTAAGTTAAGGGTGTACACATGCTCAGATTTATTCTATGTTCCATTAAGGGACACCAACACCGTCCTGACACGTGGCAAGCAACATTCACTTTCTGTGGCCTATGTAAGCAATCTAGTAGAGTGACTTGAGAAGGAGAAGATACAAGGCCAAGCCTGCATCTCAAATTTTCCTTAATCCTATTTAAAGAACGGACATGCTGAGTTGTATCACTAGCCATGTGTACATGCTATACAGTGCAGTCAGTCTAATGGTTATTAGTCATCCTATATCAAATAGGCCATAATAGATTAATTGTGTAGACTAGAAGTGGTTGCCAAACAGCATCAGCAACAAAGAAAATTAATATTGTTTCCTTCGGGGTGCAAATAACTTAATAAAAGTACAAAAAATTAAAAAGAAAAAGAAAATGAACTCAGGAAAATGATAACAGACTTAACCAAGGGAAATATATACATTTTGAATCGGAAGTTTCTTAAACATACAATAAATTATTATTTTTTGCTAGAGCCGGACACAAATCAATACTGAAGAAAGTACTACCATAGTGAAGCTTTAAAAACGACACACAAAAAATGCATTGGAGTATGAAACTGATAACTGCTGGAAAAAAATGTCTAGGGGCAGGCATAGGCCATTCTTGAGGTTAGGGAAAAACAAGACTGCATCCCATATACAGCTTCTAAACAACACGTTGCAGCATTCACCATTCTACCCACCTGGTTTCATAAAGAAGATAATGAATTATACCATCTTATGGTAACGGTTTTACTGACCTTGTCTACTGCTGTGCTAATGGGATCAATGTTTAGATTATAAGTTTGTGAGTTTTCAGTCTTGTGAGGTGCTTTGTACACAATCACTAGGTACGTTTTATTTTAAGCTCAAAAGACAGGCCTTCCATTCTTTTGCAATGTTAATTTTCTTTGTGTCTTGTACTTAACTCCTGTATAGCACTACGGAATATGTTGGCATGTTAATTATAAAAGGATAATAATAATATAGCCACCACTACTTAAAATCCACTGCAGCTAAAAGGTTTTAGGTAGTGATGCCTATATCTATATTGAGTAATTCTGTAGAAAATAGCTTCATACATGCTGGTGAGCTCAAAATCACTTCTTATTTACTTGGAGGTTTCATTCTATCCACCATAAGATAGCTGTGTATATATCGGCTCTATTAAAAAAACAGATGATTTAACACATTTTGGACTTCTGAGTTTTGTTACTGAATGCATATATAATTCAGATGCTCTTAGAAGTAGTCATCTTTACCTGTTCAAACTGACTTTTGAAAAACTTTAGCAATGTATATCACCATCCCATGCATTTCATGGCAGAACTTGGCTATATGTAAAAGCACAGACCTACTCAGATTTTACAGATGAGATGTGTCATGCCATCCCAAACTCTGCATTACAGCCTTAACATTTTTATTATTATTATCCATTATTTTTAATGCACCAACATATTCCAACAGCATCGTACATGGGACGAGTACAAAGCAAAAAATAGCTTAAAAACAATACAATGCAAACAGAGTAAATCCTTTACAATCTAAACGGATTGGCTGGGAAACAGGAGGGTGACGGATACATTGTGCATATTAAGGAAAAAGTTGATGAGCTTCTTTAAGTAGATGTGTTTTAGTTTGGTTTTGAAGGTCTTGAGACAGGCGTAAAATCAAGTGGAGCAAGGCAAGGAGATCCAAGGAATAGGGGCAACATGAGCAAAGTCCTGAAGGCAGGATTGAGATGAGGTGATAAGAGAGGAGGAAAGAAGGAGGTCATTAGCAGAGCAAAGTGGAAGGGTGGCGGGAGTATTTTTAAATGAAAGAAGAGATATAAAGGGGTGCACGGTTGTTGAGGGAATACGTTAGGGTCATGATTTAAAATGTTATTCTGGAAGCTAGTGGAGTGACTGATCGAGAAGTGCTGCAGACACTGAGAATTGAGTAGGACAGATGAGTTTTGGGGATGTGTTCATTAAGGATTGGAGTGGTTACAAGTGGCGACGGGGAGACCAGCAAGAAGTGAGCAGCAGTAGTTGAGGAGAGATATGATGAGAGAATGTTTTTGAATTTTAGTTGTATCTTGTGTTAGATAGTGATGTATTTTAGGTTAAAAAGACAAGATATTGTTAGTGAATATATATATATATATACATATATATATATATATATATATATACAGATACATACATATATATACATATATATATACATATATACACATACATACATATATATATATATATATATATATATATATACACATACATATATATATATATATATATATATATATATATATATATATATATATATACATATACACATATATATATATATATACACATATACATATATATATATATATATATATATATATATATATACACACACACATACATACAAATACACATTTTATATATATATATATAAACGCACACAAATATGAGGAATGAAAGAGGGCGGGGTACTTCTGAACAACAGACCTGGGAGAAGGGAGTGATAATGGCATTGTCAACAGTGAAAGATATATGAGGAATGGAGTAGTAAAGGTTGGGGGAAAAGGAGCTGAGTCTTTGAGGTGTTCACATGCAGGAGGATATATGCTAGAATGACATCTGGAAACTCCAGCTAGAAGATAGTAGCATAGATCTAGTGTTGTGATGTAGATTTGAGTGTCATCTCAACCCACTTTGATTTTAAAGCCTGATCTTGTGCAAATAAAAACAGTTTCAATTAGCTGAATGGAGTCCATCTATGTATAACTAAAGTATAAAAATAATGAAAAATACACCTGTTACTGGGAGAAGCCAGACTGTGTCAAATTCTCCACTCTTGGCATCTGCCGCACTGGTTCACATCATACCTTAAAGATCATTTATTTAGTCTCTCCTTCTCTGGCACATCTTCTTTGCCTCACCCTTGGACTGAACCCTGAGATACCCCATAAGTTAAAGGTCTCTTCCTTTTCTCCATCTATACTTCCTCCCTTGGTATCCTAATAAAATCTTTTGGATTTCATTATCATTTATATGCTAATGACACTCAAATCTACCTCTCAGCACCAGATCTATTCCACTTTATTCTAGCACAAGTGGCCAACTGCCTCTAGCATATCCTCCTGGGTGTCTGCCCATCAACTCAAATTAAACATCTCAAAAACTGAGCTCCTAAGTTTGCAAGTTTTCAATCTTTCTTAAGTGCTTTAGAGAAAGAACAGAGTACTTCTGATTTTAAGCTCAAAGACAGGTGCCTCCATTCTTTGCATTGCCTTAATATTGTTATTCTTTCGGACTTGAACTTATACCTGTATAGTGCTACAGAATATGTTGGTGCATTACAAAAAAAGGAATAATTTAACGAACAACATTGTTAATACCAAAAAGCCATCAAAAGTCCAGGATAACGTTGTGGAGAAACACCTATCAAGGTTTCGTTGGGAAGAAAAAAAAATCCAAACCTTGAACACCCCTTGGAGTACCATTAAATGCATTATTAAAAATGGAAGCAATATATGTAAGAACTAGGACTATAACCCAAACGCTCAAAACCAAAGCTGGGTTTAAAAGTAGAGCGGGAAAAGACATTGCTGGAGAAAAAAGAAACAATATCAAGTTGTGCTGGTACTTTGCCAAAAATATGGAACACTGCTCTCTTCACCCCCTTAGTGAAGAATGGTAGTGGTAACAGCCTGTTTTAAGATGCTTTCATTGGCAAGGACTGGGATAACTAGTAAGGACTGAAAATTTGATGGAAGGCCAAAGATAAGGAAATTCTAGAGGAAAATCTGACTCTGTGAGCAAGAAATTGGAGCATCGTTTCCCCTTCCAGAAGAACAATGACCCTAAGCTCAAAAGCAAAGCTACACTGGAGTAATTTAAAATCATGAACCTGAATGTCTTTGAATGGCCTAGTAAATGTCTAGATCTCAATTTGATTGATCAGTGACAAGGCTTGAAAATAGATTGAACAATTTTGCCAAGAAGAATGGACAAAACTGCAGGTGCAATACGCTCAGCTGTATGTGCAACCAAAGGTAGTTCTACAAACTATTGACTGAAGAGGGCAAGGAACATATTTTCCCTGGAAAGTGTGGTAGTAATATCACTACATAAAGCACAAAAATCCAAGGGTGGAGAATCTGTATGCAAGCAACAATTTGTTCTCTGAGACACTCACACATATCTTTTTATCCAAGCATGATATTTTGCATTTTGATCTGGTCCATGGGGTAAGACAGAATTTCAACACAAAATGTTGCAAACATTCTACCACAGTCTATGTCCATTCTCAATGTCAAAGTCACACAATGTTGCTTTGCTCCCGTTCCACAAGAGCAGTGGTCTATACTCTTATCTTTCTTCAGTCTTACAACTTACTGATAGATTCTTTCCACTGCTACTACTCTAATCACGACCCCAGCTCCATGTTTGTCATACATGTCATTCTCTTGCCATGTTTTGGTGTCCCCTCAGCAGGCAATCACATACAATAGTTGTCAAACTGCGAGACGTTGTCGCACTTTGCGAGGTGCGCACAAGTTAGGCGATGAGCGAGGCGAGCCATTAAAATACGAGACGTGGGACCTAAAAAAGAAAAAAAAAAAAGATACAAGACGCAAAAATTTACGAGATTAGCGGCCGAATGACGAGAAGCGAAAAAACAGAAACACACACTAAATACACCCAAACAAAATACAAAAACATCACAGACAGCACGGGGCAACAGCCAGGACGTCTGTGAGTGAGGTGGAAAGCAAATTTAACTAAATGTAGACAGTTTTTGCCACTCGAAAATCACATAAGCAGGAAATAAATGGCCGCCGAAAAAAATGAAAACGAGGCTACACGACCCCGGACCGCGCAAAACACGTAGCACTTTACACATCACACTATGACCTACAAGATACACTATTACAAAAGCCGGAAAATGCTCACGAGACGCGTACCACATTAATAACATTACGACTATACAATACCGCTTTACACAATAAACCAACGGCTTTACCTCGTGCTCGCAGCCTATTTAGAATGCACACTTGGAACATTCATTACACTTTATAAGCAGGGCACTAACACTCACAGTGTATATTCTATGCAGACGCAAAATACAAACAGATTGTTAGCTCTTCAGCCTATTGCTCGCTGCATATATCAATTACAAATAATTAAAGTATATTAATTGATTTAAGAAATCATTCATTATTACTTAACTACATATACATAGAAATATATATCTCTCTCAGAGGACCAAAAGTACACGACAGGAGAGGCTTGCAATGAGCGTCGAAGGTGATGAGGCTCGCAATGAGCGCCGAAGGTCGTCACAGTACAAAACAGTTTCATCTATGTGTCAAACCACATTCCCATGGCTTCAAATTTTATTGGCCCGTCATTTGCTAGTCATTATATAAATACTAAAATGATCTTTCCTTGATACAGCATTTCTTACGGTTTTGTATTTATACTTTCTAAGCTACATGAACAGCTAGCTTTCAACCCCTTATCATACTTTCCGTTAACTAATTATTTACATGATCCTCTCAAACCTAACACCCACCCTCCCTTATGACTGGCTTGAAACTGCACTCACCGAGGCTAAAAATATTTTACTCATAGCCAAGAAAAGGGACATGTCTCCTTACTAATCTTTTACAGCCCACCTTCCACTTCTGTAAACTCTCAGCTCAACTTGACTTTGAGACCGCTCGCTTCAATTTCAAATCATATCTGTCTAATCCTCATGTCTTCTACTCTCTTCAAAAATCACCTGTCTGTTGGGGGTACCTCTACGCTCAATTTTGGGCAATGCATACTGTTTATCTGCCCCAACCACAGGTTAGAGTATAGGTTCTATATAGAGCAGACATCAAATAAAACCAATGTGGGTACAATTTGCAATTATATCAACTTCATCAAAACAGATTACAACACCTAAAGTTTCTTGTATCCACTATACAGTGTTACATGGGCATTGCTTTTTTGTTTTGTTTTTAGTTGGAGAACTGAGCACAAGTTATTGTTCAACTCTGACCTTGTGGGAACAGAATATTCTTTGTTAAATCAATTTACATTGACTTAATTTGCAGTTGACTGAATTCAGAATAGACAAATGTAACTAATTACAATTCATTGTAGGACACAGTGACACACTGACCTAATCAAAATGACATGTCACAATCAGAACAAGGTATCTGATTCATGCTCTCCTTCTCTTTCACACTACATGTTCCTTTTCAGATTCTGGATTTAATATTGAATTTTCTGAAAACTTTAGTTTTTGTTTAATTTTACAAAAGCAAGTAAGTTAATACATTGCACTGAACACCTTGATAAGAATGCATGAGTATATTGACCCAAAAAAGTCAGCCCTAAATTTTTTTATTAATGTGTAGACTGTAGTCATTTTTTTCATGCACAATTTAATGAAAACAATAATAAACCTTTACTTTTACTAGAGAGCAAAAGGATTGGCAGACATGATTTACCCTACTCAGAAAGAAACATCATAAACCCATGAGCCTGTTAAGGGATTATCTTCGGGTGTGGCATGGGTAACTACAGAACAAAGAGCTGGCATGAACCAGTGTGCGACAGAATATAATACAAGGAAACCACCAGGAATTCTTACACAAGTGTTTCATATTAACTGAATATATACTTATTAAACAATATTTGAAATACTATGTAAAATATTTGATATACCCTTACACCTGCCATATTTAAGCTTATCACTACTATATAATAATAATAAAGCCTATCACCTTCCACCCTAACATGCACAACATTTCTCTCGCCCTCCTGTACCACCAAAATCTTTAGAGTGTAGGTTTGCGAGTTTTCAATATTGCAATGTGCTTTGGGGAAAGCTCCACACTCAAAGACAGGGACCTCCATTCTTTGCAATGTGTTCATATTGTTTCTGTGTCTGCCTAGAACTAAACCCATGTATAGCGCTATGGAATGTGTTGGCGCATTAAAAATAAAACGATAATAATAATAATAATCCTGTAATAATTCACTATATTAATAATAGTGGTAATAGCATCGCTATTTTATTCCAATTAGGATAGTGCAATATTCTCACACATTAATGACACAATTTATAAACATGGAGTATTTAAGTATAAAAAGTACATTAAATAAAGAATACATATACTATTTGTACCATCACCTAAATATTCAAGTGTAGAATATATTCTTTGATTTTGTATGCCATGGATCTAATTCATCAGAGGAAATAGCCAAAGAGAGCAGACAACTTCTATACAGGTTTGTTAGAGCTGGTACCACCTTAGCCTTGAAAAAGTGAAATCACCTTATATTAATTTAGAATAACATATGTTACTTATCCAACTTGAGAAATGCTTACATATGAGAAAAAAAAAAAAAAAGAAAACAACTTACACCATTTACCTCACTGTAATTTGTGAGTTGAATGTCAGAAGTTTTTATTTTTATTTTACTGTAATACAATCTCACAAGCATTCTACACTTGTCTATTGTTTTTTTTCTTCTTTTTTTTCCTTTTCTTTTGCATGTATTGGATCAAATTCATCTTAAGAAAGAACAAACATAATATATTAAACACTTGAAATTTATGTGGTTAATAAGGAACTTTTTCTTACATATTACGTATAAATATTATATATTTATGCATAATGAAACAACTTATTAATTAAGCATTAATGTGTGAGAATATTGCACTATAGCATTTTATATTGTTATCCAACCGGGATAAAATAGCTAATCTTTAGTTTTGGTTAGATAGTTATTAAAATCTTTTGAGGTACACAAGCCCCTTCACCACAACAAGGTAGCAAACCCGAAGGTAATTCCTTATTTACTGCACATTTATTTACTTTGAGTATTGATGTGTGAGAATATTGTACAACTGCATTTATTTTATTGTTAAACGCTTATCTAACTGGTATCTAATATAGCAAATTATCCCTACCAGATTATTAGGCAGCACTTTTCCTTATTCTAATTTTATTTTACTATTTAGTCACGAGTAGTGTAACAGACACTAACAGAAAAGTTAGTACTTTTTAATTATTACATCTACCTTGTAGAATGTGGAAGCAAAGCATCACATTGTTGTAGTACATTCATAATAGTTTTTCTTTGTAAGTAATGGGCTTACTGTAGGGCAATCAAAAATCTGAGTAGGAACTTAAAGTTTTTAGAATATTTGTGAAGTTCATCCTAAGCCCTAAATCAGCAATTTTGGCTTCAGGACATCAACTTCTTCGGGTGGGAGGTGACTTACAATACACAATACACAAGCATCTGTTTGCTCAATTGGAATGAGGAGTAACTTCTGTCAGTCTCTTAGCAGGCTAAATGTTCATTTGTTTATAAGAACAAGCCCACCAAAGATGTAACAAACAGCAACAGGAAAGAAAGCAAAAATGACCCACACAGTGAAGAATAATTGCATACCATAGTTGCAAAAGATAAAGGCTGAGTTTATGTTTAAGCTTACGAAAACATTTTACCCATTATGTTTAGTTATTCAAAGATACTGAGAAAAAATTATCACTGTGGTCCTTTAAAATAAAAATGCAGAATGATTATTTATCTTTTTTATATGTACTTATATTTTTTCATGCAGGGGCTACAAAGGGAACTACAAGTCCTCCTTTATAAGAATAAGAATATAAAGTGCCAAGAAAGATACACCTACTTGAAAGGTCTATTGTTGTTTTATAAGAGTTTCACTACAAGTACTGTTTACAATGCCCCTACTGCACCTAGGCGAACTAATATTCCAATTAAGTTCTTTAAATGTTACTGCAGAGTAGTAGTCTTAGTCCTTGTTTACAGATGTAGCAATATAGAATAGGTTAGAAGGGGAGTGAGATATGAGGTGTCTACTACTTTGTGTAGCTTGGTGCATTCTCAAACCAGGTACACAAATACTTTATGGCAGGTAGAAAGAACATTACTAGTTTCAGACAGGTGAAAACTTACACTGATAAATTATGTAAAAAAAAATAAAAAAATAACCCATTTGAGAAAAATATATAAAGCCAAACAAAATCATATTACCCGCAGCAGTTCTGCTGACGTGGGCCGTTCCTGAGGTATTTTTTGCAAGCAGTAGTCCACAAATCCCCTGAAAGGGTCTGTCCTAAAGTGAAAAGTACACAGACAACATTAAACCTTCATATTCATTGCAAATGCATTTTACTTTCTTGTAATACTTTTGGAAATCAGGTGATTTTCCAAATTAATAGGTCACTAGTGGTATTCCCATAGTGAAAGTAACAGTACTACAAGATCCATAAAAATGCTGCCATTATACATTGTCTCTACAGTTCTGGAGAATAAAAACCTCAAATACAGTAACACATGGTTTACAGATTTTCATGTTTATATCCCTCAAAGCCATAGAGTTCACCATATTAAGGTAGCTGTAAACAAGACAGACACGGGGCCTCATTCTATTATCGGCCGTAAAACGGCCGCAAAGCTGCGATTCCTTGCGGCAGTCTTACGGCCCCGTGTAGAGCTACCTTTACCTTGCAATTCAAATGAACGGCGCTGCAAGGATATCCCCCTTACGGCTGGCCGCATATCATGCAACCGGCCGCAAGGTCAGAAAAATTTAAATGCAAATATAAATTCAAGATGGCACTGTAAAGCTCTGTAAATGATAGGCATCATAATGGGGGACATGAGGATTAATAACAACACCCTCTCAAGCTTGCACATCGCCAAATCCGCTATTTCATTAACGGTTTATTTTCCGTCCCGCAGCCTGGGCTGGTCTGAGGTGCTCCAAGCCCTCGGGACTTTTTCCATGGATATTTGACGGATATTTTATTTAAAATAAAAATGATTTTCCGATTTGAGTGTAGGGGAATGTTGTGCTATGAATGCTAACACCTCCAATCACTTTATAGTCTCATCAGAGTGCAGGATGGCTTTATTATGGCTTTATTATGTGCTTAATTGTGTGCTTGCAGGACCTTTTTGGTGCAAGTAAGCTGTGGCTCGGTTTTAGTCTTGCCGAGAGGGTTCCCGGAGCAATTAAATAGCAACCGGTGCTTTCTTGCGTCCGGAACTCTTGCAGCTGTTTAAGATCAAAGGCTTTCCTGCTGCACGTGCGGCCGCAAGGGATAACAGGGCGCCGGCCGCAAGCCTGCTGGAGCCCTCGGCCGGAAGGGAATAGAATAGGCAAACAGCCTGCGGCCGGTCCTTGCGGCCCCGCATCTCCTACGGCCGATAATAGAATGAGGCCCCCAGAGTCTAAAGAATTCCTGTTCCAATTTCCAGAAGTAAATGCAACTTTTTCTTACACAGCACTAGTTTAAATATTTTTTTATCTTAAAGATGATATTAAAACACCATTGATCGTTATTTAGATGATACAACCGTGCAAAAAATATTTAATTACAGTTAAGTAATTTGTTTGGCCTTCTTTTATGTTAATATAAGCATATTTGTACTGAATTTCATACAATGTCCAAGCTGCTGAAGGGACACTTATTATGAGCTTCATCCAATTCCGAGGCGCAAGTTATGGTGGTATAGGCCGTATGTCTGCGGGCCCACAGCACTTACAAGTTATGGTGCTATTCAATTGCTCAAGGCTGCAAGTTATGGGCTGATAGCGAAATTTGGAAACCATGCCATCGTATGAAGCATTTGCAAGCTTGAACAGATCATTTAAAAAGGCTGTAAAATAGAAACAGCCAATGGAAACAGAGATAGTCACCATTACATCAATGAAAAATGGAGTTTGGATTTCAAAATCCTACGGGCATCAATTAAGAGTTACGATCGGACCCACATTCCTGAAATATTGCAACATCGATAAAACCGTAAAAATGATATTCAATTACATGTTCCATTATATGTATTAACACATTGATTGCCGGGACCGATATAACACAGAGATTAAACATTAAATAAAGTAATTTTTGGGGCAATTTTTGCGAGCTTGAGATTGTTGTGCTATTAATTCTAAGACCTAACATCCCTTTCCCTTTTAATAAGAATACAGTATTGCTTTATATTTGCTTTTAAAGTGCTCCAGACAGGTCATTAAGCCCTTTGCAAGTCCTCCTTGATACCAGTGACTTATGGTTCCACTTTTGCCATTTGCAGGCTTGATAGCTTGCTTAGCGGAGGAATCTGAGCAATTGAATAGCGATTTTAGCATTCGCAAATCTTGCGGCCGTGAAAGATCAAAGGCCTGGAGGGGCAATAACTTGCGATATGAACCATCGCAGTGAATCTGAGTTCGGAGCCCATAACCCGATCGGAGCCTGCAAAAAGACGCCAATTGAATAGCAAAATAACTTGCGGGCAACATTTCCGAAAGCCCGGATCTCCCAAAAGCTGAATTGAATGAGGCTAAGTATTCTGGAAAAAAAATTAGGTTAAAGCAGTTTGTACTTACCAATCATTTGACTGTAGTGTTGGAGACTCATTCTGGGCTATGTGATATAAGGCACTCATTGCGTTCATGTTGAAGAGAGGAGGTTTCCGTTCAGCTGTGAGGAGAAGGAAATCATAAGGAAGAAAGAATGATGAGAGTCAGGAGCACTAGCAAGGTGTTGCTGCTAAATGAATCTCTCTTTAGTGTCGTCGTCATACTACATAATCCAATTATTTTAATCTCCTAGGTCATTCTAGGGAAGCCATTCCATGAATGCTGCAATTATTCCCAGGACAGCACAGAAACGTAAAAAGGTGCGTTTGCACATAGCCAGGTTAAGAAATGTCCCCCTCCCCACCCAAAAAAATAACAACATGGGTGTCTTAAGTACTTCTGAAAAATACCATTGTATATTATTCTATGTACAGGATTTGAGGGACAAATCAATGAGCACTGTAAATACATAAATATTATGACAACAATTAAATAGTGGTACCAGTAGAATTTAGATCCCCCTTCCCCAAAAAGTGCTTATAATCAGGATGAAGATAATTGAGATAGAGAGTGGGGTCAACACATGACTGGCAGTAGTAAGGTTAGTGGGTTGTACCCACTGGAGAAGGTTGCTATGTCATGCAATATAAGCCACAGGACAGTTGTTCCTACTAAGGCTTCAGGATCTAAGATATTATTGCTGGAAGTTATTTGCAGCTCTGAAAATGTGACTGAGGAGGTAACAAGAGTAGGAATGTAAAATATACTCTCAACCAGCCCTTCTGATCTACCCACAAATGATTGACTGCACTGTACATCTAATGGGGCCCTTACTGACAATAATTACCAATTGTCCCTGGAGTTCTGAACCTATGGTCTTCAGTGTAACTCATGTGCAAACCAGAACAGTGCATGCTCAAAAACACAGAGGGGCGACTTACCTAATCAGTCTAGTTAAGCACTGGAGACATTAGGTTGAGAGCACCAAGGAGTAGTTATTGGAAAGAACTGTCCCAGTAGACAGACAGAGCAGTCAGACCTTAGTTGGAGGATCATAATGGCTGCATGACAGCAAACTTCAATGTAAAATAGTATAATAAGGTCAGCATCTGAGGATATGGGGAGTCAGTGGAGAAACTTCCATTCTTGATGAATTGGAATCAAACAGAAGTAATGTAACTGTAAATAATTTACATTATAACTATTGCTTAGGAGTCTCATATAAACAAAAAGCATGCTGAATGTGAACAGTGCAGGAGTGCCAGTGATACTTACCTAACTCTATACAAGTGATCCCAAGGGACCAAATATCCACTTTCCCTTCATACTGGCCCTCATCCATAGCCAAAATAACCTCAGGGGCCATCCTGTGAAAAGATACAATACATTAAAATACTTCAAGAAATTGGTTATTTTAAACCTGCATATTACAATGTATGCCAACTAAACCTAATCCAATTATTTCATAACATACAGAACTGGTAGGTAGAAAAGAAAACCGTTATTCTGCTACGGAATAAGTTACATTAATTTTGCTAAAGACTTTACTATCCAGTTCTTCTAAGTTTACATGGCCTGCAATAGAAAATTGTGCAGAACCTAACAGAGAATGCTGCGTACACACAAGGGCAGTACTAATCTGTAGATTACTTTTGCAAATCTAATGGCAGACCAAATAGCAAATTACACAATATATGTTTTCCATTTTCGAAAGTTTGAAACCTCAAAGCAGTTTTAAAGTTAAATCACATTATGCTCTCCCTATAGATGCCAAACACACACAAAAACACTTGTTAATTTTTATGAAACAAATCAAACACTTCAAAGTAACCATTTAAGAACAATCAAAAGCTGCAACAAACAACCCAACTATATTCAAAACAACCTATCAGCAAGCAGCATTTTAAATATGTCCAAAATGATGGAATTTATCACCTACACATCAAAGTAACCCTGATTATACAAACTACTCATGCTATAGAACCTATATACAGTAGAACGTGTAGAACTGCAACCCATTCCTCTGTTATGATTTATAAAAGTCAAACCTCAAGTATACATACACTATTAAAAAAACAGTATTCAGGTTAAAATAAAAGTAATGTTTTAATAGATTTCAATATGTCAGTTTTCCCTCAAGCAAAGCTGCTTATCTGTCCCTACATTTGTTTGAACCTAAATCTGACTGGTCAGAATTTTTGATAGACTGAGCATGATCAGTAAAAACGGGGTCAGGGCAGCTCATGTCATTGAGCGGAGCCTATGGGGCAGCTGCAAGAAGTTTACAATACAGATGTTATGGCAGGGGTGTCCAAACTCGGTCAGGAGGGCTGCACCCAGGTCTGGATTTGAATAAATCCTTTCTGTGCACAGGTGAGTCAATCAGGATGACTTAAGAAGTGATTGACTTACCTGTGCACAGCAGGGATATCATCAAATCCAGGCATGTGTGTGGCCCTCCAGGACCTAGTTTGGACACCCCTGTGTTACGGTGTAGGCAGTGGGGGCAGGACTAATTATGTCATAGGATGGGGCCAGCAACACCAAACCTGCTTCCAAGCTCGATGATGGTCCAGCCTCCAGGCAGAGCTGCCCACATCCCCTGACAAGGCACAGGGAGGAGAAAAGCAACTCTGCTTAGGGGGTACCCAGACAATGGAAGAAGTAAGAAAAAAAATATTAACTTTTTTATTTTAAACTGCATAATGCGTTTAATTGTCTATACCAAACACACACACACACACACATTTGCTTTTCAATACATTACAGTGGTTCTTTAAATTCATTAACTTTCAATATTTAAATGTTCAAAAAAAAAAAAAAAAAAAAAAAAAAAAAAAGAGTACTCAAGCTCATCATATACCACCAATTTTCCATTAACAATTTGTATATTCAATATTGACTTGAATATAGGTATATTTGTATCCATCATCTGCAACCCTATAAATCACATAATTCATGATCTATTTCTAATTTTGTTTAACTCCCCAAAACTTTTCTTTTTTGCCAGCACACTGTGCCTATCCCCAGTTATAGGAATTTGACTGAAGTACAGACCAAAGGAGGAATATATTTATTGTTCCTTTCAAGTTAATATCCTTCTATTACATACACTCAGTACTTTAAACAGGGCCTATGGGAGGGCTATAAATGTCAGCAACCCAGAAAAGAAAGAGACTGTTTTCTAAATAATCTATATGCAAAGAAGCCTTACACTGCACTTAAGTTTCTCAAAATTGTTTCTCTTTACTTCATAATAACAACGGTTCTAGACCAGGGTTCTTCTGACACAATAGGCAACCCATGTGATATAATAAGCACTGAAGCATTATAAGCAAATTTATTACCTCCATTTCAGATGCTACAAATAATCACCCACATCTCTGCAAGCAAATTCACTACTCATCTCTTATGTATAATCATTCTCCAACTAAGATAAATGTGGGCTATCAATGAGATTTTCATTTGTACAGAATAGAGAATGTTAGGCATGCTTTATATAAAGAAGGATAAATGTCACCAAAAGTACTATTTCACCAAATATTTGTGAATTTTTTTATGTTACTTGATTAAAATGGTAGTAGAGGATAATTCAGTGAATCAAAACATATGTTGGTATAGAGTATAGTTGTTAATTGAATGTTTACACACTACAGGCCTCTATCTAAAACCTATAAAACTTGTAGATCAGTATTTAATCATGGAAAAAAGCTGTTCTAGAACAGTGGATGTTTAATGTAAAAAAAGTTCAGAATATATATATATATATATATATATATATATATATATACATATACACATATATATATATATATATATATATATATACACATATACACATATATATATATATATATATATATATATATATATACATATACACATATATATATATACACACACATATATATATATATATATATATATATATATATATATATATATATATATATATATACACACACACACATATATATATATATATATATATATATATATATATATATATATATATATATATATATATATATATATATATATATATATATATATATATATATAGGGCTACTAGCGTTAAAAATGGGGGGATTGGCAGCTTTATCATTTTCACTACTCTGTTTCGGATCCAGTTTGACTTGCTATTCTAATCTATATATGCACTGGGTTTAAAAAAGTAGCATTAAACGAATCATGATGGCATTCAAGAAGTACTATTACTTGTCTAGGTTTGCTTATCAGACATGTATATCACATAAGAAGCTGAAATCCTTCCAACTACAGAATTTTGAGGACAGTAAATTATATAAAATACACATTAATTTAGAACTGTAGTCCATTTCTTTGCTTTTGGGATTTTCAAGTAGTTGGCTTTATACAAAGGGCATCATGCAAAGAAACTAGAGACAAAACATCATTATTCTGAACCCAATATTTCTAGTCTTTGTAGCCCCAAAGTTATTTTTAAATTTTATAAAATCAAAAGGGATTTAACAAGAAAGCTAACCAAGCCACATCCAATAGGACACTCATAAAAGCCAATATCTTACTTAAACACTATATTTCAGTAGACATGAATACTTAAAGATTTGGTGAGAAACTTACCAGTATGGAGTTCCCACAAAAGAATTGGCAGGAGATGCTATAGATGCGGATCCAAAATCTGCTAATTTAACCTGACCTGGTTCAGTAAGTAGGATATTTCCAGCTTTTATGTCCCTGTACAGAGGGGAGATGAAAGAAATAAAAAAGCATAGATGAAACAAACATGTATCAACAAAAAAGGGGTTTTGTATTCATCACCAATATACGCAGCATGAGTCACATTTATAAGTACTGGGCTATGACATGGAAGGCATGACGTAGCCAATGACCTGGGTGTTCAGACAGAAAGCTATGTCTGTAATGGGTTCAATAATGAAATTGCATGCAGTTGTTGCTGGTCAGAATTGCAGTTCAATGACACAGCTAGATTTAGTGTAGTTGGGCGTTGAGCAGTTACATAGCCACCACATTTTAGAAATTAGATCTATTAACAGACCTGAGGGACAAAGAGAGGGAGTCTTAAGGAAAAGTTCAAATCCGAGGTTGACTGCTAATTTATCTAACTAAATCTCTGCCTCCACTAGAGGGGGTTGTAGACATATTTAAATGCATTTACTGCAACATAAGAAGTCCCACAAATATCCATGTTTATTCCTTGCTGGCTACAAACCACAAATTAAACATTAATCAAATAAAAAAATAAAAAAGCATCAGTAAAATGAGTGTGCACATATGTAGAATTAAACGGTCATAAAAAAAAAAGGAATTCTAAATTGTACTGAAATATGGTCTGGAAGTATATTTTTAGACATCAATTGGCAGATTATATATATATATATATATATATATATATATATATATATATATATATATATATATATATATATATATATATATATATATATATTACTCTAGAGAAGATATTTTTCTTCAAACCCAAATGTAGATTTACAAATATTAAAATATAAAGTGCCTCATAAAACAAACTGCAATTTATTTTTATTAATCGAGTACCTTTCATCTTATCTTTTTATACATTTTTGTTTTGTACAAACACTTTAATATAAAAATCACCAGATATCCTTTGGTATCCTATTTCTTCAAATAATCATTGTAAGTTTAAAAAAGTTATTTATTTCATTTTACATTCTTCATAATGCTCTTCTGTGCTTTTTTCATATATCATGTATATGTTTCATATGTCATGTATATATGTTCTCTAATATCTGGGTGGGCCAAAATACACCCCAAACTGCCAAATAGTTGTAGTTCATTTGAGTCATACTATTATTTTTTATATTCCTGCTACCATCCAAAAAGACTGTCAAGCTGAAGAATCCATAAAGATACCCATATATGTATGTTTCGGCTTTTGATGGTTTCTCCAGAGGGGGTGGATTAGTATTTAGTGCTAACCTCTCTTTGGGGTGGCTCTAGATTTTTTGTACTTCAGGATATATTAATTATTTGCTTACAGTATGCAAGCAAGAAGAGTTTTTAGTGGACCAGATGCCTATAGAAGAAGTTACAGCATTTGTTTTCCACATTAATCATCTCTGACAAATTTCTAGATAGCAGCTGCTTAAAAAGGGCCACTGCGCATACATTGTTAAACCTAATTTCAGTTCACCATTAATTAACATTAACATTTTATATGCAAATAACAGTAAAGATTTCACCAGAAAATGTAAAAACACAGTTTAATGTCTGCTGCTATACTCCTTCCCAACCTCATTTCAACTTGGATCACAGGGATTGGAATTTCTTGGCAAGGCTTAAACAATGTTATATCAGATTAAACCTGTAATTCCTTTCAGTAACGCTCAGGACAAGGAGAGATTAGGGAGTGGTAGAGAAATGGGTATGAGGTATGCTATGTTTTTAAATAATATTTTCTAGCTGAGACTTTGTTTGCACATGTACTTGTAATGTTTATTAATGGTAAAGTAAAAAATAGGTTTACCATGAAAATCATTTACACTCGTCCTTTAGCCTTCCTCACTAGTACAGCTGTTGTATCAGATAACTCGATATGTACATTACACCTGGTGGCTATGTATCTTGGAGAACAGGAATTTTTTTTTTTTTTTTTTCTATTGATCAACGGAGGAAAAAAAACCAAAAAAAAAAACCACACACACATTATTGAGTTAACCAAGGTCTTAAAATCTGGTCAATGGTGTTTTTCATCTCCAGTCCTCAATTACCATTAACAGGGAAGAATCTAAGGATATCCAAACTTAAGCAAATGTGGGTTAATCATTAGCTTTCACATTAATTAATTCAGCTTTGAGTACTGGTGAAACACTAATCTAGATGATGCACCTTTATTAACCTACTCCATAAAAGGTCTTACCATTGATCAATACATACCAGGAAAAAAAAAAACAGATATAGATGCAATATAATATTTTTTTGCATGAGGGTAAAAAACTTGATTTGGATGTTGAGCAAATGTCAAGAATAGTATTAAATGATGTTTACATATAAAATGCATTATGTTTTCAAATGAAAAAACAAACAACAAAAAAAAAAACATGACGCACGATATCAAAAAAAAATATGTGAACTGAGATATTTGCCATTGGTTTTACTTTCACATAAGCAAACTTTGTGATGGATTCAATCTTAAAGTCTCCTCTTCATAGCATTCCTTGCCAAGAAAATTTTTAAACCCCACCCCAAACCTTGAAATTATTATTCTTTCCTTCTTCTAGTTGTTATATATGGGCCCCATGTAAAATGTTGGTTGGCCATATGCCTTGACTTTGACAGAGCTAGTAAAGCTAGGGTGCCTCTTTGAATCAGACACGCATTGATAAATATTTGCACATGTATATGACCAAAACATGCAGTTCTATGTGGAATTAGGTGGGATCCCCACTAGAGACTGAAAAGATGTAACTGAAGAAGCCTCACATCATTAGTGAGAATGTTCTCTCACCTACATAAGTTAATTAATGTGAATTTACAAGGCTTCAAGTCATGTTTTTGCACGTTAAAGCAAGTGGAGGAAAACACCATTCTCTCAGAAGACACATCGATGTTCGACCTGTACATTATATATTTTAGTGGGGAAACTGTAAAGGTTTAAAACAGGCTATTTTAAATACATGATAGAAAATTATGGATTTTATTCTAAATAGGTTGCATAATTGTTTTACATATAGAACCTAAGAGTGACTGCAACCACACCTAAATATACCACAAAACAACATGTTTAATTCAAGTCAATAGCATGTAGCAGAATAAAGATGCCAGCACTTGGACAGCTCCAGTACTGGTCGGATATGTTATATCAATGTGATTCAGGAACAGAAATACAAAACTTCACCCATGGATTAAAGTTTTCTTTTTAAAAAAGTCCACAAATCATCTTTATTGTGAGAAAGCTTTGGACAAGTTCTGATAGTCATACCTATGAGACATGTTTACCTGTGAATCATATTATGAGAATGAAGATAGGCAAGCCCTTGCAAGGCACCGTGGGTAATGGCAGCTATTTCCACTTCCTGAAGTGGCTTTTTATGAACTGTAGAAAAAAAAAAAAAAAAAAAAAGACAAAAAAGCAACAGTTTAACACAAATTCAATTTATTTAAACCGTTTTTTCACTGAACCATAATTCATTTGTATGTGACTGTATAAATCACACAGTTATATTTAATTTAGATGGGGAAGTTTAAAAGATACACCAGTGGCTATCACTTGTAAAAACAGAAGCAAAGAAAGAAAAAGATATACATGTCAGAATAATTAAAGAATATTCCTTGCTACATGAAGAAACACAATTATAAATAGAGAATAAAAAGAAAGAATGATGCCGATTTTGTGTATATTGCCGTTTACAGTTTTTAATGTTTGTTATTTAATTTAATGTGCATGTCAAATTGCACACTTGCATTGTTTCATAAAGATTTTTGTATCATCTGCAAATAAGTCTATAATTGGAGTATAAAATTATATGGTTGAAAAGTTCCTTGATCCCACACAACAGACAGCCTTTGAGTTTGTTCCGAAGGCTGCAGTTAGGTGGTTGGTCAATGACAATATAGCATTTTTGTTTTATGTTAAAAGGCTAGATGTGCAGAGATTACCATAATAAAGGAAAGATAGCAACTCTATTCTCTGTTAAGTAACGGTAATATGGTAACCATGTTTTTTTTTTGTTTTTTTTTTTACAGAAACTGCAAAGAAGAAAAAAAAACTGATCTTTGCCACATTAGATAAGACCAGAACAAATAATATGAATGAGGTATAGGTGACTGAAAAATATTTTGCTGTGAACCATGCTCTATAAAATAGCCCTCATCCTGCCATGATATCAAATAACTTGATATGTTCATTAAAGGGCCACTTAATTCAGTACAACTTGCATCACACCAGTGTAAAGATATCTTAAAAGCATGTTGAAATACATGTAAACAGAGATTCATTTATTAATGCACATATTTCAAAAATTCTAAATGTGTCACTGGCAGTGCCCCCAGGCAGACCCACAGCAACAGCTGCATGCAGATAGCATAAGCAGAAAGAGAGATAACCCTTCCCAGGGTCATCTGTGCAGAGAAAGGAGTGCTGGAATCAAGTAAATAGGACAGTTATAGGTAACATGTCCTGCTGCATTTCTGAAGTTCAGGAGAAAAAATTATAAATCTTTGTGCCCACGGAGCCTTCACCGCAAGGTTGTTGGCATATGCTATTAATCATGAAACAGTCAGGAGTGTGTTTATAAACAGACCTAAGACTGTAGAATTTTAGATGTTATTAGTGTAATTAAAAAAAACAAAAATAAAAAAACAACAGATAATTTTGACATACAATCGTGTGCCCTTTCACACCATGAAGAGCACTTATAGTGAAGTAAATAGCCCTTTAAGGATATACGATTTCTTTGGAAGAATTTTATTTCATTTTTTATATACTTTGGGCCTCATTCTATTATCGGCCGTAGGAGATGCGGGGCCGCAAGGACCGGCCGCAAGCAATTTGCCTATTCTATTCCCCTCCGGCCGGGGACTCCGGCAGGCTTGCGGCCGGCGCCTTGCTATCTCTTGCGGCCGCACGCGCCGGAGGAAAGCCTTTGATCTTAAACGGCCGCAAGAGATTCGGCCGCAAGAAAATCCCGGTTGCTATTCTATTACTCCGGGAACCCTCTCTGCAAGGCTAAAACCGAGCCGCAGCTTACTTGCAGCAAAAAGGTCCCACAAGCACACAATTAAGCACATTTTAAAGCCATAATAAAGGCATCCTGCACTCTGAGGAGACTATAAAGTGATTGTAAGTGTTAACATTAATAGCACAACATTCCCCTACACTCAAATCCGTAAATAAAATTATTTTTGAATTTATGTCACATATCCATGTAAAAAGGCCCGAGGGCTTAGAGCACCTCAGACCTGCCCACGCTGCGGCCGCAAAATAAACAGTTAATGTAATCTCAGATTTGGGCTGATGTGCAAGCTTGAGAGGGGGTTACTATTAATCCTCATTTCCTCCAATATGATCCCTAGCATTTACAGAGCTGTACAGTGCAGGCTTGAATTTATTTTTGACTTTAAAGATTTCTGAGCTTACGGCCGGTTGCAAGATATACGGACGGCCGTAAGGGGATATCCTTGCGGTGCCGTATAATTGAATTGCAAGGTAACGGGACCCCCGCAAGGAATCGCAGCTTTGCGGACGATTTACGGCCGATAATAGAATGAGGGCCTTTGTATGTATATTGATTTTGGAACCCAGATTATATACTAGTAGCAGTCAGAAAAAGAGGAACAAGCAACCTACCTTCTAGTAAATCTGATGCAGATCCCAAACAGTATTCCATCACCAACTGTAATAAAGCACAACAACTTTTGATCAAACCTATCAATGAGTACTAGCTATACAATATTTATTAGATAACTGTAATAATTACAGTACACTTGGAGCATTAGAACAGCATTTCTAGCATCAAAATTATTTCTTGCCTTGAGCACAGGTAGCTTACTCGGTGGTTCTGTCATTATTACTAACCCACCAGTGTTTAAACATGGTTATCTTTAGCATCCCATGGTTAGCAGCCTCTAAAGACACAAATCTAGAAATGCTGTTCTAGATCATCTAATACTGAAGTTTATACAAAAATATCTGTAATATATTATCATTAAAGAGTCAATATACATCAAAACTTAGCGCAAGGGATCAAAAAGATCCAATGCCATCTGCATAACTATGTACTTTTATATAAAAATAGTAAGTTCCAAATAATATAGGAGCCCAATTTGTGATAATATGTTTTCATTTAGTTTTAAATATACTTTTTAAAATTGACAACTGTAAAGCCATAACAAGAGGCGCTACAGTATTTTATACATGCATTAATAGCATTTGTATAATCAGAGCTTCAGATTTTGTGGCATGAAATGGAAAAAGTTTTATCTTTAACAATACTAGAAGTAATAATGTTATGTTATGGATTTATGATATATACTGCACATAAAATCACAAAGTGTGGTATACCAGATTACCAATAATGTACATGACATGTAAAATACACTCATTGTATTATAATTTGTTGTATTTTGCAGTTTATTGTGCCTTAGAGGAAAAAACATACTTCAAGTTTAAACCTATTCTTGCAGTTTTGTCCTGTTCTAGTCTTAAACCACATTACAGTATTTTAGGAAGCAGATCATTTTCTCATCACCAATATGTGCTTCTAAGTGAAACCTAGGTAAAGAATGTAGTGGACTTTGTGTTAATAGCTTGGAAATTATACGGTACTGTGACTTTAGAACTGGACTGCTTTTCTGTAGTGAGCCGTACTTGGCTCTAGAGACATAGGTTTGTCACCACTATTTAAAAGCTGGCAATGATAATTACCCTTACTCATTTATGTAAGCATCCTGGAAAGAGGATACACACATGAAGAAAACACAGCCTTTAAAACAAGCAATGGTGGAACCGTGTCCGAGAAGCACCTCCCACCCTGCTGACGCAATACATGTCAGATAGGAGAGTTTAAATAGCACAGTATGTGTGCATTCAGGTTAGTATTAAAAGCTTTAGTCATTGAGAAAGCTGCAAAAAGTTAGTGAAATGTGTCTCTCACTTCATCTTTAAGAACAAGGATTTTGCTAAAGGCCACTACTTTAAGAACCCCCCCCCCCAGGGGCTCCTAGATTGCTATTAGCAGGATTGAGAGGGAGTACTAATTAGACATATCAAGATCAAGCTGCATCTATACCTCATACCGTTAGGTGGAGAATGTGGGTATATTTTACCTTATTTTATAGATGTGTTATTTTAATGAACAAACTGAATTGCACTATTAGATGGTGGTGCGCTTATTTCCCCATACCCTTATAGCTTTTATATTGTATTTTGGATCATCTGAGTGAACACTGTCACCAAGAAGCTGCAAGTGTCAGCCATTACAAGAAACAAAATATGTGTTGACGCCCCAAGAACAAAAATTTGACTTGCCTATTAAGTTAATACAAAGTTTACTCACCCATGCTGTGTGTTCTTTCAAGTAGCAGCCTTTGTACTCAATGGTGTTGGGGTGCTTTAGCTGTTGTAGAAACTTTACTTCCTTTATTATATCCTGCCATTTCTATTGGAAAAAAGAAGGTTGGTGTGTTATAGAACCCAACATAGAACACAATTTAAGCACTTGACATATGGACTACCTTACCTCATTCATTTGCTTCCCACTGTAGGACATCTTTTTCACAGCCACCACCTCATTGGTTGTAGCATTAGTTGCCTATATTTAAAAAAAAACAGACAAAATGTAAGATCAAATATTGAGGGGTGCAGGAAGGTTTTTAAAAATTAGTGCTCATGCCATTTAGGTATTTCGTTAAAGGAAAACTCTGACTTTATAAAAAAAAAAAAAAATGTCATGTGGGAAAAAAGTAACAAATATTAGGAGCTAATTTAGAAAAAAATACTGCTTGTGTCACAGATGCTTCTATCTTAGATGGCTAGTCTATGTGTAGCGTAAATAGGAGGGTTATTCCAATGGGACTTACTTTCCATTCAGTAATATTGTTAAATGAATATCCAAGTTTCCTAGATTAATACATTTATGTAATACATAAGCCCATTGGATATAAAAAACATGCGTCATCCAAATTGAGGAGATATAAAAAGTATGCAAAAAAAAAAGGTTTGTATGGATGTCATACAATAGACCAGGCACATGCAACTCAAGTACCCAAGATGTTAAGTCGGGCAACATTTTCAGGATATTACTATGTAAGGACAGGTAAAATTCAGCCACATGTACTCAAACGCAAAATCCTGAAAATACTATGTGATACTGGCCCATGAGGACTAGGTGCACAGATATAGACATCACATAAAGATATTGAAATATATAACGGCTTATGGTTGAGTTTATGCAACTGGATTTATACAAAAGGGGATTCAATCAGCACTAAATAGCTAGGAATGGCTACAGTATGTTTATGTCCAGGTGAACAAGTTTTCTTACGAAATAAACCGCTCCAAAGCTGCCATGTCCAATTTCATGTAGATCCACAAAAACTGTCTCTGGATCCTCTTTGCAGAAGAGGTCTGCTATGTCTGGGTCCTTTTGCAGACCCTTGCGCATCTTGGAAGGTACCATATTCTCATTCATCCTTTGAATCTGAGATCTGTTTTACGCTACATGGAATGTGTACCTGGCTTCAACGTCAGCACCTGAGAAAATAAACCATTTGTCATAAAATGTCTTCAAGCAGCTACAAGGATAGTTTGTGCCATTGTAGAGAGTACAGTATATGTGATTAAATACTTGATGAAGAAAAGTCATAGAAAATTGGCATGGTAAAATAAACTGTAGGACTGTGTATTTCTGAAGGAATATCTTCTTTTCTTTTTTTTTTTAAAGATTATTATACCCATTTGGATAGTAAATGAAGAACTTAGAGATTTATAGGATGATCTTAATATCCAGTATTTGTGGAAGTTTACTATTAGGACAACCGTTTACAGATCAGTATAACTCATTGACAATACCCCCTTACATTTGAATGCATAATGGAAAGCATTTTTTTCCCATCTGAAATAAGGTTTACAATAATTTTTGAGTGTTTATTCTGCTCTAGGATCCTCTTTAAAAAAAAAGTGCTTTGAATTCATAGCTATACTTGGAAGTTTGTTGCGGTTGGCCAACGTGCATGAATAAAACAGTCACTATACATGTAAATAGAAACTTAAGAAGAAAAAAAAAGATGGAAAACCAGCTATTTTTTTAGTCCAAAAATGTCAACATCTTTAAGCCTTTTCAAATTACACTTCTATATCCAATTAATGCATGAATTTACTAGCATAGCCTGGGGAAATGCTGCATTGTGAAAAGCACTCCAGCCTCCCCCTCCCCACCCCCCAAAAAACAGTTTTTACTGTAACATTTCCCACAGATGATCCACTATTATTTTTTAATTAATTGAAAAGTTTCTTATATTGATCTCTAATGTTTAAAGTCATGAAACCTGGATCATTACAGCATATCACAGACTAGGCACAATTTTATTTATGACCACAAATCACTGCTTCGAAAGCCAGAGCTGCTCCCATGGCCTTGTCGACCTCATAGGAAGTGGAGACAAGCAGCTCAACTGGAACTTCAGAAG
Organism: Discoglossus pictus; assembly: GCA_027410445.1. Taxonomy (NCBI): domain Eukaryota; kingdom Metazoa; phylum Chordata; class Amphibia; order Anura; family Alytidae; genus Discoglossus; species Discoglossus pictus. The sequence goes on from CM050163.1 coordinate 446,224,831, forward strand.
GGGATACTTGAAAGTATATTTAATATGTATTTTGATTGTTCTACATATTTTCTAAAATGACAAGTCCAATTGAAGCATCTACCTCCTGTTATATACAAAGGGGCCTTTAACAGAAGTAAGACATATGCATAGTGTTGTCTTGCAGAACATAGTATGTGTAAAGGTGAATTAATTAATAACCATTTTAATGGCAGCTAACAAAGCAGGGAAATGCCACTAGTGGTTTTATAATTCTGAATATTTCTATTGTTTCTGCATTTGCTTTCCCCCTACTGAAACACACATCTTGTGCTTTCAGTCAGTGGTAAACACTGCTAAGCAGTTTTCTTGGTCTGCCTCGTCAATGCAGCCCATAAATCAAAATGATTCTTAAAACCATATTTTCGAAACACCGGAAGGATCTTATTTGAAAAGGAGAAGTGCATTCTGGACACAGATGTTGGCAACCAGCATTTGTTTTGTAGAAAAATTCCACTACTCTACACACACCATGTAAAAGTCACATTAGAGTAGAGAAGGCCTAACTGGGGACATAAACACAAAACACCACATACACCCACTCTTATCCAATGTAGGCTTTAGGGTACACAGCCTGGGGGCCAGAGTTGCTGTGGACATAACTGCCATTTTACATGTATAGGTATAAGTACATTAATCCATCATATACATTTTAATGAGGAAAAAAAAAACTGCCACGTTCAAGTTTCCAAAAACAGACCTATCCAATGGCTTAAAAGCATCTTAACAGTCACATTTCCTTCTCTGCATGCCATAGAGGGTATATGTAAAAGCAATCTCAGGGTGCAATAAAATTATACTAATGTTTAACTGCTCTGTGCATTTCTTGTTAGTTTGAAGGACGTTTACATAGGATTTACTTAAAAGTGATATGGAAGGTTTCTAGAATCTACAACATACCTATGTATTTATATATTGTTACCTTGTTTTATTAAGAAGTGCTTATAAAACTCTGTTTTTACTGGGCAACATAAAATTGTGTCTGCATACTTAAGTGGGTAGACCCATACAGGCACGGACTCTGTAGGGCTGGATGTGCAGTGTAGTGTCCTAGCCTATAAGGGACCAAATCGTAGTAGCATGTTGCAGAATGATGCTGACTATGTTAATATGAAACACTGCACACGCAGTACTACAAAGTCTGTGTTTTCATGACCAGCTTGGGCAGACCTATATAGGGACTATTTGTTTGATTTATGGCAGTAAAAAAAAAAGAAAAAAAAAAGGAGTTTTTAAAAACTTCTTAATAAAAAGTGCATAAAATATTAAATAAATACACTGGCATATTTTATACTTTGTAAAATCCAGAAACATTCCATAGCGCTTTCATAGAATATGTGTTGTTCCACCTTTTGTTCCGTTACATAAAATGTAAAGATTTAAAGTTCATGGTGCCAGTGTCACTAAGCATTGCACACTTAGATGTATTACAAGCAGTAGAAAGTAGTCCGGACACCAGCCTTTCCCAAATGCAATGCAGATAGAGTTCATGTAATTCTGCATTAATATGAATCCATGTATCAAGATATACCCAAAAGGAATGCCCATTGATCTAGTCATAACTTGCTGGTGTAGCACCACTATGTCTTGTATAATTTCCCTTGATCTAATTAACAATGTTTTCTGGATACTAACTTTACTCGAGTTATTATAAAATATTCATTTTGTTAAAATACAGTATGTACACAAAGTGCCACAGGATTCTACTCAACTAGAGAGACCACAAACAAAACCCTTTATATTGCTACAAACACTATATTTACATATATATATATATATATATATATATATATATATATATATATATATATATATATATATATATACATATACATAACAATCATATATAATATGGTGGGCAAAAGAGCGATAGAAGCCCTCCACCGTACAGTAGTACAGTAAATAAAAAGTACATCTGTGTTCACATCCGAATGTCTAAAGCAAGTTAAAAAACCTGCTTCCAGCTCAGAGTTCAGAGAAAAACAGTTATTACACTGCATTCTGGGAAGTTGAGCTGGGACACTCAAATATGGCCACAAATGCCTCGCTCTTCATTCCGTAGCCATCATCAAACATGGCTTCCTTTAAGCTTATGCATGCTGCATTACACAGCTTTAATGCAAAGCCAAGGTTGGAATAAACACAGGCTGAGTATCCAATCCATGTACAGCTGTTTCAAGCTTACTGGCTATCATCAGCATGGAGCGGGATCTCAGCCTGTGTTGTGGAAATTATGAGTAGGTAGTTCACCACAACAATCATATATAATATGGTGGGCAAAAGAGCGATAGAAGCCCTCCACCGTACAGTAGTACAGTAAATAAAAAGTACATCTGTGTTCACATCCGAATGTCTAAAGCAAGTTAAAAAACCTGCTTCCAGCTCAGAGTTCAGAGAAAAACAGTTATTACACTGCATTCTGGGAAGTTGAGCTGGGACACTCAAATATGGCCACAAATGCCTCGCTCTTCATTCCGTAGCCATCATCAAACATGGCTTCCTTTAAGCTTATGCATGCTGCATTACACAGCTTTAATGCAAAGCCAAGGTTGGAATAAACACAGGCTGAGTATCCAATCCATGTACAGCTGTTTCAAGCTTACTGGCTATCATCAGCATGGAGCGGGATCTCAGCCTGTGTTGTGGAAATTATGAGTAGGTAGTTCACCACAACAATCATATATAATATGGTGGGCAAAAGAGCGATAGAAGCCCTCCACCGTACAGTAGTACAGTAAATAAAAAGTACATCTGTGTTCACATCCGAATGTCTAAAGCAAGTTAAAAAACCTGCTTCCAGCTCAGAGTTCAGAGAAAAACAGTTATTACACTGCATTCTGGGAAGTTGAGCTGGGACACTCAAATATGGCCACAAATGCCTCGCTCTTCATTCCGTAGCCATCATCAAACATGGCTTCCTTTAAGCTTATGCATGCTGCATTACACAGCTTTAATGCAAAGCCAAGGTTGGAATAAACACAGGCTGAGTATCCAATCCATGTACAGCTGTTTCAAGCTTACTGGCTATCATCAGCATGGAGCGGGATCTCAGTCTGTGTTGTGGAAATTATGAGTAGGTAGTTCACCACAACAATCATATATAATATGGTGGGCAAAAGAGCGATAGAAGCCCTCCACCGTACAGTAGTACAGTAAATAAAAAGTACATCTGTGTTCACATCCGAATGTCTAAAGCAAGTTAAAAAACCTGCTTCCAGCTCAGAGTTCAGAGAAAAACAGTTATTACACTGCATTCTGGGAAGGTGAGCTGGGACACTCAAATATGGCCACAAATGCCTCGCTCTTCATTCCGTAGCCATCATCAAACATGGCTTCCTTTAAGCTTATGCATGCTGCATTACACAGCTTTAATGCAAAGCCAAGGTTGGAATAAACACTTGAAACAGCTGTACATGGATTGGATACTCAGCCTGTGTTTATTCCAACCTTGGCTTTGCATTAAAGCTGTGTAATGCAGCATGCATAAGCTTAAAGGAAGCCATGTTTGATGATGGCTACGGAATGAAGAGCGAGGCATTTGTGGCCATATTTGAGTGTCCCAGCTCAACTTCCCAGAATGCAGTGTAATAACTGTTTTTCTCTGAACTCTGAGCTGGAAGCAGGTTTTTTAACTTGCTTTAGACATTCGGATGTGAACACAGATGTACTTTTTATTTACTATATATACATACATACATACATATATACATATATATATATATATATATATATATATATATATATATATATATATATATATATATATATATATATATATATACACATACACACACACAAACAATATTTGTTTACAGAACAAACAATATAATCTGTAGTGTAAAATAAGGATCATAAATACCTTTATTGCTAATGGCACAAATCATGCTAGATTAGTCACAATCTACATGGTGAAGTCATCTTCCCAAACTCCAAGGGTGCAGGTATTTTCAATGCAAGCTGAAAAGAATAAGAGAAAATAAAGACGTTAGAATCTTTTCAGCTCTATCATCTAGTATACCACACGTCTTTAAAAAGTTCCACTCTAGTCCTGTAAATAAAATAATGTTATTTTTAACAACTAGACTAAATAATGAGCAAATTATTTATAAAGTTAGAATAAAGCCGTTAATAAGAGGGCACTGACGTTATTATTATGTGCACTGCACCATCACATAAAGAGCGGTTTTCTTTTTTACATTTTCTGATACAGTTAGTCATATCAGACTACTTCCTTCCCCTCATCAGTATAATTCAAATTCAGCTGCACGGGACAGTGGCACCTAATAGAAAGAAGCGTGCAGGCTGAATAATGAAAGGTTACTAATCCAATATTAGCTCTTTCGTGGATATATCATTATTTTTACCCACTGCACAGCATGCAAGGAGAAAAAAAATAAAATAATATACTTCTTCCTTAGCCATTACAGGAAAGTCTTTATAATAGTGTGCATTAATTGTGGAAACACAATTCTACATTTTTAAAGTTTCCCCACTGTTTTTCCATGCTCAGTTTTGCAACCGACTACAGAATACGTTATTTTCTTGTACTTGAACGAGAATTTTACATTCCACATGCATGCCAGATGAGAGTTTTTATTTATTTATTTATTACACACACTAGGAGATTGCCCGTCCAAAATTACGGGAGTAAAAAATAGTACGGCTGGCAATGTTGTTTGCCACACAATGCGAGGCTATGAGCCCTCTGACCATTGTTTTTTTTTCGTCCTTCTGGCTAGTTTTACGTCCTTCGGTCTCGTTTTCGTAGTTTTGCTTTTTTCTGCAGCCATTTTTTTTTTCCCTCGGTTAGGAGATTTTCGTTAGTGGAAAAAAATTGCCTCAAAATAACTTGCAACCTCACTCACAGGCTCTCCCACTGCGCTGTGTGTGAGTGTTTAAGTTAATTTGAGGCATATTTCTTGCTTTTTTCAGGTCTTTCCAGTTCCGTGGTTTGGGCATTAAAGTGTAATTTTTGCGAGCTGCACAGTGCATGTACGGGTTTCGGTCCTAAATCGTACAGGTCGTATGGCGATGTCGTACAGGTCCCGAGCCCTGCATCCTAAATCCTGTGAGGCTCGCAGTGCAATGAGCGCAGCCTAAGTCCCGTGAGGCTCGCAGTTGCGGCCCTAAGTGCAGCAAACGGGCTCGTAAAGCATGACCAACATCACAAACATTACACACACTGACAACTATATATGTGGTTATTTATAAGCGCGAATCCTATAAACTACACAGGGGGAGAGGCTTGCAATGAGCGCTTAAGGAGCTCATTGCAAGCCACACAATGAGCGCCGAAGGTGCTCAGAGGGCCTATAGCCGCGCATTGTGTTGCAAACAGCATTGCTATCCTTACAATTTTACTCCCGTCATTTTTTTTGGACAGACAAATTCCTAGTTAATAAAATAAGAGGGTGTAACAGTAACTTAAAGTAAAGTAAAGCATCATGGAGAATAATTGGTCAACTTTGCCAAGAATTTGTAGTTTATGGTGACTTTTTGCACTATCCTCTGTCTTTACCAATCTGCAAATTGAAGTCAAGATATGTTGGTCTTATTCTTAAAATCACTCCAGTTTCAAAATGAAGTCAAAGAATCTTTTAGTAGTCAACTTAAGGTTGAATTGAAGAAGTTAAAGAGTAAATATATTCAATGCAATGTAGTAACATGCTGTACTACTATAAATATAGACATATGCTGAACTTACATAAAATTACAGTAATAGCACAGAAAACATGCATGGCATTGGCATAGGGCCATAAAGAACCCAAGGCAAAGACCAATTTGGGTTTAATGAACCATTTGTTTGGTAAAAATGTCACATGCTTGTAAAGTATATAACAAAACAGCAGCAGTCAGTATAAAAAAAATAAATTAAGAAAAACATGATCATATGAACATTTCATAGAAAATCTTGCATTTAGTCTTCCTAGTCTGCCTATAACATGAGGGTGAGAATTATCCTAGGGGGTCTTCTATGCCACAGACTACTATTGTTAACAAGCCATTTTAAGAGGACCTTTTGTAACAGGGAGTCAACACACAATCTTATCTGCATACATTGCTCCTCCCAGTTCTCCCAAGTTTCAAACCATTTTACAAATGCACGTCATTAAAGCAAAACTGAATATAATAGTTACAATAATTTAAAGGCTGCAATTATTTATTTTAAACCATGTAACCAATTTTGTCCATTATTAAAGAGTCAAGTTCTTCAAAAAAAGTAAACAAATATTACACTGCAGTTAAACAACAAATGGGAAAATGGGCACATTTAATACAAGGGGTTATTATTAGCCATCAATTTTTATAGGAGACTTATCCAAAGTTCCTTCCATTTGTGAAAAAAAAAAAAATAATCCGAGAGGTAATGCTTTAGCAGAATACCTCTAGTAGGATTTCATCTATTTAGGTCAATGTCCTACTTTCAGTTTACACACACACTTTGCTATAAAACTGGGTTTTCTAATTTGGGTCTTCAGAATAAAATGAAAAAAACTCAGGTAAGTTTTAGGTTACAAGGCCACATAAAATGTGAGTATAAATTGTTTAGGAAGTATTCCAAGTTCGTAATTATGATCATACGTATTTAGTAGAACATTTACAAGGAACATCAGCAGAAAGGAGAGGCAAAGAGAAAAGAACGTATGAAATTGTTATTTATATATAGAAAAGCAACATCTATTAGACAGAGGAATGGGTCTCTTGTTGTCAGCAAGAATTAGTAGGAAAGTCTATTTATCTCTGATTAACAAAGTCAATGAAACAATAGTGATAAAAATTAGTTTAAGAATGTTGTAATTCAAGGCTGCTCAAGAAGCGTAAGTAACTGAAGACAGGAAATGTGAACATCTCACATGAGGAAGGAGTGCGAAAGGCAGCTTACAGAAATAGAACAGTATGTATGCCGGTGCTGGTTTGCATTGTGCTTGACTGCATCTGTCAAGAGAGAAAACCAACTCACCAAACCTGCCCTGCTTCATTCCCTTACTTATACCAGAAAACGAAGAGACAGTGAATGCTGGAAGATGATAATGTATAGATACACATACCAGAGGTTCTGTGAAAGGAAGATGTCTGTAGACACCAGGAAGGGGATTCGCTTGACTGGCCCCAATATCTCTGCAGGGAGTTTCAGTTATTATCATTAGCATAAAAATGGGAAGGGCAATCTCCAGGTTCCTAAACTGAAAGTAGAGAGTAAGTATCAGGGGTAATTACCTTTTATAAGCCTAGAATTTACATGGCACATTTTATTAGCACACTTCAGATTTTTGAGCTATCTGTAGTGATTAATGACCAGTTTCACTAAAATTAGAATGCACCAAATATTGATGTGCACAGTTAAATAATTACTGTGTTATATGCGGACATAATGACAGGTGGCAGTTTTTCAAGCTACAAACTAAATATGAATTACATACATACACACATATATATATATATCTATATCTATATCTATATCTATATCTATCTATATATATATATATATATATATATATATATATATATATATATATATATATATATATATATATATATATATATATATATACACACACACACACACACACACACATATATATATATACACACATGTATAAACATACATATAATATAATATAATATCTCGTCCTTAATCCATTACACAGACGGCAGGATTAGTACGAAACAAGCATTTCCCATAGGATATAAACAATCTGTTCCGGACACCAGTTTTTTCACATTTTAGTTTTAAGGTTTTGTATTCAAAGACGAGACCATAAGTTCAAACTAAACCGGCCTAACTAAAAAAAAAGCGAAGGTGCTCCTTGCCAGCAACTGCGGACCTCGCAAAAAAAGTACGAGACACGTTACGAACAATTACGACCTCGCAAAAAAAAAAAACGGCTGCAACCCGCGGACATGAAAAAATTAAAAACACAATAAACACACACAACACATACATAAAAAGCTTACCTACAGCAAGAGGGAGCATCCAAGTTACACCTCAATTTAACTAAAAATAAAAAGAGTTTAGACACTAAAAAATTCACTAAGCGAGAGAAAAAATGGCCGCCAAACAAACGAAAACGAGGATACAGCAGTCTAAAGACGCAAAACACCAAACACCTATGGAATTGCCGAACACATACGAGATTCGAAAACAAGGACGCAATCCCAAACACATTACAAACACAATAAATACACACAACAAACATATAAAAAGCTTACCCACAGCAAGGTGGTGCACCCAGAACCTCTGCAAGTAAAGTTACACCTCGATTTAAGTCCAAATTTCGGAATTTAAACACCCGAAAAGCACCTAAGCGAGAGAAAAAATGGCTGCCAAACAAAACGAAAACGAGGCTACAGGACTCTAAACACGTAAAACACCAGCAGAAACACGCAAATCACCACAAAACGGCTACGGATATTCCGCCACAGACGCATACCACACATTAGTCGCCATTTTAGAACAATAACTTATACAATGCGGAAGTACACAGCTACGCTAACGGTTTGGTCTCGCGCACGCACAACATTACACTCCACACATTCATCACGCTTACACAGCAGTTCCATAGGACTAATGCTGCAGCAACATCAAAACAGATTGCCAGCTCTTCAACAGAATGCTTCCTGCATATATTACTTGAAAATAGGTAAAGTATATTAATTTATTATTTATTTGATTATTATACACCAAACAGCATTAGCACACTAGTGAGATATATATATATATATATATATATATATATATATCACATATATATCACATATATAGTTGTGAGCGTAAGAGTTGTTGCTAACGCTGCGGGCTCGCATAGCGAGCCCGCGGCCCTCGCAAAGCGAGGGCACTGCGCCAGGTTCTCAGTTGCTGGCATGGAGCGCCACAGGCGCTCCATGCCAGCACCTGAGGACCTCGCAAAGCGAGGGCTTCAGTTGCAGCAACTGCGACCCTTGCAAAATTCACAACCAAAATTCGCAAGCCAAAGAACTGCGAACCTCGCAAAGTTCATGTCGCAACCCAAAGAGCACGACACACACATTACGACACTCGCAAACAACATACTACACACGTTCACACACATTACGGCCTCGCAACACTCGGACGCAACTCGCGAACATTACAAAATTAAAAACACAATACATACACACAGCACATACATAAAAAGCTTACCTACACCAAGAGGGAGCACCCAGCACCTCAAAAATGCAACTTACACCTTAATTGCACTCAAAATAAAAAAGTTTAGACACTAAATAATTTGCTAAGCGACACAAAAAATGGCCGACTAATAAAACGAAAACGAGGCTACACACGCAAACACCATACGAGACACATTACCACACATTACGACCTCGCAAACATCGGATGCAACACGCCGACATACAAACATTTAAAACTTAAGAAATACACACAACAAACACATAAAAAGCTTACCTACAGCAAGAGGAACCATCCAGCACCTCAAAAAAACAAGTTACACCTATATTTAAATCAAAATAAAACACTTTAGACACTAATACCATCGCTAAGCGAGAGAAAAAATGGCCGACGAACAAAACGAAAACGAGGCTTCAGACGTAACTATACTACACTTACTCGCAATAATGAAACACATACTATGCGGAACGTATCACAATCATATTAAACACCATTTTGAACAGTACTACGCACAAAATGGCGGATGGAACGCAAATTGTAAGCTGGAACGCAAATAGCGCATGCGTATTGCGTTCTAACGGTCTCACTTTCCAGAACTTTCTACAAGTTTATAAATACTGCCTATTTTACACAAAAAAATACATTTCTCCTCAGGTGATGAACGGAGTGACTTCAGAGATAACTGCTGCTTTTACTTGAGAAGACAATTCTTTACTAATTTACTACTTTACATTGTGCAAATTACAACTGAGAGGTAAGCTATAATATATTACATTTTATTATCAGGACAGGTCATAATAACCACATCCATTTTTTTTTTTAGCAAAGAAGTTTGGCAGTGGTAAATATCTATCCACAAACAACGTTTTTAATAAATAAAAACATTATTTCAAAAAAATATGTTACATGCTTATTTACAGCAGTATTCCATTGGCAAAATTCTTAGTCAGTGAGGACAGGAATTATAATTTTAACTAAATATAACTGATACATTAATGATTTGCCTTTTATTTCACCAATTGTGCACAAGAATCTTTAACAGGAATTACAAATTTAAATATACACAATTACATTTCTTTTTTTTCCTTTACAGATTAATATGGCTGATAACGAGACCAAAGAAGAGAAGAAAAGACGTCAAACTAGAGAAAGACAAGAGAGATGGGCCGCCCAGCAGACACCTGAGAAAGAAATTCGACGAGAAAAAGAACGCAAAAGACTTGCAAATAAAAGACTATCAGCTGCAAAAATGAAAGATACAACAAAAAAACAAAAAAAAGATAATAAAGCATTTACAAACTGTTCCTCAAACATCAGATGACATTTTACAAGATACCAGTCAAGACAGACCAAAAAAAGCAAATACAAAAACAAAGCATTTACAAACTCTTACTAAAAACTTACAGGACATTTCAACAAAACAAGGACAACATATACCAAGAAAAGCCACGAAAAAAACTAAACATTTAGAACCTGTTGAAACATTTCATGACTTTTCACCTGATGAATATGAAAGTCAACATCCGATATGCTTTGCAAATTGTCCTTTACTCAAGTCTTTAGCAGTAGAGGTTCATAGTTGTGGGGACATGACTACTCAATGTCAGTTTTGTGAGGCTTATTATTTTAAACAGGAGAGACCCAGAGATGGCCAATTTATTAGTTGTTGTCAAAAAGGCAAGTTCAAACTTCCAGAAAGGAAACAATTTCCAAGCTATTTACAAAATATTATGACTGAACCTACTTTTCCAAATTACAAAAATTTTAAGACAAACATAAGATCCTACAATAGTGCCATATCATTTGCATCTATGGGGGCAACATTGGCTGCTAATGTACCAGGACATGGTCCTTACTGTTTTAAAGTCCAAGGACAAATTTATCATCGGACTTCACATTTACATCCAGAGCAAGGAAAGCAAAGAAAATTCGCTCAACTATATGTCCTAGATACAATGGAAGCTGTTGACCAACGTATGCAGATGGAAGTAAATAAAAAATGCTTACCCAGTGTTTTCATAGAGCTAAATAACATTATGGACAACAATCCCTACAGTAAAGCATACAAAAAATTGGCAGAAGTAGAAAATGAACAACAACTTCATGCACAAAGACATCAATTACCCATGCCAAAGGTTAATATGGTGCTTAAAAGAGACAGACATACTGATAAACGTCGTTATAACTTGCCAACATCAAATGAAGTTGCAATGGTCTTTCAGAATGATGAAGGAGAACCACCATTTCAAAGAGACATTAGAGTATATCCCAGAAATGAGGAGCAACCATTTATTAATATTAATATCTTAAGTCCAAATTTAGATCCAATGACATATCCCATCTTTTTCCCACATGGAGAAGCAGGTTGGCAACCAAAATTAACCCTTCCCAGTTACCCAAATGCTAAAGCCAGAATCCGAAATAATGTTTCTATGCTTGAATTTAAAGTAGCTCAAATTGCCATTCGAGATGAATTTAATCCAATTTTATGTGGTGGAAAACTAACACAACAATGGATTATTGATTCATATTTGCAAGTTGAGGCAAATATTTTAAACTTTATAAAATATCAACAAGATAAACTACGTGTAGAACAATATTGTGGACTCATGGACTATGTTGCTGACGTGGCTACAAGCAGAGACATGACAGCTGGCAAAGCCATCATTTTACCATCTTCCTTTCAAGGATCTCCTCGAAATATGAGAGAAAGATACAATGATGCTATGGCTATTGTGACAAAATTTGGAAAACCAGATTTATTTGTGACATTTACATGTAATCCACAATGGCCAGAAATTAATCAAAATCTACTTCTTGGACAAAGTGCTTCAGATCCACCAGATTTAGTAGCCAGAGTTTTTAAGATCAAATTAAATGAATTAATACGTGACTTCACTATAAATCAGTTATTTGGCAAATGTCTTGCTTATGTATATACCATTGAATTTCAAAAAAGAGGCCTTCCACATGCACATCTTCTCATAATACTTCAAGAGAAAGATAAATTAGATACTTCGGACAAAGTGGATGCAGTCATAGTTGCTGAACTACCAGATCCAGAACTATATGGTAGACTATATGAGATTGTTACTCATCGCATGATTCATGGACCCTGTGGAGACCTTAATCCACAATCACCATGTATGGAAAATAATAAATGTTCAAAAGATTTTCCAAAAGATTATAGAGACAAAACATATGCAAATTGTGATGGATATCCACTTTATAAAAGAAGAGAAGGAGATAGTGCCATTATTCGTGGAAAAAAAGTGGACAATAGATATGTAGTACCCTACAATCCACATTTACTCATGAAGTACAACGCCCACATCAACGTAGAAGCCTGCACTTCCATCAAATCCATTAAATATGTCTACAAATATATTTACAAAGGTTACGATGCAGCTACTGTAGTCGTCAAAAGTGCAGACAACCCTGAAAGTAGTGAGTTAGTACATGATGAACTTGCATCTCATGTAGATGCTCGCTATGTCAGTGCACCAGAAGCTATGTGGCGGCTTTTAAAATTTGAAATGCATGATAGATCACATGCAGTATATAGATTAGCAGTACATTTGCCACAACGACATTTAGTCTATTTCCATGCTGGAAATGAAATGAATGCATTGGCCCAAAGTGAAGATCGTCACACTACACTAACTGCATGGTTTGCATTAAATTCAAATGATGCTCAAGCAACACAATACTTATATATTGAAATTCCATATCACTATGTTTTTGTGAATGGATTATGGAGACCAAGAAACACCAGAGGCAATAAAATAATTCCACGAATTTACACAGTCAGTCCAAGAGATGTTGAACGTTTTTGCTTACGGATATTACTTTTAAATGTTCCTGGAGCACAAAGTTTTGAACAATTAAGAACTGTTAATGACATTGTATATGAATCCTTCCATTTAGCTGCAAGACATAGAAACTTACTCGCTGATGATACAGAGTGGGAAAGATGTTTAGAAGAAGCAGCACAATGTCAAATGCCACGACAGATGAGAGAACAATTTGCTTTTATTTGTATCTTCTCAAATGCTCCAAATGCATTAGCTTTGTGGGAGACTTTTAAAAGTAATATGGCTGAAGACTTTATGCGACGATACAATGAACCCATTGCACGCTTAAAAGCGTTAATGGAAATCCAAGAAGTCTTTTTAACTCATGGATTAAGTTGTGCAAGTTTTAATTTGCCTGATCCAGGTCTTATAGATGACATAAACTTTGAAGACTATGACATTCAACTACAAGCAGAAAGAACACAAGAAAGACTTGCAACTTTAAATACACTACAATTTGCAAGCATTTCATGCCATTAAAAATGCAATAGATGATGACATGGTGACGGAGCGTTATTTCTATCTTGATGGACCTGGCGGATCAGGAAAAACCTATTTTTACAATTTATTAATGAGTTCAGTACGAGCACAAGGACAAATAGCAATGGCGTTTGCCACTACTGGAATTGCTGCACTTTTATTAGAAGGTGGAAGAACTGTTCATAGTGGATTTAAACTGCCAGTGCCTATTTTAGAAAATTCTGTGTCAGATATTCGCATGACATCCTTACAAGCAAAGAAATTTAAGAAATGTAAATTAATTATAATAGATGAGGCCACAATGATGTCATGCTATGCCCTCCAATGTATTGACCGTTTGCTTCGTGAAGTCATGGATAATATTTTTCCATTTGGTGGAAAGGTAATGTTGTTGGGTGGCGATTTTAGACAAACATTACCTGTCGTTGTACATGGAAATCGAACTGACATTATCGAAACCTGTATCAAGTCAAGCACAGTATGGAAACATTTTACCCATCTTCAACTGCAACAAAATATGAGATCAGAAGGACAAAATGATTTCAATGATTGGCTTATTAAAATTGGAGAAGGCAGAACAGAAAAAATACTACATTTAGCTGACGACACTGTAGAGATCCCACCTCAGATGATTTGTCAACAAGATATTATATCGGCTATATTTGAAGGGAGCATCAATAACGAAGAATATTCCGAGCTTGCCAACCAAGTCATACTGACGTGTAAAAATAAAGATGCATTAATCCTCAATAATGAAATCTTTAAAAAAATAATGCACCACAAAGAAATTATCACAGTGCTGATTCTGTACTTGCTGATGACAATGAAAGTCAGGCTAACTTTTCGACTGAATTCATAAACTCTTTAACTCCTTCTGGAATGCCACCACATATTTTGCAGCTAAAGAAAGGTGCAATTATCATGTTACTGCGAAATATGAACCCCAAAAAAGGCCTATGCAATGGCACAAGATTAATTGTTCAACAATTAAGGGACCATTTTATAGATCAAGGTCTAGTAGGAATGCTAGGTTCCCAGGGTGTTTGCCACCCGAAAATTACTAATGTATATACAAAAAGTGGGAAAAAAAATAATAATAAAGTCTTTATTAATGGGGGGTAACAACGGCGATTGCTTTAAAAACAAGGGGTAAAAAATCCCAGGATTAGAACAAAAAAATAAAAATAGGCTAATGGGTGTGTGGACATAAACCACTAAATGTTGAATGTACTCTTAATAGAGGGGTTATTAGGTCCACACCTAACAGTACTGTGGAGGAGAGAGGTGATTGCTAATCCAATTGGAGTAGTCCAGTCTTTATGATAGATCCTAGGATCTATAATACATAAATATACGGATGTAAAGGTTCTGGATAGTAATAGCTCATCCTATAAAAAGTCCCAAAACAATCCGTATATACATCCGTATATATATGTATTATAGATCCTAGGATCTATCATAAAGACTGGACTACTCCAATTGGATTAGCAATCACCTCTCTCCTCCACAGTACTGTTAGGTGTGGACCTAATAACCCCTCTATTAAGAGTACATTCAACATTTAGTGGTTTATGTCCACACACCCATTAGCCTATTTTTATTTTTTTGTTCTAATCCTGGGATTTTTTACCCCTTGTTTTTAAAGCAATCGCCGTTGTTACCCCCCATTAATAAAGACTTTATTATTATTTTTTTTCCCACTTTTTGTATATACATTACCATTTTATAGATGCTGAAATTTTAACTGGGACCCATAAAGGAGAGAGAGTTTTCATACCAAGAATAGATTTAGCACCAAGTGAAAGTAGTCTCCCTTTTATACTTCAAAGAAGACAATTTCCCATTATTATGGCATTTGCCATGACCATTAATAAATCACAAGGTCAAACTTTCAAATCTGTGGGTATTTTCTTGGAAGAACCAGTATTTGCACATGGTCAATTGTACGTTGCGTTGTCACGGTGCAAAAATCCACAGGCTATTAAAGTTTACATTGAAAATAATAAAGGTCAAGGTGATTTATTAGAAGATGGACGTATTTTTACTAAATACATTGTCTACTATGAAGTACTATAACTTTGCACGATACAAATTAAAGCCATGGAAACATTTTTTCAAACCATTCAAAAATACATAACAATTTGTTGTTTAATTCCGTCATAATTAATGGAAGTACTGTTTATGGATAATTCGCCTCACAAAATACTTGCCTTGCATTTTTAAGAAAAATTATGTTAAAATGTTAAGTCACTATGTTAATGTTTATAATGTTACAAGTTTAAAAACAATATTTTCAAGTTATTTCATTCAACATATTACAAAGTTCATGTTAAGAGATCAAGCACCTTTTAAGTCACAATGGAAATATTGTCTGTTATCTTAAGATTACTACCTACATTAATGTTTATCGCCAGTTTATGTGGTCAGTAAGGAATTACTTTCATTAGGTACGTTTTAAGGAGAGTTTTTACTGTATGCCTTCCTCTACATTCAATGTATATTGAACTTAACAATTATTCTGATACAAATTGCATGTTAATACTGATTAATTTAAAGTTCAACTGTTTTTACATTCAAATGTTAATACTTTTAATACAAAATTAAGTTACAAAATGTATTCACTATGTTCCTGTTTATAATGTTCCAAATTATACAAATTTTTTGTCAACTTCCAAAGTTACATAAAAAATAAAGTTCAAGTTTAAAAATATATACTTTGAAGGTTATTGCTTACATATATTTTAAACTTCATGTTAAAATTCGGGACGTTTCAACAAGGCTTTTTACTTTTTGCTTTCCTCTGAAGAATTGGTAACTTTAATATACATTGAATGCAGATACAAATTTCATGTTAAAAAACCATTACATCAACATTTTACAAAAATACACGTTCATATCACAATACTTACAAGTGTCAAAGATCTATATAAATAACTGAACAATTTGACAAACATATACATCACATTGCCGTCATTTTTTGACGGGCAAGTCGCTAGTATATTTATATTTAAGACTATGGACGGTCACACGTCATATACATCTATCAGCCACTTCCCATCTGACCTTCTTCAAGCTTGTGTTCATTACTTAATTGGCCTCACCTATCCATCTCTACCTCTGTGCTCCCTTCTTCTTCTTTAATCTTTCCCAGCATCAGAGCCTTCTCTAGAAATCCTGTCTTCTCACAATATGGTCAAAATATTTGAGCTTTAGCCTCATGGTCATACATTCTAGTGCGCAGTTTGGCTTGATATCTTGTAGAAGGCTCTTGCTTTCTCCTTCAGCGGATATTGACAATTTGATTTCTTGTGCCTCTGCAAAATCCATATATTGTTGACACTGTGCTTTCAGGTTCTTAAGCATTATCTTGCAAACATATGAAAGGAGTGGAACTATTTGATAATTGGGGCACTCTATCAGTGCCTTTTGTGGGATTGGGATATAGACAGACCATTTCCCATTCCCATTCTTTG
Organism: Discoglossus pictus; assembly: GCA_027410445.1. Lineage (NCBI taxonomy): Eukaryota > Metazoa > Chordata > Amphibia > Anura > Alytidae > Discoglossus > Discoglossus pictus. The sequence continues at coordinate 446,241,804 of CM050163.1, forward strand.
AGATCTGAAGACCAAGAGAAATATGACCCCCTCACTTAATGACAACAGAAACATGCCAGACCACAGGGTTTTTAAGATGTGTCCGAAACAAGAGTAAAAGTTAGTCTGTTTTGGACTAAACAACGGTACATGTGTGCTTCTTAGGTCCCAATTAAAGGGATCTGATTGTGCCTGTGATTGCTGGGGATGCTGAGATCTTGAACACAAAAAGGAACAGCCTAGAGGGAGAAAGTAGGGGTGCGCTTGGTCCCCCAAATCTGGGACATAAAAGTCACTAACATTTTTTTGGCTTTTAATCACTTTAGCATTAAAAGTTCCTATGAGATTCACATTTTTTATGTAGCTCATTATACAAGGTCTCGTCTCTTCAGTTGGTCAGATTTTTTCCTATCTCCACTACCTTTCACTTTCTTTCATTCCTGGGCTAATTTCAAAGCCTCATCAGACATTTTGCCACCTTAGTTTTTTTCTTTTGGGGATATTCTTTTGTAGCTTTCTGGAAAATGGCACAAACTTCTGTCTAAATTACTTCAGGCATTCTATCTTATTCACAGGATATATTTTTTATTTCATATCTGGTCTGATCATTTTCTCTCTTTTCTTCAGGTTATATCTTAACTTTGAGATATGAAGCTCACAATCTGGTAATGTCCATGTGAAGGGTCATCGGAGGGTGTTTACTATGACCAGAGAATTATCTTGACAGAATTCTACTAATCTCTGACCAAATTTGCCAGTTATTCCAGGTATCTTTTGGTTCCCTACTGTAGCATTCCAAACTCCTATTATGAGACTACAATGTTTTATTGGTGTTCTCAAATTCTACGAGGATATTCAGCACCTACTAGATAGAACGTCTAAAGAATAAATGGTTGGAGCAGAGCCTTGAGAATCACGGAGATGTTAAATGGCTTGCCTTGAATTTAAATCATTCTGTTATTTATTGGGTCATAACCAAGCACAGCTTTGGCCACCCTTTGATTGATGATGACTACTCCATTTCTTATTCCGGGATTCTTGACCACAGAAGATGATCTGGTGGGTGCCTGATATTAAATGTTCCACCCCAGTCCATTTGAGTTCACAATTTCCTAGGATATCAAAGTTTAATCTTCATGTTTCACCACGACCAGTTTGCCTTGCTTCATAACTCAAATTTTCCTATGCGGAAAGCAGACTTTCCTTTCCCCTCCAGACACATCTGCAGCAGGGTGCCCTTTCGACTTTGACCAAACTACTTAACTGGATCTGATGCTGCTCGTATTCTACCCCAGCTGTTTTGACTGTTTTTCCCACATATCAGTCCCTTTCACATACAGTACATTATATATTACGTTACACTAGTCCCATAGATTAGGCACATGAATATGAGACCCTGATATTATTGTTAAGTGTGGCTGTCATCTTTACAGATGTGTTGACAGTTCTGAAGCAAATTTTTCACCTTCAACAAACGTGTTTACTTACAAATAACTGACACCACATACACCAATCTATTTATGGCCAACCTGGAACAGAGATTCTTACCCACATAGGTTCACAAACCGTACATATACTACTGCTACAGTGATAATCTGTTTATCCTCAGAAGTAGAAAAAAAAAAAACTCAAGAGACTTCCACAATTCCATAGCCATCACCATTGGCACACTCCAGTCATCTGTATAGAGGAAGACTACAGACAGATATAGCTACCATCACAGCTCCAAGTTAGATTCCTTCCACACTACGCAAGGGACCATTCATAGCCAAGTCATCAATTATCACTGAATATATTCTCAGACACTGATGACCACTGATAACCTCTGCCATTAAAAACACCCGGTGAACACCAGTTACAGTACAAAACTAAACAAACTACTCCACGTACACCTCTAGTGACCACATACCCTCCAGCTCTAGAAGAAATGACGCAAAATATTTAAGGATTTACGGCCACTACCAACAGAGGATGCAGAATTAAACATATTCCTAAGTATCCCATTCAGCCACCAAACCTGAAACAAGCATTGGTCTGCAGTAGAATGGCCAATGAGCAGGCTTGGAGAGAAAATGGTACCAAACCTTGGAATAAAATCTGTTGCAAACTATGTCAACACATCTGTAAAGATGATACAGTCACACATAACAACAAGACCTATAACATTGTTGTAAAATCTATGTGCATCATCTAATTTGGTTTACATAATGTAACATACTATATGTGAAAGGGGCTGTTAGATGTATTTTTTGGCTGGTTTCTCCAGTATAAGGGTGAGTATTCCCTGAAAGGAGTCAAATCTTTATTTTCTTCCACCTCAAGAGCATAGAAAACGTATGCCTGCATTTTTACTGTATCCAGGTTAATGATACACTTGATGACATATGGAAAATAAATGCTACACATGTTAAATTAAACCTAACAAAGTAAGGTTGCCCACTTTAACCTTTACAGTACATTGTTCAAACATCATATTACATCTGATGTGCAAAGAACCATTGCAGTCCAACAAAAAAACAAAAACAAAACACTTGTTTGTCAAATATGTACCAAACTAACAATATTGGCAACTATGCAAGCCACTGGAACAAAACAATTTATGGTTAGGGAGTATAGGAATCCATTTTGTGTTTGTTACATGGCTCCATCAGAGCTGGATAATGAGGGTGTGTAGTTTGGCTACAAGTGGAGGTAGGGGTAAGGAAGAAGGGAACAGAAAGCCTTTGCTAACCCATTAGATAAAACTGAAATTCACATCATACCTCTTCAACCTGGCTCAGAAACCAGAAGTTGCATTGATAGATGCAACTACAGCACTCAGGGAAAGTAAATGACACATACACCTTCCACCAATGTATCATGGATTCAACCAGTATTCAATAGAATCAACAAAAGTTGTTTTTTTTTCCCTAATAAAAATGTAGCATTATTTTTTTTTTTTTTACTGTTAACTTATGCTCTTAGAATCACATTTTTTCAACGCACTTTTTATCTGAATTACGAGTGGGAAAAGTTAGGGTGCGGCTTATATTCGCGACCGTAGAAAAATTATTGCTGATTTGCGGGCTTGAGACTGTTGCGCAATTCATTCTAATGTCATTCATCGCTTTCCCATATTTTACAGTGCAAGTGTTTAACCCACTTGGAACCCGTAGGATTTTGGGCTACATTTGCCGATTATGGGTGTGCGTGCCTGCGGAATTGTAGCAATTGGATAGCGATTCGCGATTTTAGCAATTGTAAATTCTGCGGGCTTGTAAGATCAAAGGCTTACATAAGATCGGAGCTATGATTTTACTTAATGCAACAATTTTCAGCCTGTAACCCTCAAATCCTTTACTAAAAGATGCCAATTGAGTTATAAAGTAATTTGCGGGCTACATTACGGGCTCCTGTAACTACAATTGTAGACAAAATGGGTGCCGTTCGGTTATTTTTTCTCCTTGAATTTTAAAGGTGCAGCTTACATGCGGTTGCGGCTTATATTTGGGCCAATGCGGTATATTTTTTCATAATACAGTGGTCATTTAAACTTTACAGCATTCAATTTCCATACAAAAAAAAAATACAAGATACAGATGTATTTATGTTGTAGGAGAGTGACATACTCTTCAAATTCAAAGAAGCTGGGCACTTCCCTAGGGAGATGGACAAAAAGCAGCTTTGCTTGAAGAAAAAAAAAACAAAAAAAAACAAACTTATTTTTATCTGCAGATTGTTGTTTAATAGTCTATGTCAAGTAGACATACATATAAGCTTTGCTTGTAGATGCACTACAGTAGTCCTTTAAAACTATTATTCTATTTAAAAATGATCTAGGGTGGGTTATTTCAATCAATATATGCTTCTAAGATTTAATTTTGATGTTATGATTGTTCAGCTTGGTAACACAAATTGTGTATATTTAGATTATACAAGCAGCAAAAATGTTTGTGGTCTTATCAGTTTCTGGCCTAAGACGGTAGTTTTTTTAGGATAATTTTTTATGACCAAGTCCCTGGCACTCAAGTCATTAAAACAATGTCTCTTCTGCAGTTACCACAACCACAAACAATGTTTATTCTATAGATCCAACAGCAATCAGGAAATAGCCAATGGTAATTGCGCTAACCCAGAGCATATAACAGATTTTTTATTGCTTTAGGCAGAAGGGGAAGAAGTATTATAAATGATAAAAAAAATTATAAAAAAAGATAAAAAGGTCAGGGAGAGGAGTAATTTTTCACTAATTCTTGCTCTATATGTAGTTTAGTGTAGGGTTAAGCGAAAACATTTTTTTTCTATATTACTATACATACTACTTTTGATACTAAAATATATCCTATATATACACTCCTAAAGTGTGAAAAAGTATTCAAGATAATGAAAGGTTACAATACAAGGGTAAACAAAACTACAACCCACTTGATGAAAAAGGGAAATAACTTGATGTATACATGACCAAAATATTAACTTTGCAACACAAGAATATTAATGGATGACAATATTTTCATTTGATGGCATACAAAAAAATATTTGAACTGGTTTCAGAAATCAGGATTCTAATATTCATTTTTCACGTTTGTTTTTTCTTACATTTTGAGACCCCATTCACTTTCCAGTAATTTTTTCTCTGCGATATAGTAAAACAAATATCCAAGTATCTGAATTAAATCTATTTTTTTAGTTCATCAATATAAAAAATACCAGGGGTAGCTAGTCCATTCAGAAGAAGAAAAAAAAAGGGCAGTGCCCCACCAACACTAAGCATCAAAAATAATTATTTAGAATGCATCCTTCAATGATACTGCCTCAAGCCACAATGTATAGTAATATATATATTTAGCGAATGGGACTGGGAATTATATAGGATGTGAAAGAGGAAGAAATTCAGTGAGACGGCACAAAAGGAAAAACAATGGGAGAAATAGAATATGGGGATGGGGGCATTTTATGGTATTATCCATCTAAAAAGTTTTGCTTAAAAGAACCACTTTAGCGTATTTAGAAGTAAATCTCAACTGTTTGTTTGCTGGGCATAAACTATTAAAAGCAGAATGCAGTTTAAAAAAGTTAATATTTTTTTCTTCGCTTTTAAACTGTCAGTTGTCCCTTGAAAAAGAGCTGCTTTTCTCTTCCTTCCGGTGTATATCAAGGGTTTGGCCAGCTATTCTGGTGTGCGGGAAATCATGGAGCTTGGAAGCAGTTTGAACTGATGTCTGTGGCCAGTGGTCTTTAATCACATGTTAAGCCCTATGTACTTCTACTTGTGATTAATTTAATATGTAGATATATGTTTGTTTGCTCGCTCAGTGTTAAAAATCACAATTAAAATTCCTATACATCATTCGCAGAACAATCTCCTGCCTTCCAAAAGAAAGGGCTAACTGAGCAAGGCCTGCAAGATCATGCCAAACTAACTTTTAAGCCAGTGAATTAAATAGATTGGTTATTTCTTATTTTCTCTAGGCAAATAATCTTATTTTCATTTTATTGGATTAAAATGTTGTTAAAGACTCTTATCTAGGTTTACAGCTGTGCAATCCAACTCCACCCGGTGCATGGTTAGCAGGGAGGAGGCTGTAAAGCTCCAGCGCCCATGTCACAGTGCAGTTGGGTGCAGGCAAAAAATACTCCTTAAAAAGGAACACTAACTAACTAGCTCATATACATTTGATTGTTGGGCACAGACTATAAAAAAATAAAAAAAAACGTATCCAAATTTGACATATTCAAAAGTTAATATTTTTTTCCTCCTTTTTTATTTTAGTTTTCCCCTCAAGCAAAGCTGCTTTTCTCCACCTCCTTGTGTCTATCAAGGGACATGGTTTGCTCTGCCTGGAAGCTGAAAATTTAGAAAAAGGGGGCAGGGCTATATTGGCTCATGCTCGGTCACTTGGTGGGGACAGCAAGCAGGATACAACACAGTTGTTACCACTGTGTATGTAGTGAATCTAATAATGTCATGGGATAGGATAGGTTCCATGATGGTTCAGCTCCTATGCATAGTTAACCATGCCCCCTAACAAGGCACAGAAAAGTGGAGATATACAGCTGTGATTGAGGATATATTAACTCTGCTTACTGCGAAAATAGGCAATTGTAAAAGAAAGTAAAACAACTTATTTACTTTACTTTGTTTGTTGGGCACAGACTAATAAAAACAGTAAACATAAACCTTACTTTTAAATGCATTACAGTTCTCCTTTAAAGTACCAGAGCGGTCATAACTGTAAAATATACTCTTTTGATGGGCTTCACTTGAAAATAGGCAAAAAAAGAGATTCCAGTTAGGGTGGGATAGTGAAATACCAATAAAATATAGAAATTTTTGCAATCGGAAATTAGTAAAATGTTATTTATTAACAGAAAAATAGCTTTCAATTTGCTTAATATTTGACTCTCAGTTCAAGAGATCCTCCCACCAGATCTTTTTTTGGTTACAGGGTTACCTCAATGTTTTCCTTTTGCACGCGACTTCTGTGGTAAATAATAAATGTAGATGAACACTTCAGAAGAAAGATTTTAAGAATTATTTCCAATTATAAAAGGTTTCTATTGGAATTTTGCTATCTTACTATATTTGGAATCCCATCAGTGGTTAGAAAATAGCTTCCCCTGCCAATCATATTACAAATTCATTTTTTAAAACTATATAACCATGTTGGGCATGAATACTTTTATTTCTAGTTTTCTTATAACTTCTAGTTTTCCTTTAAGAAAATGAGTTGAGAACACAGAACAGTATGTGTCGCCTACTGTGTATTTCATATACTATTTACCCATGATTAGGTTGTAGTAGACTGATAAGCGGGGAAGGTGAAAAGCGGGTTATGGAAATCTTGTAAAATTATGTGTTGAGTATTTAAAGTAACACTGGCAAACTTTCTATAATGCATAAGAATGCACATTGTATACATTATAAAAGTATTTTGAGGCATCCTACTGGAATAATGTATTTTTCACTGAGCAAGAGCATTTTAGGAACTACCACTGAATACAATTCAAGCATAGAAAGCCTACAGTATGCACTGGTATTGCACTGCAGAATATGACACTATGCAATGGAAGAGAAAAGGTGCAGGGATTTTACACTATATTCTTGTGATTGCATAATCAAGGTGAATAAGTTCATAGGTCAATATACTATGCCACCAACCTTGTGCAGGAGCAACAACTGTAAAATTGCCCTCAATGTTTTTATATTTTGTATGCCCCCTTTAAAAAAAAAAAATCAGTATGGATCAATCGATGAATTCATACATTTTGATTTAACACAGTGTAGAAAAGATAGCGTGTTAAAATATTTTGAATATTAAAAACTTGAAACTATAAATTTGTATCTACCATGTTTAGTTTTTTTGTATGATACCATGCTATTTAATGTGTTTTTCTTACAGCATCCCACCTATTCTAAACTATAATTAGATAAAAATAAAATATAGCTTATCCTTCACAGTGTACTTTGCAATTATCCTCCAAAGACCCCCCTTCTCTTTGGGATGTGGTGCATTTGAACAAGAACTCCAAAGAACAGTAGCACAAACCTCATTTGTCATGATCAGTATAGATTAGACAGATGTAAAAAATCCTGTTTAAGCATATTAAAAAATTATTTTGACATGGAAATAATTCACTACTGCCCAATTATTATTATTATTATTAAAAACACAGAAATGTACTTGAGACTTATACAAAACATTCATCAATATGTCAACACCTTCTTCACTACACACAATAGGTTGTATAGATTGCTTCAGATAATCTACATTTATATATTGGACTCAAAATTAAACTGCAAATATCTAACTCAGTAATACCATAATCAACAGTGAAGAGTTAGGATTAGTGCTCAAGTTGTACATGAAGACCAACTTCTTAAAAATGATTTTGCTGGTCGGATAATATATTTTATTTCATGGATTCTTAATTCACAGGTGGAAACTGAAAAGACCAGAATCCAACTTAAAAATTAGCTTCATACTTCATACTTAGGTGTATAATATGCAGACTTTTTATTGCATTACAATCAAATTGAATGAACTTCACATATTTATGATTTTTTTTTTTTTAAATATATATTTCTTTATGTTTTATAAGTTTTGATGTACTACTACCCACGCTCTCTACAAAGTTGCTGTGATCTATCACTCTCTGGATCACCCTCTCAATTTCTTGATCATTTTGCTTCCTAATTCCATCAATTCCTCTCTTCTAGTCCAGCTACACTTATTCTTTATGACTTAAACATTGCCAGGGACACACCCACCTCACCTATAGCTTCATAAATACTTTCACTTAGTTCTTCCCTTGGCCTTTTAAAGTGGACAGAGCCCCCATCACACCGTGATGGACCTTGACATCTCCCCACTCTAAGAGGCCACCACCTCATAACCTGCAACCTCACCACACATTCCACTCATTTCATCAATCCCCTCCACCAAAACCTACAGAAATCTCCAAACACTTGACCGACAATGATTTTTCAAGGTTATACAATGCCTTTTCAGGTCCTTCACCTGCCCTGATATTGCCACCTCACAGTACAACAACATTGATTAACATTGATTAACTTCAACCATTGACATCTTGGCACACTATGTAAACACTTATCTCCAAAAGGTGCTCCACACCGATTAACTACTATGGGGGAAATTGTGTACTTCAGACTTGCTGATTTACAAGTTTATTCTGCACTCCTACTTCTGTGGTCAAGAATCCCACACAAGAAATGGAGCAGCCCTCATAATTAATCAAAGGGTGGCCAAAATCGGTGTTTACCAGTAAGCCATTTAACATAACCGTGATTCAAATCTATGCTTCAACCATGGATGCTGAAAAGACTGAAGTTGTCCAATTCTATAAGGATCTTTAAACACATCCTAGATATAAAATCAAGAAAAGATGTTACTCATCATAGGGAATTGAAATGATCTAGTACGGAACCAAAAGATACCTGGAATAAATGGGCAAATTTGGCTTTGGAGTACAAAATGAAAGATTGGAGAATAGTAGAATTCTTTCAAAAAATAATATCCCCTGTGAGTTTGCAGTGGAAGTAAAGAATAGATTTAAGAGAGTGGAAATGAAAGGTAGAATTCCTGAAAAGCTTTGAATAAACGTCCAGAAAACAAAGCAACAAAAGTATATCCCTAAAAGAAAGAAAACTAAGAAGGCAAACTGTCTGATGCAGCTTTGAAAGTAGTCCAGAAAAAAAAAAAATTTAAAAAATTAAAAAGGTAGGGGAGACTGGAAAAAAATTGTCCAACTGAAATGCAGAATTCTAGAGGAAAACAAGAAGAGAAGTGTACATTCTAGAAGAGACCTCTTCAAAAAAATGGGATAACTCAGGGTAAACGTTCATGCCAAAGTGGGCTTAATGAAAGAAGAATGGTAGGGACTTGACAGAAGCAGATCAGATAAAGAAGAGGTGGCAATAATCTGTATGGAAAGGCTCTTAACTGCACTGATAACCTCAATAGTTTGTCCAATGAGCTGGAGCTATGCATCTTGGAGAGTGAAGTTAGCTGGGCCCTAGGAGCCTTGCTGACAACAGATGGAAACCCAGCTCAACTACTGAAAATCTTACAAGGTGATGATGCTGTGAAAGTGTTGCTGAATTATGTTAACAAATTTGGAAAACCTAACAATAGCCAATAGTATGGGAAAGATCAGTCTGTATCCCAATTCCAAAAAAGGCAGCGCCAAACGGTGCTCCAATTATTGAAAAATTGCACTCATTTCACATGCCTGCCAGGTAATGCTTAGGATCCTACAAGCTCGGCTTCAACAACATATAGAACTACCAGATGTGTAAGCCGGGTGTGGCAGAGGCAGAGACACAAGAGATGAAATTGACGATATGCACTGGATAATAGAGAAAGCAAGAGAGTGCCAGAAAAACATTTACCTCTGTTTCAGAGACTATTCTAAAGCATAAAGTATATCTGATTGAAAGCTCAATAACAGGGTCTTCCATTATTTTCCATTGTGGGGTTATTGTTTATACTTGTACCTAGATGTAACATTCTGCTTGAAAGAGGTCACTGACAGGCTAATTTCAAACCCTGCACTTCACAGTCTATGTATTCATGAGCTGCATGTGATTCAGAGAGCAGACCCAAGCAGTTACAAATTATATCATTTTATTCCTAAAAAACAGAGCCTAAAAAACATGTCTTAATAATGTAAAGTACATTAAAGTAAATAGATACAGAGGTATACTATATTCCTAGTGAAATCCAGAAACTTTTCATGTCCCTTTAAAGTACCTCCCGCTCACTTATTAACCCCAGCAAGAACACTGATAAATAATATCTGACTAGCGAATTGCCCGTCAAAAAATGACGGCAATGAAATTGTAAGGTAGCTAAATTAGTAAATGAATATAGTGTACCTATTTTGAAGCATTCTGATGAAGAGCTGGCAATCTGTGTTGATGTTGCTGCAGCATTAGTGGTGTGGAGCTGCTGTATAAGCATGCTGAATGTGTGCAGTGTAACACTGTGCGTGCGCGAGACCAAACCGTTAGCGTAGTCGTGTACTTCCGCATTGGTGTAAAATGGCGAGTAATGTGTGGTATAGGTCTGTATCGGAATATCCGTAGGTGTTTTGTGGTGTTTTGCGAGTTTCTTGTGGTGTTTTGCGAGTTTAGAGTGCTGTAGCCTCGTTTTCGTTTTGTTCGGCGGCCATTTTTTCTCTCGCTTGTTTTTTTTTTTAGTCTCTAAAGTGTTTTATTTCGAGTAAAATCGAGGTGTAAGTTGCATTTTTGAGGTCCTGGGTGCTCCCTCTTGGTGTAGGTAAGTTTTTTATGTATGTGCTTTGTGTATGTATTGTGTTTTAAATGTTTGTATGTCGGCGTGTTGCGTCCGATGTTTGCGAGGTCGTAATGTGTGGTAACGTGTTTCGTACGTTGTTTGCGTGCCTCGTAAAATTTAGCGAGTGTCGTAATTTGTGTGTCGAGTAGCGACGTGAATTTTGCGAGGGTTTGAGGCCCTTGCCCAGTGACCTCGCCAGCAACTGAGTCCCTCGCTTCGCGAGGGGCCTCAGTTGCTGGCATGGAGCGCCTTCGGCGCTCCATGCCAGCAACTGAGACCCGTGCCCAGTGACCTCGCCAGCAACTGAGGCCCTCGCTTCGCGAGGGGCCTCAGTTGCTGGCATGGAGCGCCTTCGGCGCTCCATGCCAGCAACTGAGACCCGTGCCCAGTGACCTCGCCAGCAACTGAGGCCCTCGCTTCGCGAGGGGCCTCAGTTGCTGGCATGGAGCGCCTTCGGCGCTCCATGCCAGCAACTGAGGCCCTTGCCCAGTGACCTCGCTATGCGAGGGCCGCGGCTCGCTGTGCGAGCCGCGGCCCTCGCTTCGCGAGGTTTCGCGGCTCGCTACGCGAGGGCCGCGGCTCGCTACGCGAGGGCCGCGGGCTCGCTACGCGAGCCCGCAAGCGTGAGCAACGACTCGTACGCTCACAACTATATATGTGATGGAGGGAGTTAGTGAAAGCCATGTATTTAAGGGAGCTAGAAAGAGGTTGTGAATTAAATGAAGTTTGTTAAACATGGAAAGGGTCTTCCAGGGAGCAAAGGCATGGCAGGTAGGTTGTGAAGTATAGTGAACATTAGGACGCTTAACCAAGTAATAATTCATCTTAATTCTATTATACTGAAGTACTCTATTGGATTATGCTTCCACTGAATAATATAAAAGAGCAGAACCAGTGTACTACAAACATAGTCAGATGTTCTAAAAACACTAAAGGAACTGCAAAAGGACCCAACTAAATATTTTGTTTACTTGTGTCATTTGTAGTTTACAATGATAATCCAATGTTAAAGTTCAGTCAAGCATTCCAAGCTATGTTCTGTAATTGGATGAGAGGTTAACATGGGATATTCACAGTAAAATGAGAATTGGCAGGGGAATGAAACTTGGTCAATTTCATGGAGGGAGGTTTAGCTTGATATTACCATTACAAGCACTTGTTTTAGATGATATTGAGGGTTCTGCGATGGGACACAAGCAAAACACTGTGGCCCTCATTCAATTGCAATTTGGCCAATTGAATAGGGCTCTAAATAGGCACATAGCATATATTTTTTAAAGAAGATTTTAGTTAGTGAAAACCTTGCTTTTGGATAGATGCTTACTAACTAAAAACTTCTTTAAAAAAATATGCTATGTGCTTATTTAGCGCCCTATTCAATTGGCCAAATTGCAATTGAATGAGGGCCTGTGTCCTTAACTAAAAAACTCAAAGGTTGGTATCCACAATATCACATCATAAAGATTTACATGACCAGCAACAGCCGTGGAAGAGCACTATTAAAATGTTTTATTAGACCTTGAGAACGAAAGGAAAAGGCAAGTTATTTAGAACATGTGGTATGTAATTTATAGCTGGTTAGGGAGTATTGCAGCCTGACCTCTAACAGTATTATTGGTTTTCCTACTAAACATCTGACTTTAACTACATATTATAAAAATAGAACCCAAGAATACAAAAATGCCAGGTATAAAAATAAATAAAAATATTTGAATTCGTGTCATATTGTTCATTACTTCCTTCACAGTCCCCAAAAAATAATAACTGTTAAAAACCTGCATAAATTTTAAGCATCAGAAAGTTTAAATAAGGAGTTACAAAATCAGAAGTATTGATCAAAATAATGTATGTATATATTTTTTATTATTATGATACTAAATTTATATAGTGCTTTTTCCCCGAGAAGGGACTCAAAGGGCTTATGAGAGAAAAAAAAAAGAAAAAAAAGAGAAAGTTGTAAATTATTGGAAAGTCAAGGTAAAGAGCATGGCCATCAGACTCTATTTTTGAAAATGTCCAAATCAGGGTCTCTCCAATTGAGAGTTCCAGAATCTTGATGTTCCGTACATAAAAGCTTGTGACTTTGAAGTCTGTGTAGAGATACTGGGGATGGTTATAGATTTTTATTTGCAGATTTAAGAGCACACGTTAGAATCTAAGGAGTCCCTTCACAGGGAGCCAGTGTAGGGGCAAAGAGGACAGATGTGATGTGGCAGGAATGAGGTTGGTATGTTAATAACCTCACAGCAGCATTCTGTACCAACTATAAGTGATGTAGCACATTCACAGCCATAGATAAAGGCAGTTGCAGTAGTCCAGTTGTGACAATATAAAGGCATTTACCAAATTAGGAAGATTTTCTGCCTGAAGAACATAGCCAGGATAAAGCAATTGGTACCCCTAGAAAACGAAGATTTGATCACAGCCAACACTCCCCATTTTAGTGACAGACCACAATCAAGAACAACCAGAAAGCTGAAGGCCCACTAATGTTTGGACCAAGCAAGCTGCTTTCATCTGAGGGGGACCCACCAAACTCACTTCTTTTTGGGGTTCAGTCTCAGCCAGTTCCCACTCATTCAATCTTGGAGCGCTTCTAGACATCTGTTATGAGTAAAGGATGGATGTTCTACATCTGGGTCAAGGACAGATAAAGCTGTAGTATCTCTTCCAGTCCAATCACATTGGAAATTAGGGGGTCTGTGTAATTTTTACTTCCATTCAAAAATCATTTAGCAACCAAATTGTAATTATAAAGGATTTATATTTTGCAGTTGTGCATTCAAAAGCAGAGTAATAACATAGAGAAAGTTAAACTAACCCAGCAAAGGTCTCCGTAATTGCAGAAATGCAAAGTCAAGCAGAGCTAAATAAACATTGTAAAACAGGAGCGGTTACATGGAATATACGTGGGACATAACCTTGGCCAACCATCAGAAAAATAAACACTGCTCTTAAAAACATTTGGGAGTTCTAGGGATTCTTATTTTTCAGAAAAAAATGAAATATCCTATGTCAAAAGAATCAAGTGACAAACCCATGCAAACAAACATTCTGATGCTTATGGGGCTACTACAAAAAAAGTTAACTTATTACTGAACATGTAGACTGGTTATAAAGATCTGGTCCCTAAGCATGCAAAAATTATAAAATGAATACAAACATATAAGACATTTGTGAAATGTTAAAGTTTGTACTGCAATTAAGTTAACACAGATAGATGATTTACCCAGAAGTATTTAAGATCTAGGCAGATCTTGTGGGGATGAGGCCATATCGAGCAATAAAATGCAATCATTAAAAGGTGTTGCTCAACTTATGTTCATCAAGGAATGCGAAGATTCAAATGCATGAGAGTCCTTTAGAAAGGAATAAACAAAGGGCTCAGTCTAGATAAAGCACCAACAGCCAATGGCCCTCTGGTTTAGAGTGCTGTATACACAGATTTCTGGAACTACTCTCTAATCATAATTCATTCATAATGATCAATGTACACCTGGGTTTTCTGAAGATCTCCATCTCATATAAAAAAGGATTACTGTATTTTCTAGAAAAAAATTGCAAAACCAGAATAACTTCACTCCTAATCTCAAAATCGTCTTAGACCATGAAGGCAATCAGAATACATCACAGGATGGTAATTCACCATGATACCACCACTTTTACCCATCTCAGCTGTGATTAGCTGAACACATCATATGAAGCATTATTATCATATTATTTTACATATACTACATCACTATACAGATGCTTTGGTTCAGTGCAATCACTGAAGGAGTCCCCATTTTTTTTAAGAAATTGGCACTTCTGTCATATGTCACTTGCTAAAATAAGCTTCAGTTTTTGGAATATATAGTCACATATATCCAGAGTATAATTTCAAAACAACGAAACTCAAAGAATGTGTCTCCCTATTAATCAAGTATGTCAAGCCCAGGACCTGACTGGACTGTTTTCACTATGGCCTGAGCCCGACTGGCAAGAAGTTACCCTGTTTTTATTATGTTTATGTAATTCTTAGTCCTTATGGATTAATCTGTTATACTGTATGTATCTTGGTTTATGCTCTGCATAACATTAGCTATTCTGCAGGCTATTGCATCAGCCAACACCCAAGACTGTAGTCGAATAGATAATCCTTTTACAGGGTTTCCCAGTAAGCAGGAGCAGCCTATAATATGCAATGTTGTTATCTAGTGAAGACTCCTCCTACTTACAGGGGACTTGAGCAAATAAGCAGATAGTCTGAGTGGATAGAACAATTATTTAAAGTTAATATAATCACCCAGATCAGATTAAAAGATCTGATTTCAGAGGTAAAGGGGTTTCCCAGGAAACAATGGGCAGCCTATTATTTAGGAATGGGACTTAGTGTTGGGCCAGCCTGTGTGCCAGAAACTTGTATAAAATGTGCCAATTAATAAAGGTATACAGTGGTATCAACTTACATAGACAAGGTGTAAGTATCATTCTGTGCATTAATCCTAATTCTAAGGGATTATATAGTGTTCCTGATATCCTGAGGCCATCTTCTGTTCCAGAGGTAGTAAGAACCACACAGTCTTGCTGGGGTAGGCTTGAACTAGGTTTTTGTCAAGCAACATTGAAGAAGCAGGTCGTGACACACACTAAACAAATATAAACCATAAGATTGGCGAGTGTGAGTACGTCCACTCCTTAACTTGGAACAGTTCATTTTTAAGCTTTGGGAATATTAACATAGGGAAAGATTTATTGTTATGTTGCAGAACAAAGCCACCAATTTGCTAGGATGAGACTCTGTGTACTTCTGCAGGGTATAAACCAATTAAGAGCTATGTGTAAGATTTTAGGCAGAGCTTTTAAAAACACTCAATAAAATAAAAGTACACAGAAGTAGTCATACAAAGGTATATCATATTCCTGAAACCTTCCATGTCCCTTTAAAGTCAATGCTAGATTCTTCTTGTTCAATGCATGTACAAGACACATTTATGCAGGGTGTTTTTATATTGCGGGAGCCCCCAAGTACAAAACACTGAGCACCCCAATTAGAGTGCTGGTGCCCCTCCCACCAAAATGAAAGACTGCACTTGCACTCTGATACACTTATCTGTGCAGTCTCAACCAACACTTGTGTGCACATCAACCTAACCCTCAATAAAAATAACAGATATACACAAAGTAATGAATATAACTATGTATGGTATTTATATTTACTCCGTATGATGAGACATGGAATAAGTCACGTTTTCAAGAAACTTCAAGGTCATAGTTGTACGAGATACGAGACTGCAGAATAAAGGATGTACAACTGGGTGAAATATACTAAAACATCAGTGCACCATCCACATAGTGACAGACAGACCAGAAAAGTAATTTTGGACCAGTTTAGTCAGCTTTTGGGATGACAACGTGTAACCAATATTATATAAGCAAATTTAAATGTCAACACCCAAATAGATAAATATATGCCTAATTGCAGATGTATACTGATAAATCAATATATGAAAAGATTTCAGATACTAAAAGTTCCTGTAGTCGAAGGTATAAAACCTCCTTCTGTTGAACAAAGAATTGCTCAGACTGTGTATATACCCTTCTGTGCCTTCAAACTGTACACTTTGAATAAACCTTTTCTTTCCACTCCTGGCTGAGACTTATTGACTCTGGTCACCCCAGCTTAACACTTATGCAGACAGTACTTGCAATAGTTGTTATGTTATAGGTTAGATATAGAACATCAATATTTTCTATTCATTGCCATTTTTTAAAATAAAGGCCATCAAATATTAAAAATGAACCAACATTACAAGCACTTGGTTAAACCCCCATCCTGCAAGTGCTGTTTATATGAGGGTAGATGTTAAAAAAAAAAAAATAGAATGCCCAGTTTTAAGATTAAAAAATAAAATAACAAAAAAAACACACACATGTACACGCACCACTAACAAATATACATTTATTCAATGACAACATTCAAGAATGCATATACACAAACTAACATATATTCATCAATGTTATTTTTTGTAGAATATATTTATAGGAGGGCACTACATGTTATGCTTGCAAACTCAATAAATATTTTTATTACACTGAACAATTACGTCATTTATATAATCACTACTGCTGAGGGAGGGTAGTGTATGTAAGATATACCGTTCATAATTAATTGCATTCATTAGAAGAAAAACATGTTCAAAAATGTTGACTGTAACAAACATTATACATAGAAGGCAGTGCGTGCTATCACATATATAGTTGTGAGCGTACGAGTCGTTGCTCACGCTTGCGGGCTCGCGTAGCGAGCCCGCGGCCCTCGCGAAGCGAGGGCCGTGGCTCGCGAAGCGAGCCGCGGCCCTCGCGTAGCGAGCCGCGGCCCTCGCGTAGCGAGGTCACTGGGCAAGGGCCTCAGTTGCTGGCATGGAGCGCCGAAGGCGCTCCATGCCAGCAACTGAGGCCCCTCGCGAAGCGAGGGCCTCAGTTGCTGGCGAGGTCACTGGGCACGGGCCTCAGTTGCTGGCATGGAGCGCCGAAGGCGCTCCATGTCAGCAACTGAGGCCCCTCGCGAAGCGAGGGCCTCAGTTGCTGGCGAGGTCACTGGGCAAGGGCCTCAGTTGCTGGCGAGGTCACTGGGCAAGGGCCTCAAACCCTCGCAAAATTCACGTCGCTACTCAAAAAACACGACACACAAATTACGACACTCGCAAAATTCACGTTGCTACTCAAAAAACACGACACACAAATTACGACACTCGCTAAATTTTACGAGGAACGCAAACAACGTACGAAACACGTTACCACACATTACGACCTCGCAAACATCGGACGCAACACGCCGACATACAAACATTTAAAACACAATACATACACACAGCACATACATAAAAAACTTACCTACACCAAGAGGGAGCACCCAGGACCTCAAAAATGCAACTTACACCTCGATTTTACGCGAAATAAAACAGTTTAGAGACTAAAAAGCGACAGAAAAAATGGCCGCCGAACAAAACGAAAACGAGGCTACAGCACTATAAACTCGCAAAACACCACAAAACACCTACGGATATTCCGATACAGACCTATACCACACATTACTCGCCATTTTACACCAATGCGGAAGTACACGACTACGCTAACGGTTTGGTCTCGCGCACGCACAGTGTTACACTGCACACATTCAGCATGCTTACACAGCAGCTCCACACCACTAATGCTGCAGCAACATCAACACAGATTGCCAGCTCTTCATCACAATGCTTCAAAATAGGTAAAGTATATTCATTTATTAATCTATTATATATTTTAGTATTACACACCAAACAGCATTAGGTACCTTACGATTTGATTGCCGTCATTTTTTGACGGGCAATTCGCTAGTCTTTATATAAAAATTGGCACACACCATCATTGACTACACAAACACACACACAAAGTGAAAACATAAAAATTACAGGATTTACGTGTTAAACAATTTTAAATGTGGGCAGTGCAAATATAAAAATGCACACACAAATGTCAAAATGCACAAAGAAAAAAAAATAATGCAGCTTATTGGGCAGTGCATGTTCTACTTATATATGCAAACAGACCATAGAAAATACAGTTTATTAATAAAAACTATATAAACTAAGGAAAATAAATATTGCAGTTTACTTTAATAATTCTGAGTAAGCCATTAATATTTAATTTGCATATACACAAAGCAAAATAAATAAATAAATAATGCAGTTTTTAAATTAGTTTTGGAAGAGGCAGGGAAAGTCTTCAACTTTTTACCTTCTGTCTATAGCAACTGCTCAACTGTCCTGATGAGCCTGCTTCTCCCATGGAGGCACCAGCTTTACAGGCTGTTTAGTGGTAGGGGCTCCACCAGGAAAGACACAATGGGATAATAAACAACTTGTGTGCTGGTATGCGGGGAGTGCTGCAGTGACTGATGTCATGAAATATTCGGGTGCCATTGCTACAATAATGTTTCTAGGCTCCTGCCCAGTGCATTTATAGTAAGTTGCACATGATTCCCTCATTCTAATTGTTAAAAACAAGAGAGATATACAGTTGTGCTCAAAAGTTTGCATACCCCGGCAGAAATTGTGAAATGTTTGCATTTAATTTTGAAAATATGACTGATCATGAGATTTTGTTTTATTTTGTTGAAGAATAATGATCATATGAAGCCATTTAATAGCACATAGCTGTTTGGCTACTTTTTAAATCATAATGAGAACAGAAATAATCCAAATGGCCCTGATCAAAACGTTACCTACCCATGAGTGTGCGTGTGTAAAACAAGGCCACACACACACACACATTAAAATGGCAATTAAAAGGTTAATTTCCCACACCTGTGGCTTTTTAAGTTGCAATTCGTGTATGTGTATAAATAGTCAATTTGTTTGTTAGCTCTCACGCGGATGCACTCAGCAGGCTAGATACTGAGCCATGGGGAGCAGAAAAAAAAAAACTATCAAAAGACCTGAGTAACAAGGTAATGGAACTTCATAAAGATGGAAAAGGATATAAAAAGATATCCAAAGCCTTGAAAATTCCAGTCAGTACTGTGCAATCACTTTAGGAATACAAAGATACACCCACAGGTAACCACAGGAGAAATACAGGCTGCTCTGGAAAATGACGATGTGGCTGTTTCAAGGAGCACAATACGAAGATACCGGAGCTAAAATAAGCTGCATGGTCGAAATGCAAGAAAGAAGCCTTTACTGTGCCAATGCCACAAAAAAGCCAGGTTACAATAGGCCCGACCTTGAGACACCTCACAGCTTCTGGCACACTAAGTTGGAGTGACGAGACTAAACAATAGAACTTTATGGTCACAACCATAAGCGTTATGTTTGGAGAGAGGTCTCAAAACGTGCGGCTCATGCAAGACATCCAAAGACTTTGCATGGCCAGGAGGCATTTTGCCAAAATGAATGGGCAGCTATACCACCTGCAAGAATTAGGGGCCTCATAGACAACTATTACAAAAGACTGCACGCTGTCATTGATGCTGAAGGGGGCAATACACAGTATTAGGAACAAAGGATATGTAAACTTTTGATCAGGGCCATTTGGGTGATTTCTATTATAATTTAAAAAAGGAGCCACACAACTATGTGATAATAAATGGCTTCATATGATCACTATCCTTCAATAAAATCCATTTTTTTTTGTATGAACAGACCTATTTTCTAAATAAATGGCAACATTTCACAATTTCTGCCAGGGTATGCAAACTTTTGAGCACAATTGTATAAATCACTCACAGTCATGTTAAAAAGAATTGTAATGTATAAAAACCTGACTCTCAAAAATATTATTTTTTTGCTAGTATTTCCCATACTTTTAAGGTGAGCAGCACACTTTAATAAGAACAAAATCAAATTCCAGTGCACATTTAAAAATTTGTATTGAGTTCACTTAATTATAGTTTATTAGAAACCTCCCTTAAGATTTTACATCGGGCATATACAACTCCAGTTCGACTAAATAAGATATCCCAAACAAACTCAGATAGATGTTTTAGGGGGTGTCACGGAAGAGGAGACTTCATTCATACTTGGTGGAGTTGTCCTAAGGTATTTAAAATTTGGTCTGAGACGACCAATCTAATTTCGCTAATACTCAAAACCCCACTCCAACCATCAATAGCAGTCTGTCTCCTGGGAGCACGCTTCTCAAAATTGGGAAGGGAGGGGAATAAACTGGCCCAACTGATATTTCTAGCAGCTAAGAACACCATCGCAAGACGATGGAAGAGTAGGGATATTAATTTCCATGATGTAACAAACAAAATAAACTTTATTTGCATTAATGAGCGGATGACCCATATCATATCAGATACACATCACTGCTTCCTGGAGGTTTGGGAACCCTGGATTCTATTCACAGACAGTAATATATAATAACTAAGTTAAGGGAACACATTAAAGAAGCCATTCCTGATGTGCGGCTGGGGAGTGGAGTGTGGAGCGGACGGGGAGAAGTGGTGAGAGGTCCCGGAGAGATATTTCTTCAGTACGCCAAAGGTACAGGGGGGGAGGATGGCTACCTTAAGATTGGCTGAGCAGGGAATTAATGGGGGATGACACCCCACCATAGGTGTTATATAATGTCACTTGTTTTTGTTTTTTTGTTTTTTTTCTATTTTATCTTCTTTTAACATATCTCCTGCTGCTCAGGTTCATCCATGGAAATGTGAATTACTGCAATTTGAGCAATGTGACTTTATAAGCTGTATATATTGCTGAGTATTAAGAAACTAGTGTGAATATTTTTGGACAGAATCACAAAAAAAAAGAAAAAGAGTTGGAATGGAGTTTTTATTTAAATGGAATGGTTTTAATATATTAGCAATATGATGTTAGTTATAAGACAACATGTGGACTATGTTTTTCATTATTCTTTTTGTTTTGTCATTGCAATTCCAGAACTTCTCAATAAAATTTATGTTATAAAAAAAAAAAAAATTGTATTGAGTTTAGTATAGTAATATTTTCACGATGAATTATCATCATCCACACAGAAATATATCCACTTACCCCAGTGACAACTCCCATCTCTCCAATTCCATCTACATTCTTGCAAGCATTTTGTTTCAGATCCTATTCCACTCCTCTGTATTCACCCGCTCTCCATTCTTTTAGATTTCCATTGTCATATTGTTTTCCTTCCCAATCTAACCAAACTATTGACACTTTTCATTTTATCATTCTTTCATTCAGGGGTCAGGATAATTTGCGGCAGTGCAGAACTTTTAAAAGGACACTAAATATGTCCTGTTACTGTATATCCGGTAAGGAAAGAAATTATCATTCTAACTGCACTTACATGTCTTAAGGAGGCCAGGAAGTAGGCAACATACTAATGCAGTGGTGGGCAACTGGAGACTCCGTGGCTGCATGCGGGGGGAGAGCATATCACTGTTCAACATTACTCACTCCGTTACAGCTCTCTAACACTAGCAAATAATACATAATTTCAATCATTATCTATACATCTATTACCAATTAATTCCTTTCCTACAGAGCATGGCAGCATATTCTCTAAAATGTCCACTCCACTACCAGTGAACTAGCAGTGGAGTCCGCTACAAAAAGGAATGTTTTTCTATAATAATATTTCTCACCCTCCCCCCAAACATAGATTGTACAAATTAAAAGCTCCACTATATTTTTTGGAAAATGTCACAATTATGACATATGCAACATATCTACCAACATTAGCAGCCATGTACACCATCAGCATAAAAGTATTTTTAAATAAAAAAACAAACAAAAAAAAAAAAACTTTGCAGTCATGGCCTTAATGATTCAATGTTTGTGTTTTTCCTAGTGTCTTAGTCTAAAAGGGTGAGTTTGTATATATTTTTTTATTAGCTATTCTGGAGTGGAAGTAAGGGGGAGGGAGGGGAATGTGTTGAGCCACTGATCAATTCAAATAAACTTTTAGCATTTCACATCTTAACCCTCCCCTGCACATGGTCAGTAGAAGGCAGCTTGTATATAAACACCAATCATTATCATCATGGCAGCTTCCATGCACTAGCAGAGTCTACTAAAATTAAGATTTTCTCATGGCTTACAACAGCTGTAATGTAATGTAAGTTTGCTCCATTCTTCACAAACATGTACATATAGTCTTAATCTGCAAGAGCCCTTTAAGATAGGGGAATTTGAAAAAAAAAAAAAAAAAATTGTCACAAAATGATTAAAAACCACTGTGCTAGACCATATGCGAGTGTCATATCTATTCGTCTATTTGCAGAACTGTACATTCAAACAAACATTTAATATTGCAAATATATCCTGTGACAAATGACAGCCATGGGATACAATAAGCGTCTTTGCATCATATTGTTGAAAATAAATACAAATAAGATAAAATAAAACCTCACCATGCGCACGCACACTGGGACGTCAAAGGGATTCATAAAGACCATGAAACACTGGCTATGTTATACAAGCCATTTCTTTAAACAAAATCAATCATTAAATACTCAGCATTGCCTTTTTTATGTATTATGCAAATGAGTGGCTCTAGATACTAATTAGACAATTTTAAGTGCTAAATTGTAACATTCTGCATGAAAATTTTGACACCACAGAAACAGTTAGTTCCCCTCATCCACACCAAACACTCTGGGCTACCAATTACCACATGACAACACTCATAAGAATAATGGAGTCACTAAAAAAAAAAAAAAAAAATATCTCTGTTATGGTTTACTATAGAGAATAACGATTACTATAATGTATTAACAGTTTGTAATGCTCTATATCATGAAACACATTTGTTTTTGGAGAAATTGAGTCAGCCAACCTCACACTTTAGAGTCATCTTTTTATTTTCACATTTGTTTGCCCCCATTATATAAAGTTTTGGAATTTTTACTCTTTATAATCAAGGTCAAAAATATGTACTAAGGCCCATTCTTTCAGTTTTATTGAGAAGTGATTCTAAAGTCACTATGTGGGCTCTGCACCATCAGAAAAAAAGGGTGGAAAAGCATAAAGAAAAAAGCAACTTCCTTCTTACTGCTGCTAAAATAATTGGGTTACGGCTGGCAGTGGTTTTCTGCTGCCTTTTGTATCATATGAATACATACCAACTGGTGAACCAACTAGAAGGCGAAAGAAGGATTTTTCCAATATTTAGATGTTCACTAGATATATAATTTTTCACCACTTAGTACGTGTATAGAAAAGCCTACCACAGATTTATTTATTTTTGCTTGTTGTTTTTTTTCTTCTTTTATAAATAGTCATTTTATAAGTTGGTCACAGGATAAAACTGGGTCATTCCACATCAAATCAAGGCAAAAAAACAAGGGTTTAGTCACCCTCAGTCTCGAATATTGATGACATTTGGTGTACGCCCTTCCCCTATGGTTGAAAGAATCCCCCCCCCCCCCCCTATCTCAAACGGTTTTAATTTTATAGCACTTCAAAGTTTCATTAAACCTGCGTTGTCTGTTCCTCTTGAGATCCTCGGCACAAGAAACCCTTGCGTACCTTTTTTTTCCCTCCATAAACAATGATCAGATCTCTTTGAAATTTTACACAGAGCTTAATAAAATGATGAGGATTTCAGAACAAAAATGCACCAGCACTCAACAGTGGGCACGATAAAACTAAAATGTTTTGAAGTTGAAAATTATTGCAAAGACATGCTCTTTCTTGACAAAGAATTACATTTATGGGTTTTTTATTCCTTGAAATGAAAAGGTCATGTTTTTTTCAACTTGGACATCGTGGAAAAAAATGGCTACTGAGTAGCCATTTTGGACAATTTTCTTACATTCCATAGCTGTAATAGAAAATGTTAATGAAACAAAGTTGTCAATTTTAAAAATAAACGCAATATTAGTTATTATATTTATTTTTTTCAAAAGTGCATACTTGTTTTAGAATTTTGGGATATTTGAACTTGAAGTTATGAAAATTGGCTATCGGAAATTAAAAAAAAGAAAAAAAAAAGAAAAGAAAGAAAAAAAGAATTTATAGTCAGTAGAAGATTAAATGCTTACATGTAAGGAGATAAGACCTAGCAAGAAAAATATTCCCAAAAATTAAACGAAGGGTGACATGACCTCATTGAATTGACGTGGTATGACCCAACTGCAAATATATTTAAGTGCTACATAAATTTAGAGATATATATATATATATAAACTTTACATAGCACTACAATATCATGGCAGCTTCATAACTCACCCCCTTACAGTGAATATATATTTATATACCAGGAATGAATCAGAGCATGAAACAGATTAAAAGGACACCATGAAAGTTGGGTAATTTATGTAGAACACAAATGTTTTAATAGTATGGCATTCAGAAGATCACTGGGAGGAAATTTGGTAACTTACTTTCAGAAGTGAATACAAAAAGTTAACCAACATCTTGTTTAAGGATTTAAAAAAAGCTTCAGGTGGGATTTGTAATAAAATGTGGAAGGGAGCCCAGAAGAAGGTGACCAGAAAACCAACATCTGCCGATTCTCTAGTCATTCACTACATTATGCAGAGTAAGATAAGCAACTGCTATATGCAATTTTTTTTTTTTTTTTAGAAAATCTAATATTTTAGTGAACAAACTTGCATTTTTGTCTACTTCTGGACAGAGGTTATATTTGCTAAATTGTTTTTCGTACTGTTGATTACAACATCCTGTAAAACAAAATAGAAGATAAATGATAATGAGAGACATTCAGAGTGTGCAGAAATGTAAACAACGGATTAAGTTTGTTTAGACCCGTGAGCATGACAGGTCAAGAACACCAGCCTGTGTTGCAGCCTGGGCTCAGATGCTGCAGTTACCAGGAACAATCACATATATAGTTCTCAGCAGTGCGGGCTTGCCAAAAAATGTTGGTAACGCAACGTTAAAACTGCGGGCTCGCAACAACGTGGTTGTGGCCCGGCATGGAGCGACAAAGGACGTAGGCGCTCATCCCTACGACCCCATACGACTTCGGCAGGGAGCGCCGATGGTCTCGCACGCATTAAGTATCATATTTACGACCCGGGGGACTACAGAACAACAGAAAACTCAAATATACAAATTCATAGTGCGAGACCCGTAGCACTTTGGAAAATAAAAAAATTAAATTAGAAAAATTAAACAATTACAGCCCGTAACACTATGAAAAGGAAACCTACCCGCAAAAAATACAAACATAAAAACGTCCGAGCCACGCACATCCAAAATCACGAAAAACACAACAGGACGTCTGGGAGTGAAGTTGCACACGAATTTAAGTCGAATTTCCAGCGTTATGGCACTGGTAAAAAAAAAAAAAAATTGCCAAAGCGAGAGAGAAAATGGCAGCCGAAAAAAAAAAAACTAAAAACGAGGCTATACGAACCCTAAAAACGCAAAACACCGCCAGGCACATACGACTTTTACCAAGGAACGAGGTACAATATACACTATTAGTAAGGACGCAAAATGCTCCAGACCCTCCCAACACATACACTCGCCGCCATTTTACAACACTAACTTGAAACTTACAACATTACCAATCTAAAATAACGCATTACACAACTAAACAAACGGTTTAGCCTCACGCATGCAGCCTATTTACACTGCACACTTGCCACATTGTTGACACTCTCTCCTCAGTTCACCAACAATCCAAATGTTCATTGTATGCTGCAGGAAAACTACAGCGATTGTTAGGTCTTCGGCATATTGATACCTGGATATATTCATTACAAATACGTAAAGTATATTAATTTAGTATTTAATCAATTAAGTATTATAAAATATATATATTTATATAAAAATAAAAAAAACAGAGCAGAGGAGAGACTCGCTTTGCCAAAGGCGCTCTGTGCTGAGCTCACAATGAACGCCCAGGGTGCTCAGAGGAGCAAAACTACACCAGGGGAGAGGTGCACAATGAGCACCAAAGGTACTCAGAGGACTAAAAGCCTTACATTGTGTGGCAAACAGCATTACCTGACTTACAATTTTATAGCCGTCATTTTTTGACGGGCAAGTCGCAAGTATAGTAATAATGCTTTACAGATGAGAGGGCTTGATTGCTTTATGTACACTTCTCATTGGGACTCAATGCTAGAAAAATCCCTGTAAATGCTCCAGTTATGTAAGGCACATGTGCTCAAAATATATTTGCAATCCACTGACAGTTGATCTTCTGCAGCAATTATTCAATGGCTAAGCCCTTAACAGCATGTGGGAAAACTAGCCTGCTAAATCTGAATCATTATTTCTTACTCACCCAGTCTGTGTCATCGCAGAAAATATCAGTTTACACTTTATTTAAATTGCACATGACATAAAGCCACCTACATACACATCACTTATAATTTGATGCTGTGCTCCAATGACGTTGGTATGGTGCAGCTGTTTGACTCAAAATTTGGGGCCTAAAGCAAGATTTAATCTTAATATTAGCAGATAGTGACCTCATTTAAAACTGTATTAATTACATTATTTTTTTTATGATGACCCTGTAACAGGAAGTATCCACACCCTCAGTGCTGACCACAAATAAGAAAAATGATAAAATGCAAGCCAGACAAAAATTATTTAAAAAAGCAGACAAATAAAAGAAAAAAAAAAAAGAAAGAAAAACAACTATATAGTCATTAAGATCAAAATAAAAGTTCTATTCAAATAACCCCCCCCCCCTCATAAATATCCAAAGATCTGTAAACATGCTACATTCATTAAAAACAAAAAACAGCTAAACTTATACAAGGATCGGAGAAAGAACTGTTCTGTGCTATATTGTGATTAGAAAACAAGTCACAAGTTATATAAGGCCTTGCAATAGGAGACTCACAGGTAGATTCCTCCCAACTGCAGCCGTCTCAGATGAGACTTCAAGTAAAGTACACTATCAAGTGGGTATGGGCAGTGCTTTAAGTAGCAAAGTCCAACAATCCATTCAATGCTGCAATCCTTCAAGGCACATAGATACGGAAGGAAAACAAATAGAGGGAAGGAGAGAGCAAAAAATAATAATAACAGTGCAGCAAAAAACACTGTGTAGAAATTTACAGTGAAATGAAAATCTAACATTTCATAAAAAATATTTCAATAGGAATACATTTATATCAAGTTATAATGAAGATATATATATATAAATATACACACACACATATATATATATATATATATATATATATATATATATATATATATATATATATATATATATATACACACACACACACACACAAAGGTACACCGAGTTACCTCTCTTTCATGCAAGCTGAGTGCATATGCATCTTTCTATAAGAAAAGACATCTCTCCCTTCTTTTATTCTGACTGCAGGCCTTTATAGAACCTCCTGCATGATTTTAGGTGCTCTTACGGATTGTGCTGAAGCTCTATTAAGCCTTCAGTTCAGGTCTGAACATACCTCTTTACTCCGTGGCAGCCTATAATCGCTATTAATCTCTACAGTGTTTGCAACCTTGGTTTTGGCACTTTTGATGGAGGAACACAATAACAGGAGGCTTTAAATACTTTTCCAACTTTACTATATTCTATTTGCCAGATATACAAAATGATACACCAAAAACAAAGCAAAGAAAATAACAAGCCAAGCACAGGACCCCTAGCTATACTATGAAAGTTCCTGAACTACCATAGCTTCTATCCAGCTAAAACTGAATGAAGCAAAAAAAATATATTTTATTTTCAATTACTGGCCTGTATCCTTTAGAGTCCAAGTTTCCACTCTTTCTGCAGCTTGCTCATCAGTTCAACGTTTCTGTATCTCTGTCTGTGCCTTTATCTCCAGTAGACACCTTTCTGGGTTTCTCCATTTGCAGCTCTAAGCAGTATACATGTCTGAGTCTCTACTCCAAGCAAACTGCACACAGTCCCTGCAGGCCTCAAGCCCAGCCTCTCACTGCTAGAAGTAGTACATAAACAGGCCAAACACAATTCTCAGCTCCAGTCATTTATCAGGTGTAAATTGATCAAACTGCTCTAGTGGTTAACTCTTTCACACCTACTGGTTCACATGGGGTCATATTACCTAGATGAGGTCATAGGTTAATATTTCCCCAGCTCCAGGCTAGGAGTCTCTCTGGCTAATAATAATCCATTTTATTGTATTGCCTGCTCTCTCTCTCTCTCTCTACAGTGGATAATGAGTCCTAACAATAGCTGTGGCAGTCTGTTTCCCTTTAAACCAGTAAAAAGTTCTGGAGTTCACTGGCCCCCAAGCTCCAAGTACCTGGATTTTAACCCCCAGTATACTTCTAACTAAAATCAATGTATTCTGGATACTCAAGTCCTATCATTAACAGATTTTGGTCTTTAACCCACCCTCGCGGGTTCCAAGGTCCATGAAGTTGTGAAAGTCCCCAAAGTCTCAATGTCCATAAGGTTGTGACAGTTGCGACACAACACAAGCAGAATGAATTCACAGAATATATATACAGGAAGTAGGGTGTATAAAGAGTAGCACCAGATCGAATTAAGTGGTTGCACCAAAATTGAAAGGATGACATGCTGCAGACATTTCTGGAGGGGAAATGAAAGTCCCCTGCTGCAAATAACAATTCAACATATGAACCTGGAACATTAGAATTACGACCAAGCAAACTGGATGTGGTCAAACAGGAGATGACAAGATTAAAACATTAATATCATGGCAAATAATGAACTCAAAAAAGGACTGTAATGGGACATTTCATATCAAACAGCCACCAGATCTCCTACTGTGGTTAAGAATCCCGCAGAACAAATGGAGTCCTTATTGAACTGTTCAAAACCCTATGATGAGGTGATGATGCTGTGAAAGTGTTGCTTGCATTATGCCAACAAATTTAGAAAACCGATTATATAGACAGACCGTTCATTTTTCCCTCCATGCATATGGAGACTTAATGACTAGTTGTGCGTATATATTTTTATGTATATTATAGTTCTAGGATACTAAGGCCTCTATAGCATTTCCATAATCCTCTTGGGGAAATGGTTATACCCAGAGTGTCTGTGTCTTCATTCTCTTCATGTTGCCAGCTCTGTGGTTGTTTATATTATTTTTTTCAGTAATTCAGTATTTACCTAAGTCTTATATTTTTTATAGAATATAAATTAGTTTTCAGTTTAATATGGTTTTAAATAAAAACAACTGGGCAGTAGGCTTGTTAATATGATTTAACGTCATTGAGGGCTAATCAAGGCTAGCTTTGATACAGCTTTTGAACATGAATCGATCTAATCACTCTTTCATATTTGCTGAATTCCAGTTAAGACAGCAATATAGGTTTTTAGATGTACTGCTCCTTGTGCATTACAACAAATCAGAGTTATTGAAGAATTAAGGAATGGTAGTTTGACTGTAGGCATCACAAACATGAGTCCCAAAACACCTGGATATTATTTTTAATTGACAGCAGTTCCTATAGAACCTTAAGATTAAGAGAAATAAAGACAGACGACACACCATTTACTTCAGTTGTCGCTAGCTACTCAATAGGACTTATAAAATGGGACAAGGAATACCTCCTATGATGCCTTACAATCTTGATACCTTTGCTAAATTGCTTGCCAAGTAAGAAGGAGTACTGCTTGGGTAATGTTAGAAGAGTAAAGACCAGGCAGTTCCTGTAGAATATCAAAATTAAAATTTATATTTTCAATATAGAAACATAAACCTTAATTTTGGTGCTCAAAAAGCAGGGGAACGGGCAGCAATAACAAGTTATACCACCATAATGCTATCATTATTAGATAAATGTTGGATGATGAGGCACTGCTTTTTTCTGAGATGGGCAGTCTCTGTCATTTTGGATTTGTCAAGGATAAGGAGACCATTTATTAAAGATGAGGAGTGGTCTAGTAAGAGGATACTAGAGAGGCTGTATAGCTTTTAATGTGTATTGAGAGACAGAATTGATCTTCAAGAGTCATATGATTTCACCTTAGGCCACAATCAATATAAATTTGCAATCCACCGGTGAGGCTGTTAATCTTTCCTAGCAATTATTCAATTGCCATGCATTTGACAGAATGGGGAATATGGTATGGACTTATGAACTATGCTCCAATGGTATAAACTACAGTAGTCTGTGGAAAAAAAGAAAAAAAAAAAAGCTTTGTGGTTAGAGAAATCCTGACTTAAATATAGTTTTACTGATTAATGTAAGTTCATCAAGTATATGAGTTATCGGTCACCCACTTGTTGCTTCTATCCTGCAAACTACACGCAGGATATTCACGTTACACAAATAGATCCACTGTATTTAAATCACATATATAGTTGTCAGCAGGCGGGTTGGCAAAACCCGTTGCTAACGCCGGTTGCGATGAGGAGCGCCTTTGGCACGCCTTGTGCTGGTGGAGATAAGCGTCATCCCTACAACCCCGTACCACTTTTGGACCGCAAAGCGAGGGGCCGCATTTGCTGAGGTGGAGGCTCCCACGTCTGCTGCAATGAACCCAAGACTCATTGCACACCGCCAATGCCCACAAAACACCCAATGACTAAATACAGACTTACACACAAAATACGAGCCGCGGGACAAAAAAAAAAATATTGCAATAAAAACGCCAAAGCCCCTCATAACGAGCGCCAACGGTGCTCATAGCACACAAACTACACCAGGGGTCAGCCTTGCAATAAGTGCAAAAAGAAGATCAGCGCGGGCCTTACAATGACAGCAAAAGCGCCTTTAATAACAAAAAATACCCCAAACAGGCTCGCAATGAGTGCCACTGTCTGTGGCAAACAGCATTACCTGCCTAACAATTTTATTGCCCCGTCATTTTTGACGGGCAAGTCGCTAGTGGATAATATTTTGAAGAATTACCATTGAAAACAGGTTTTGAGAATGTAAGAAAAAAAAAATGTAATATGGCTGTTAATGAAGGACCTTTTTCTGGATTCTGCGGATTGAACACCTGAGGTGTAGGGACATCCTTAATGCACAGGAAAAGTTTATCTGCACAGTAGAAATGTGGCAGCTAAAACAGATTCAATCTTCTACATAGTGCTTATTTTCAGAGCACCTTATGTTTGATTTTAAGCTTACCATTATTTGAAAGGCTCCAACTTATTCCATAGCGCTGTACAGGCGTTCCTTTATAGTACTTAGTATTTATAACTAGACATAAATCATTGGTGGGTGGATGTGGACAGGGTAGATGGGAGGTCATGTTATATGTGCTTATAGACAGAAGAGTGGTGTTTTTTGCTTCTGAAAACATATTCCGAGTTGTCACACTCAGTTATTGAAAACGTTAATTAAAAATAAAAAACTGGCATTAAGCATACAAACTGAGGAGCAAGGGTTGCTCCTACTCACTACATGTAGAAATGTTTAATTTTTTTCTTTAAATGCATACTAAGTTTCCCTTTTTTCTAATCGAACACATGCTGCTTATATCAGACACACACAAATTACATTGATTCTTTCCATATACATACAGATTTATTTTATTTATAAATACAACTTTACACACACCAGAGCTGCTTACATAGGTACCTGATACTTACCAATAGAAACACTGCATTCATATATGGATTTTAACCCTTTACTAACATTGAAGCCCGCAGCAGAGATCTATAGATCTGACTGTTCCAGATTCCTTCTACAGGAGGACTACATATCCCATGATTCCTTCCTGCACAAACTGCCACCACTGATTGTTACATTGTACTAAAATGTATTAGCTGCCTTTGATTTGCCAAACAAAAATAAATTAATGTTATGCTAATTTTAGCAAGAGTGTTAACAAAAGCTGCTGCTTGCAAACTCTAGAGATTTAGCAAAGAGCAGGGCAAGTTGGTTACTATTTATTTTGGATTTTTTTCATGCAAAATATGTTTTTATACCCTACCAATTCTCCTCTATCAGATGCATTCATAATCCAAGACTTTAATATATGCCTTAAAGAAAAATTTTGAACAAGTTCTATTACACATCTAGAAATTCTATTACAAATCTAGAGAAGGCATTAGCCAACAATAATTAATTAAAAATATTCATTGAACTTCATCTATGCGGATAATAAAACAGTTAGGAAAGGGTCCCCAGTATAAGCTGCAATTATGCACACATTTTATCTTTAATCATTCATGGAAATGGGATGGGCTGAAGGAGAAAAAGGATGCACAAAAAAAATATATAATATTAATATTTATTGGTTAAATTTGATGGCAAACATAGCTGCATATTTTAGAAGAGGGAGGAGGTTGGTTAGAATATCAGGTGTGATTTTTAACATGAATGTGATCTTGTGTTTGCTTTAACAGAGATCAAGTAACAGGAAGGGGTTGGAGATTTTCATCATCCAGATGGAAGATCGAGAAGAAAGGCAGAAGAAAAGCTTTCAACAGCGAGAACACAACATTACTTATTGATGTGATGTGCAGGTCCATTTGTAGGCGTTATGGAATGAGGGTCAGTCATTTCTCACACACACACACACACACACACACACCCTACAGCCAACACTACACTCTACAAATACAAATCACAAATTTGAACAAAATACAATTATTCAGGTGCAATTTACATCAGTCAGAAAAATACTTGCATCTCGTCACATGAGCTTGAAAAACTAAGTTTTACCCTAACATGTTTATTAAGAAGATGACACATATATAATCACCCTCAGAGGCCTTTATTATTTTACTTCTGTAGTATGGATCAAACATTAAACCACCTAGTCATGATAAAATGATGGAATTATTGGAAAATCTAGGAAAGTAAAAAGGTTGTAAACAGTACAAGGAACAGATACTTGGGAGAGTCACTCACGCACTAACACATACCAATCATACATTATGGCTGGTCTCATGCCAATTTCTTATGGGAAACAAAGAGAGGTTCATTAGACTCCAGTGAGCAGTCAAACCTGTTTAGGAGCATACCAAAGAAAAACAGCTTGATTTGCAGTGACAGCAATGCACGCGTTCTTAAAGTGTATTGAAGGGAATTAACCCAGGGGAACAAAAAGTACAATTTTATTTAATAATTAAGTAACTTAATTATAACTAGATTACACTGCACATATGTAACCACTGACTAGAAGAAAACAGATAACACTAGCTTAAAATATCAAGATGAGCCCAATGTTCAGTCATACTTATAAACTTCTTATAACAAATGTTTAATGGTTATAGAAGCTTCTATTTAATAATGAAAAGTCGGAATTAAACAGAGGTGCCATGCATTCAGTATGCTCAATTCAAGAATTTGAAATAATGGGGGGAAAAAAAATGTATTCAGAAAGATAAAATATACATATTTGCCCATTACACACAGTTATGGGTTTTATCAATCTTAAAAATCTTCTCATATTATTGGAAATATGTGAAGATAAGTGAAAGAATTTCAAAACGGAGATAAAATTATTCAAGCCTTACCAAGACAATCTAACCAATGTTATTGTGACTGAAATCGGTCTCTTCTTTTAAGTAGTGATCAGGGGTACAGCAATGGTCAATAATGCGATAAACTAATTAACGTTTTTAAATTATAATTTTCTAGTTAAAGATTTGCTTTGCTGCTGTTTGTATATGTACTGTTCAGGTTAATTAATGATGAGCCCCGAAACGGGTACACTGGCTTTTTAAGTGGGAGATAATCTCATTTAGCTGTATTGCAAAGCAATATGAAAGTTGTGCATCACATAATTAAGATGGTAAGAAAAATGAGGCTGCCTATATACATAGTAAAATGTTTGTAGGACCTATAAGCCCTTCTTAAATTCCATTGAGAGGAAGATTTACAGCCTTATTAAATTGCAATTCGGCAAATTCGAAAGAGCTCTATATAAGCACATAGCGTATTTTTTTTTTACAAAAGTTTTTAGTTAGTGAACTTCTATCCAAAAGCAGGGTCTTCACTAACTAAACACTTCTGTAAAAAAAATATGCTCTGTGCTTATATAGAGCCCTTTAGAATTTGCCAAATTGCAATTTAATAAGGGTGTGAATGTCTATGTATACAAACCGGTGAATCAAATTATTCTAAGTACCTCTTTTTTGTAAAATCTATTGGGATATAATTGCAGAATTCAGCCAAAGCTTCTAAGGTGGCTGCAATCCAGCATGAAAATATTACCTAATCAATCGTGCTGAAGTCACTTTTCCAATAAAGCACTGGATATTTCACTATCCAGCGCCACAAAGCAACCAAACACAATAGCACCCACAAACTGCTTCAGCTAGCACATGAAGGCCTCTTGTAGGTCACATACGTTTATATCCTGACGGAATCTGACTTAGACCTGGACTGATCTGCTCCTGTTCAACCCTTTGTCATACAACAAAGAGAGGCAGACAACCTCGCTAACAACTGAAGTGACACAACTAAGGCGGGTGATCAGAGTTAATGCTGAAGTTCTAGAGTTAGATGAGAACAAGAACAGATAGAATAAAAAGAACAGCCTTACATTCAGTAACCATTACACAACGTGCTGGGGAGCGTCACTGCAGTCTAGAAGACATCATTGGTTTCAATAAGTGAGAAACTGAAACAAACAAAACCAGCTTTCTTGTAAAACAGCAGATTTTAAAACTGATAAAAACAAAATAGACAACTGTGTTCATTTAGATAGCAACAGACACCCCAAACTGCAAAGAAGGAATTCCAAAAAATATATATATATTTTTTTTTTCCTTCTAATAAGATAAGAAATGATCTTGTGAAATTTACTCCAAAAATAGCTGTTTTCACCACAATCTATAGGCTTGAGCTCCTCTCATCTTTTACAAAGTGTGAGGTATATTTACTAAGCTGTCACAGAGCTTGCAATGAGGTGTGAAGGTATTGGATACAGTGATGCATCACATCCACAGCAGGCACAGTTGTAGGAGCTAAAATAGTTTGGAGGCGATGGAGCGGCCTCTCTACACATACATTTGTCCTCTTCATACCCCCTAGTTCCTACACCCACAACTAACGCACAGTAATCTGTTTCTGAGGCAAAATAATGTGTCTTTACACCTGGAGTGGGCAATTGCCAAAGCAGTCTTTAGCCTGTTCTCTGGAGTGGACAGCATGTCCCTCTCAAACAGCATTAGTCTCCTACCACCCTAATAGAGCACTTGTTCTTAAGAAACAAAAACTACCACTTACTATCTTTATATCATTCATTAATCCACCTCTAAGTCTATTCCACTATTATTTTGCTACATCGTCAACATAAGGGTTACACATTGTGTGGCTCTTTTATGGACTCCAGAGCGACATATACAACCCTTCAAGGTAATTAGTCTTTTCATCTCTGCTCTATTCTTTAGAAAACAAAGCTCTGCAGCCAATAGGTAGTGACAGAATAAGGAGTGAAGCTTAGACATGTTAAAGCATCTGTCACTATTCTGATTCAACAAGCTGCTGATCTACTGCCCACTGTGTGAGTTTAAAGTCAATGATCGAACATAAGTTTAGATATTTGAAATAACTATTTGCGAATATCAAATGTAAAATGTTAATTAGAACTGTGAGCGGAGGCAAATTATATATAAATTTGCCTCCGCTGTAAACATTTCATGATCACTAAAGTACAACCAACTTATTGGTGACTGTGTCCTTTTATTAAAATGTTTTGACATCCAGGGGTGGGGAAAAAATGTATCACTTTGGAGCCTATGATTTTTTTTTTTTAGGTGCTAAACAGGCTGTTATTAGGAACCTCTAAGGAAGCCATTTATAGAGATATTACTATGGAAAAATATTTAGGAGCCAGGAGAGAAGTTCAGGAACCTTGGCTCCCAGGAAACTTCTACTACTGATAATATCCACACTATCTGTAAGGTTAGCACGTATTACTATAATACATCATAAGTAGACATGCCCTGCATATACATCATTAAAAGTAAAATGGCAACTGTATTCAATTTGACGTCTGAGTTCACAAGCAGGGCCTTGTCATAACGAGCACTACTTCCTGCACGTTGCTATACGAACAAGGCAGGAAGTGTTTGGTGTGTACTGCATAGCAGATGGAAAAAGCTGCATGAAACCAGTGGAACATTACAACAGAAAAATGGAAAGATCATCTGACATCATGGGTAAAGTTCAAGAGTCAAGTATGCAAGGACTGAAGATCATAAGGAAAGCCTAAAAAAACAGTCCATTTAGAGGCATAGGCCTGTTTGTTAGTCTACACTGGTGGGTGGTCATTTAATACGGAGGCATTTAAAAAAAAAAAAAAAGTGATATTATGAACATATCACATATACATATTAGAGTCAACAAGCTAGATCTCGTAAAGCAAAATAATGCAATGCTGCATTCTAGCCCTATAAACTATTAAGTGAATATTGAAGGTTTCTGGGTTTTACCGAGTATGTAAGTTTACCTGCATGCATGTATTTACTTGTATGCATTTTATTTTAAGAGTAATATTTTTTTTTTTTCCAGATTTCTATTTTTGCTGCCTAAAATCATACATATAGTCCATGCATGGGTCTGCCCACTACAGTTAAGGACCATTAAGAATCTGCATGATTTTAGGCAGTAAAAAGAAAGCTTTTAAAGGCTTCTTAATAAAGCAAAGCACATACAGGAGGAGGTCCTCAGGTTACAGAGGACCTGATTTACAGACAAACCGTACTTAATAAGGTCTAAAGTTTTTGGTACGAGTTTGTTTGAATTAACAGAGAACAGAATAATTTCTGAAACTTATTATTACAGTAGAGGGGTCTTATTACAGTACTACACATTATTACCACGTGCCATTATAGTATTGTTATTATTAGTCAAGGATCCAAGTTACATACAAATCTGAGCTAAAGACATTCTCAAGAACGTATATCATCTGTAACCTGGGGACTAGCAGTATGTGTAAATACATAGTACATACTGTACCTACTATAATCCAGAAAGCTTCCATAACATTGAAGAATAGTTGCATAATATACAGGACACATACTTCTACAACACTGGTGATTAGTATTTAGGCTACATAACAATCACTCCACACTAAAAGGGAAGCTCATTAGTTTACAATGACAAACCTATCTGAGATAGCAGCAGGCAAGAAAACAAAATTAAATCCGACAGTAAACAATAATTGCATATAAAAGTTGCAAAGATTGCATTTGTTTATTTTTTTTTCTAAAAATATTTTGCCTATTACATTTAGTTATTAAAAAAAAAAAGGATTATATAAAAACAACATGACTAGAGAAGACCTTCCATTGTCTCCTGCTTTCCCTCTTACAATGTCTTTTCCCTTTTGGAAAAGGATATTTGGCAGATTAACCCAACCTTTAAAGTAAGCTTTATGCGGTAACCTTTGGGAAGAATACACCTTTTATGAACTGACATCAACCATAAATATACAGTGGACCCTTGGTATCGTCGTTAATTGGTCCAGAAGGCATGACCAGTGGCAAAAATGACGAGCACCAAACTCTCAAAGAGTAATGTAAATTGGTTTTAGCAAGTACAATGAGTATCGAGAAAGAGTTGAATGCCAAAGCATTTTCTGCTCATCTTTTGCACATGTTGAATACCAAATTTGACGAGTTTTGAGGTAGACCAGTACTGAAGGACCACTTATATAGTTTCCCTTTCCTCCGACAGCATATTTAACCATTCTTCCTTTACATATCTATGCACTGTCAAATGATTCTGTGTTTACATAATTTCCTAATACAATATGATCTTCCATGACACTGGATGGTACAAAGCACCACGTATCAAGACATGAATGTGGCTGTGTTAGGAAAATAATTATACCATATCTGTATCATGCTGAAATATGTGGATCAATTCGGGAAAATAAGTAGTAGTTCTGTCTCATATTGTGTTTCTCTTATCCTTTATAAAAACATCTTACAAAGTTGCAATAAAGATCAGATATTCAATAAAATGCGATAAAGTATTACTCTCCTGCTCAAAATATTAGATTATTATAATTAACAAGAAATACATGTATAGAGGAAATTACTACACTAACATTTCAACTTTTGTTTTATATAATCAAATTTTTCTTTTGGAAAATATATGTACTAGTCTTATCTGTATCAGCAGGCATGCTGCATCCTTAAAGGTATATGAAAGTGAGGTGGGTTATGAATGCATCCTGTAGAATGTATCATAACCCACCTAGCAAAAAAGGTTTGCAAAAAAAAAAAAAAAAACTGTGCGGTGGCTGATGTAGACACCCACAGCAATTGCACTGCACATTAAAAAAATGTACCCGATATAAAAGCTGCTGATTGACTAAAGGAAAGGAAAGTATCTGAAATCATGTGACTTCCCACAGTAGGGCAGAATTCAAGTGGTAACTGAGCATGTAGGCACCATCCCCAGGCCAAAAGATACAATGTATTACTTATGCTAATATTCCCTGGGAATTTCAGGGGCGTGGCAACATTGAGAGAAAAAGTTTGCAAATGCAAGAAATTCAGCAAACTTCAGGCCAACGGGTTTAACGGTTTACTTTGAAAAAATTCAAACATTTTTCAGACACTATAAATTCTACTCTATTAGATGCATTAATAACCCAGCTCACTTATATATACCTTTAACTTTCCTCTTTCAAACAACTGCTTAATGTACATAAAAAGAGGGAGAGTACGGGGAATCCAGAGCCACCGCACCGAATTGTACCAAAGTGATTGTGCAATCAGTCTGTATCAATGACATGTACAAAGTCAGATTTTTCCCACCATCAACTTTCTGCCTTTATCCTTTCACTAAACAGAAATATCCTTCTCATGTGAAGCTTCAGCAGTGTGACAGTTAAAGGGAGGGAGCAACGTGGGCTGCAAAATACAGGAGACAATGTCAGCATTATATGTAGGAGTAAAACAGATTTTCAGGAGAGAGTAAAAATATCTAATATTGAACAGAACTTTAGAGAAAAAAAAATATTAGTCATATTATAATGGAACATTGTGCACAGGCAGATCTAGGTAGAACAGGAATACATACCATGAGAAGTTCAAATATTAACTATTTGAATAAACAAATTCTGGAACGCAAAGCAAGAAACAAAAAAACACAGAAGAAAGGTTTATATTCGCCAAATGCCTTATTCTTCTTTGGTTTGAGAAATGAGATAAAAAAAACATGCTGTTACCTGCAATTGCATCTCATGAATATACATAGTATTTGATTAAACTTTTTATGTGAAATACAGATTGTTTTTTTTTATATTGGAAAAACGCAAACCCAGTAGATTATGATTACAGATTATGAGGTGAAAGGTAGAACTATACAACATGAATTAATAACATATTCTGAGTTAGTGTCTACGGACTTAGCAAGCGGTTTCTCTCATTTAGAGAGGCAGTGCAAATTTAGATGAGATCTGGGTGTGCACGCACTTTTTCCTGAAAGCATATTATCTATGTATGCCAAATGTCAGCTGACACTGTGACAGAATTTACTTCTTATGGTTGTAAGAGCCCAAGAAGAACATTTCAGTAGATAGGAGGAGAAAAACTTCCATCTGGTCAAGCTTTCACTGCTGCTATAGAATGGACAAACAGGACAGAGAGGACAAAAGACCTCTTCAGTTAATAATATTTAGTTACTAGATTGCATTGTCTGTTATACTTCTGGTCAGTCAGTCACAATGTACAGGCATTTCAAATTTACACAACCAAACAGGGATCTATGAAAGAACGCCGAGCTACATTAATGATCACTGCTGGATAAGACCACGTCTTCTGTGGTGTGTCACACAGCCAACCTGAGGGCCTGACACACAGCCAACCTGAGGGCCTTAAAAAAGGACCACGCTTTGGTAAAAACCTCACGATTGATATACAAGCATCTTAGAATACTAGATGGTCTGTAACTTGGGAGGGGTGGGGTGGAGTGGGGGGTATCCTATGGGAATCCCCTTCTGGATCGCTACCTTGTCATGGTGAATGGGTTTGCATACCTCAATGAAGCTCTGAGCTATACCATGTAGGGTCACCAAATATGTGCAGCTCATAGCAAAGGAGAGGTCGGACAAATTGTGATTCCCTGGAGAAGGAACTGGCAGCCCACTCCAGGTTCTTTGGTTGTGCTGATCCATAATGTTATCTTGGCAAATATATAATTGCGCCAGCTATTCTGCAGGCCATATGGCCATGGAGAGTCAGACACAACTGAACAACAACAATCCTATGGGACCTTATTTTGAATTTGACTCTTATTGTCAAGGAGTTGTTTGAAGAAGGGCCTATTGCAACAGAAGTCAATATAGTTTCTTATGTGCGTGCATTGAACCTCCACTTAGCCAAGTTTCTAATACTTTTACAAACAAAAGGCAAAATATCCATCAAAGCAAAACTGAATTCAGTAGTTTAAGTTAAATATTTACAGCCTTTAAATGGTTTTAACTGTGTAAACACTTTTGTCCATTACTAAGTGAAGTTCTTCAAAAGAGCATACTACAAATTAACAATTAATCCACATATTACAAAGATCAGGGGAGATTGAAAAAGGTTGAACTTGATGGACTAAGTATTTTTTCAACCTCGATTACTATGTAACTCTATTATAAATATTGCACGCCAGTGGTCATATAATAGAAATGGCTCATTGAAACTCTTCAGAGATTATGGGATAGCAAGTATAAAGATCATTATGTACCAAATTGCGTTCCTGTATTTTCAATATACTGTTTTCAATAATTACAACTGATAACGGGAACCTCTCTTTTCAATTTTATAATGAAACTATTCTTATCGGGCCAATAGGAAGTAGAAATAAAATATTATTTATCAGTGCCACTTGACCGCAGCAGTTTAATAAATATATATATATATATATATATATATATATATATATATTTTTTTTTTTTTTTTTTACTTTCTAAAATAAAAGCGGTCCATCATCATTCCTGTTGTACAGTGAATACATTGTAAGTATGGCCATCGGTGTTTAGAGGCTAAACATTCCAAAATACACACAAAAATACCATTACAGAATTAAGACAGATAACCAGTTTTGCACATGGAATTAATATTTGCAAATTCTATGTTGGTTTCTATAAATTGTCACAGTTTCCTTGCAAGATACAATGAATTGGAAAAAAAAACAACTAAACCCACAAACTAAAAAAATGCAAATGCTCAGCACACCCTGCAATCTTTTCCCCTGTTACTGGTTAGAACTCAATTGATATAGATCATTAGGCAGTAAAAACCATTATCTCTTTCACAGGAAATTACAACATTCAGGACTAATGTAAAGTGATTGTGCACAGCGTGATTTCTTTTGGGATCAGAAAGGTACTTAGAGTAGGGGGGAGTGTTTCAATAGCAGGTCTGAAGGTCCAGCAGGTGTCTCAGATTGAGGATACTTACAAAAGTAAACTGAACATGTATATGGCCTACTATAAACGTGTGTGTACACACACACACACACACACACACACACACACACACACACACACACACACACACATATATATATATACATACACACATACACACACAATCATCTTCTAAAGTAATAGCAACTGTTAGGCATGATGCACAAGTTTCTTGAAAAAAAAAAGGTAACCTGAACATGTATATTCGGTATTATAAACATGTGTACGTGTCTCATTAAACGTATGGTGGGCTGAAGAGTGATATAAGCCCTCCACATACAGAGAGAATGTGCCTAGTGCATTGTGGTCTCATTTGTATGTCACAGTTCCCAGTTTCCCAGAGTGCAGTGCAACAACTGGATTTCTGAGAAACTTGAGCAGGAAATATTTTTAGACATTCAAATAGAATCACAAATGCACTATCCATTTTCTGTACTACAAATAATAATTATAATAAAAATAGTTAAAATAAATAATATATACATATATATATATATATATATATATATATATATATATATATATATATATATATATATATATATATATATATATATATAAATAAATAAATAGTGAGGTAGCTGTGAAAGTCCAGTAATCTAAGTGAATAATCAGAATATTGCAGTATATAATGATTTTTTTTTATTGGACAAACATATTCATAATAATAATAATAATAATAATAATACCAATAACAATAACGACCTCTTAGAAAAGCAACCTCTCTTTGTCAGTAGAAATACTAATTTGAGGTTCCCATTGAAAGAAAGAATGTCCAAGTGACAGAGAGAGAGTCTCTTTGATATATAAAATTATAGTTAATTTATAACGCGCCAACATAAGTTAAATTCAGACAAAGATCCATACAAATTAACATATAACAAAGCACGGAGGGCCCTGTCTTTGAGCTAGGAATCCAACTTGTGTGTGTGTGTGTGTGTATATATATATATATATATATATATATATATATATATATATATATATATATATATATATATATATATATATATATATATATACACACACACACACACATCTTGTAAAGTAATACGATGGTAAAAAGTAAATATGATGCACTACATTTTTTTTATTATTATATTTTT
Organism: Discoglossus pictus; assembly: GCA_027410445.1. Taxonomy (NCBI): domain Eukaryota; kingdom Metazoa; phylum Chordata; class Amphibia; order Anura; family Alytidae; genus Discoglossus; species Discoglossus pictus. The sequence goes on from CM050163.1 coordinate 446,284,441, forward strand.
TGAAGGTTGTAAATGATAATTTGGTTTTCATGATGATCACATTGAATGAACATGTATCCTGTGCACACTATAATAATCTAATACACAATGTGTTATCCTCACACAGCACCTCCCTTACATAACATACAATTATACATCATCTGCCTGTGTGTGCGGTGTGACATAGCACAGCCTGCACCTGGGTGACTCATCCAGGCTATAATTGGTGATTTCCTCACTTCCAACCCCATGACTGTGAGCCATACTGTATAATGTGAGCAGGCAGGCGACTCCGGCAGCGCACGGGTTAAGAGGTTTAGGGTTATATAATAAGAGCGCTGGATGCAATGTATCACACACAGAAAGGAGTTCAGGAGAGCATTGTAACAAGGTGCAGAACTTACCTGGCCAGGGCAGTGACCCGCCTGAGAGGTCCAGTCAGGGAGTGCTGGGGCCACAGGAGGGTCAGGCTCCTGTCACTGCTGGGGGGAGTCCTGGGAACTAGAGGGGGCTGTGCTGCGAGGAGGGTCCGGCTCCTGTCACTGCTGGGGGGAGTCCTGGGAACTAGAGGGGGGCTGTGCTGTGAGGAGGGTCCGGCTCCTATCAGCTCTGGGCGGGGGTCCCGGCCCCTGTCAGTGCTGGTGGAGTCCTGCGAACTAGAAGGAACTGTACTGTGAGGAGGGTCCGGCTCCTGTCACTGCTGGGGGAGTCCTGGGACTAGAGGAGGGTCCGGCTCCTGTCACGGCTGGGGGAGTCCTGGGAACTAGAAGAGGGTCCGGCTCCTGTCACTGCTGGGGGAGTCCTGGGACTAGAGGGGGGCTATGCTGTGAGGAGGGTCCAGCTCCTGTCACTGCTGGGGGAGTCCTGGGACTAGAGGAGGGTCCGGCTCCTGTCACGGCTGGGGGAGTCCTGGGACTAGAGGAGGGTCCGGCTCCTGTGACGGCTGGGGGAGTCCTGGGAACTAGAGGAGGGTCCGGCTCCTGTCACTGCTGGGGGAGTCCTGGGAACTAGAGGGTGTCCGGCTCCTGTCACTGCTGGGGGAGTCCTGGGAACTAGAGGAGGGTCCGGCTCCTGTCACTGCTGGGGGAGTCCTGGGAACTAGAGGAGGGTCCGGCTCCTGTCAGTTTGTGCTCAGAGTGGGGGAGGTCCCGGCTCAGTAAGGAGGAGGAGTGTCCCACTCCTGTCAGCCAGGAGTGTGAGTGTAGGAGGAGGGTCCCGGCTCAGCTCTGACACTCCCGTGTGTCCCAGCCTGGCTGCTTCTCACAGCTCCGCGCGGGACTCTTTCTGACCCCTCACGGCCCCCATCCCTTCCTCAGAGAAGAGAGTTTTCTGAGAGAGCAAAAAAATGGAACCTTCTGCGCGATGAGAGCTCCCTGCCTAGGCCAGAGCGGTCGAGCACCGATCTCGATTCTATTTTCCAACTCTCTGCCTATCGATGCGTACGCGTGTGATTGCTCCTGCCGCTTGGAATGGGGAAGTGCGTGCTTCTTGTGTTATTACATTTTTGGAGACCACGTGAGGCCTCAGACTCCTCCCTGTTCAGTGACATTCTGGAGTCTGTGTTAACAACTAATGCTATTTTTAGCCCATCGGGTTACTTGTTAACCCAAACAATGCCAGGGCTCTGCAGTCTTGATGCTGTCCATGCTGTATTATAGATGTCCATTTAATTATTGTTTATATAGTGGATTCCAGCACTTTACTATGGCCACGGTGATCTAAAGCACAGCACCCATGATTTCTTGTTCCTCCCACAGTATATACATATATTACAACTGCACAGTCGTGACTGGCAAATATACATACAGTATAAGTGACTCACACAGACTTACACACACTATTGCAATGACTCATCTCAGTGTAATACATCATCTTCTAAGTATTAGTTGTACACTTTTGTGTAATATCAAATATTAAAAAGAATCCATTTAAACGTACACCATGTGTTGTGTGGCATAAACATCTCTATATATTGGTGATATGGGGGCGTATGGTGAGAAAGTGGGTCATGACATAAAAGGGATCGTCCTGGTTCTGTGCTGTTTCAGTTTCTACTTACTCTACTGCCCTCTACTGTAAGAATCCTGCATCTAATACTGGAGGAGAATGTGAGAATACTGATAACACATACTCTTACTGTCATCAGTAGTAGTTGTTGTGGTTGTTGTTTAGTCGTTCAGTTGTGTCCGACTCTGTGTGACCCCCCTGGACCACAGAACGCCAGGCATAACTTGTCTCTGCTTATGCTTATCCATTACGTTTTCATGACATGGGATGGCAGTTATTTCTTAAATGGGCCATGATTTGTCTTACCTCTCTGCTATGACCTGTCCATTTTGAGTGACCCTACATGGTATAGCTCACAGCTTCAATGAAGTACACAAGCCCCTTCACCACCACAAGGTAGCGATCCAGAAGTGGGTTAACACTAGTAGTATTTTACAAAGCAATCTACTGGTGGAATAAGATATTTGGAATCTGATATAAAATAGCTCTCCAATGTTCAAATCATACATATACTAAACACATTTATCCATTTACACCAATATAAAGTTACTAAAACTTATCAATACAAAGGTTACAGTGTGGCAACTACCCTTAGTTATCTAGAAAAATACTTTTAATAATAAACATTGTTGCACTTAACATTCACACCCAATACTGCAAAATGTCAATATTTTATTAAAGGTATATGGAAGTTTCCCTGTTTGTACCTTTTTCTAATCTAACACATACTGCTTATATCAGTCACACATATTACATGGAGTCATTCTATACACATGCACATTTATTTAAAAATAAAACTTGTTTTCCACACCCCAGAGCTACTTACATAGGCGCAGTGTAACTACCAATAGAAACTCTGCATTTAGGTACAGATTTGAACCCTAAACTAACCATCAACCTAGCAGCAGCTCAATGCAGAGATCTACAGATCAGTGCCTGGACTCCTCCCTGCTTCCTTGGGCTGGGCATTACACATCTTATAATGCCTTTCTGCACAAACTGTCACCACTAAATGAAACAATGTTACAGCTAGCTGTCTGTGATTGGCCAAAACGAATTAAGAATTTTATGCTAATTTTAGCGGAGATATCCAGGGGTAAAACTCTCAAAAAACAACAAGAGATTTAGCAAACTTTAGAGTGAATTTGTTAATGTTTATTTTGGTATTTTTTTTCATGCAAAAAATATTTTCACACTACCGATTAGCCTCTATTAGATACATTCAGAATCCAGGAAACTTAAATATGCCTTTCAATACTTTACCAATTTACCCCACATCAAGTTACTAAAACTTTTCACTGCAAAGGTAATAGTATTGCAACTACCCTTAGTTATCTAGTAAAAATGCTCTTTATAGCACTGCTGCACTGAGTATTCATTCCCAAAACATCAATACTTTATTAATAAATAAAACAGAAATAACTAGATATTTATTAACCAGATTACTAATCTCTAACATGCAATACTTGTGGGTTTTACATATAAGTAATATAAATACACTACAGTACTTCCCAGTGCAGAGCACACTCAATAAGACAAACAGTGCACAGAAGAAAACCCACCAATGAACAGCCCACTGCATGCACAGCTTAGCAAGCAAGCCCGCCCTCATGGCTCCTAAGAAAGAGGGTGACCAGCACAGTGCCTGAGTGTAAAAAAGTTTATATATCCCTAATTCTCAAAAGTAGCCCGGCTATTATAAAGTTATGTTGTTAATATTGAGCGAGTAGTATTTGTTAATACAAATGTAGTATGACAACACGTGCTTTTTTGTTAGTTTTGTGTATATTGTTTTTCGGGCATTACTTTGGACACCTATAGCGGTGATACAGGAAGTAAGGCTGCTCAAGGCCCCCGTTGCTGTGCGGCGGTTGTTGTATCTGAGCTGACGGTTCTCGCGCGCGGATGCTATAGGTAGAGACAACATTGTGACCGTCAGATTCCACGCTGCTGTCGGTGAGGCCCGGGGTGGTACGCTGTGAGGAGCACAGAGCGGCGGTGCGGGATCCCTCGGTAGCTGCCATCATGACTTCGGTCGGTGTGCTGTCCCCGGCCGCCGCGGCCACTGATTATTATGAAGAGGAGGAATTGGAGAGTGCTGAGGAAGAGGATGACCGGAGCTTCAGGGGCCGGGAGTCTGACGAGGGTGAGTGACTGGGCACCAGGGGCTGGCACCCGAGGGTGAGTGACTGGGGCACCAGGGGCTAGCACCCGAGGGTGAGTGACTGGAGCACCAGGGGCTGGCACCCGAGGGTGAGTGACTGGGGCACTAGGGGCTGGCACCCGAGGGTGAGTGACTGGGGCACCAGGGCCTGGCACCCGAGGGTGAGTGACTGGGGCACCAGGGCCTGGCACCCGAGGGTGAGTGACTGGGGCACCAGGGCCTGGCACCCGAGGGTGAGTGACTGGGGCACCAGGGCCTGGCACCCGAGGGTGAGTGACTGGGGCACCAGGGGCTGGCACCCGAGGGTGAGTGACTGGGGCACCAGGGGCTGGCACCCGAGGGTGAGTGACTGGGGCACCAGGGGCTGGCACCCGAGGGTGAGTGACTGGGGCACCAGGGGCTGGCACCCGAGGGTGAGTGACTGGGGCACCAGGGTGGGTGACTGGGGCACCAGGGGCTGGCACCCGAGGGTGGGTGACTGGGGCACCAGGGGCTGGCACCCGAGGGTGGGTGACTGGGGCACCAGGGGCTGGCACCCGAGGGTGGGTGATTGGGGCACCCGAGGGTGAGTGACTGGGGCACCAGGTCCTGGCCCCCCGCGGGCGCGAGGTACTGGGGCTGACACACTGAGGGTATCAAGGATCAGATGGGTGACACCAACCAGCACATACATTTTGGATAATAATCATGTTTGTGTACAGACAAAAAAATTGTCTCACTTCTGAGAATGACACGCTGTGCTTTGCACTGTATAGGACGGAGGCTGACAACCGCCCCCCCCCCCCCCCCCCCACCGGTAATCGTAGACTTCTAACATTAGTAACCTTGATAAGGGAGACGTTCCATCCAGTCTGACCACTATATCTAACTAGCGATTTGCCCGTCAAAAATGGCTGCAATAAATTTTGAAGGCTGGCAATGCTGTTTGCCACACAATGCGAGGCTCTCCCCACTGTAACTTGTGGGCCTCGTGATGAGCGCCTTCACTGCTCATTGTGAGCCTCTCCAAGCGTACCTTACAGGCCTCACGATGAGCGCCATTAGCGCTCATCGCGAGCCCCCACCACAATGATCGGCTTTGCCGCTCATTGCAGGCCTTGGCCAACCGGCCGCTTTCATTCGGCACTCATTGCATACTGCCTCTCCCTCCCTTGCCTCCTCCCCCCCCTCTCCCCCCCTCTCCTCCTCCCCCCCTCTCCCTCCCCCTCCCCCCCTCTCCCTCCCCCCCTCTCCCTCCCCCCTCTCCCTCCCCCCCTCTCCCTCCCCCCCTCTCCTCCTCCCCCCCTTGCCTCCTCCCCCCCCTTGCCTCCTCCCCCCCTTGCCTCCTCCCCCCCCTTGCCTCCTCCCCCCCTTGCCTCCTCCCCCCCTTGCCTCCTCCCCCCCTTGCCTCCTCCCCCCCTTGCCTCCTCCCCCCCTTGCCTCCTCCCCCCCTCTCCCTCCCCCCCTTGCCTCCTCCCCCCTTGCCTCCTACCCCCTTGCCTCCTCCCCCCTCTCCCTCCCTTGTCTCCTCCCCCCTCTCCCTCCCTTGTCTCCTCCCCCCTCTCCCTCCCTTGTCTCCTCCCCCCTCTCCCTCCCTTGTCTCCTCCCCCCCTCTCCCTCCCTTGTCTCCTCCCCCCCTCTCCCTCCCTTGTCTCCTCCCCCCCTCTCCCTCCCTTGTCTCCTCCCCCCCTCTCCCTCCCTTGTCTCCTCCCCCCCTCTCCCTCCCTTGTCTCCCCCCCCTCCCTCCCTTGTCTCCCCCCCCCTCCCTCCCTTGTCTCCCCCCTCTCCCTCCCTTGTCTCCCCCCCCTCTCCCTCCCTTGTCTCCCCCCCCTCTCCCTCCCTTGTCTCCCCCCCTCTCCCTCCCTTGTCTCTCCCCCTCTCCCTCCCTTGTCTCCCCCCTCTCCCTCCCTTGTTTCCCCCCCCCCCCTCTCCCTCCCTTGTTTCCCCCCCCCCTCTCCCTCCCTTGTCTCCCCCCCCTCTCCCTCCCTTGTCTCCCCCCCCTCTCCCTCCCTTGTGTCCCCCCCCTCTCCCTCCCTTGTCTCACCCCCCCTCTCCCTCCCTTGTCTCTCCCCCCCTCTCCCTCCCTTGTCTCCTCCCCCCCCTCTCCCTCCCTTGTCTCCTCCCCCCCCTCTCCCTCCCTTGTCTCCTCCCCCCCTCTCCCTCCCTTGTCTCCTCCCCCCCTCTCCCTCCCTTGTCTCCTCCCCCCCCTCTCCCTCCCTTGTCTCCTCCCCCCCTCTCCCTCCCTTGTCTCCTCCCCCCCCTCTCCCTCCCTTGTCTCCTCCCCCCTCTCCCTCCCTTGTCTCCTCCCCCCCTCTCCCTCCCTTGTCTCCCCCCCTCTCCCTCCCTTGTCTCCCCCCTCTCCCTCTCTTGTCTCCCCCCTCTCCCTCTCTTGTCTCCCCCCCTCTCCCTCCCTTGTCTCCCCCCCTCTCCCTCCCTTGTCTCCCCCCCCTCTCCCTCCCTTGTCTCCCCCCCCTCTCCCTCCCTTGTCTCCCCCCCCTCTCCCTCCCTTGTCTCCCCCCCCTCTCCCTCCCTTGTCTCCCCCCCCTCTCCCTCCCTTGTCTCCCCCCCCTCTCCCTCCCTTGTCTCCCCCCCCTCTCCCTCCCTTGTCCCCCCCCTCTCCCTCCCTTGTCTCCCCCCCCCCCTCTCCCTCCCTTGTCTCCCCCCCTCTCCCTCCCTTGTCTCCCCCCCCCTCTCCCTCCCTTGTCTCCCCCCCTCTCCCTCCCTTGTCTCCCCCCCTCTCCCTCCCTTGTCTCCCCCCCCTCTCCCTCCCTTGTCTCCCCCCCCTCTCCCTCCCTTGTCTCCCCCCCCCTCTCCCTCTCTTGTCTCCCCCCCCCTCTCCCTCCCTTGTCTCCTCCCCCCTCCCTCCCTTGTCTCCTCCCCCCCTCTCCCTCCCTTGTCTCCCCCCCTCTCCCTCCCTTGTCTCCCCCCCTCTCCCTCCCTTGTCTCCTCCCCCCCTCTCCCTCCCTTGTCTCCTCCCCCCCTCTCCCTCCCTTGTCTCCTCCCCCCCCCTCTCCCTCCCTTGTCTCCTCCCCCCCCTCTCTCTCCCTTGTCTCCTCCCCCCCCTCTCTCTCCCTTGTCTCCTCCCCCCCCTCTCCCTCCCTTGTCTCCTCCCCCCTCCCTCCCTTGTCTCCTCCCCCCCTCCCTCCCTTGTCTCCTCCCCCCTCCCTCCCTTGTCTCCTCCCCCCCTCCCTCCCTTGTCTCCTCCCCCCCCTCCCTCCCTTGTCTCCTCCCCCATCCCTCCCTTGTCTCCTCCCCCCCTCTCTCCCTTGTCTCCTCCCCCCCTCCCTCCCTTGTCTCCTCCCCCCCCTTTCCCCCCTTTCCCTCCCTTGTCTCCCCCCCCTTTCCCTCCCTTGTCTCCCCCCCCTTTCCCTCCCTTGTCTCCTCCCCACCCCTCCCTCCCTTGTCTCCTCCCCCCCTTTCCCTCCCTTGTCTCCTCCCCCCCCTTTCCCTCCCTTGTCTCCTCCCCCCCCCTTTCCCTCCCTTGTCTCCTCCCCCCCCTTTCCCTCCCTTGTCTCCTCCCCCCCCTTTCCCTCCCTTGTATCCCCCCCCCCTTTCCCTCCCTTGTATCCCCCCCCCTTTCCCTCCCTTGTCTCCTCCCCCCCTTTCCCTCCCTTGTCTCCTCCCCCCCTTTCCCTCCCTTGTCTCCTCCCCCCTTTCCCTCCCTTGTCTCCTCCCCCCCTCTCCCTCCCTTGTCTCCTCCCCCCCTCTCCCTCCCTTGTCTCCTCCCCCCTCTCCCTCCCTTGTCTCCTCCCCCCTCTCCCTCCCTTGTCTCCTCCCCCCTCTCCCTCCCTTGTCTCCTCCCCCCTCTCCCTCCCTTGTCTCCTTCCCCCCCTCTCCCTCCCTTGTCTCCTTCCCCCCCTCTCCCTCCCTTGTCTCCTTCCCCCCCTCTCCCTCCCTTGTCTCCTCCCCCCCCTCTCCCTTGTGTCTCCTCCCCCCCCTCTCCCTTGTGTCTCCTCCCCCCCCTCTCCCTTGTGTCTCCTCCCCCCCCTCTCCCTTGTGTCTCCTCCCCCCCCTCTCCCTTGTGTCTCCTCCCCCCCCTCTCCCTTGTGTCTCCTCCCCCCCCCTCTCCCTTGTGTCTCCTCCCCCCCCTCTCCCTTGTGTCTCCTCCCCCCCCTCTCCCTTGTGTCTCCTCCCCCCCCTCTCCCTTGTGTCTCCTCCCCCCCTCTCCCTTGTGTCTCCTCCCCCCCCCTCTCCCTTGTGTCTCCTCCCCCCCCCTCTCCCTTGTGTCTCCTCCCCCCCCCTCTCCCTTGTGTCTCCTCCCCCCCCTCTCCCTTGTGTCTCCTCCCCCCCCTCTCCCTTGTGTCTCCTTCCCCCCCCCTCTCCCTTGTGTCTCCTCCCCCCCCCTCTCCCTTGTGTCTCCTCCCCCCCCCCTCTCCCTTGTGTCTCCCCCCCCCCCTCTCCCTTGTGTCTCCTTCCCCCCCCCTCTCCCTTGTGTCTCCTTCCCCCCCCCCTCTCCCTTGTGTCTCCTCCCCCCCCCCCCCTCTCCCTTGTGTCTCCTTCCCCCCCCCCCTCTCCCTTGTGTCTCCTTCCCCCCCCCCTCTCCCTTGTGTCTCCTTCCCCCCCCCTCTCCCTTGTGTCTCCTTCCCCCCCCCCTCTCCCTTGTGTCTCCTTTCCCCCCCCCTCTCCCTTGTGTCTCCTTCCCCCCCCCTCCCTTGTGTCTCCTTCCCCCCCTTCCTCTTCCTTGTGTCTCCTTCCCCCCCCCCCTCTTCCTTGTGTCTCCTTCCCCCCCCCCTCTCCCTTGTGTCTCCTTCCCCCCCCCTCTCCCTTCTGTCTCCTTCCCCCCCCTCTCCCTTGTGTCTCCTTCCCCCCCCTCTCCCTTGTGTCTCCTTCCCCCCCCTCTCCCTTGTGTCTCCTTCCCCCCCCCTCTCCCTTGTGTCTCCTTCCCCCCCCCCTCTCCCTTGTGTCTCCTTCCCCCCCCCCCTCTCCCTTGTGTCTCCTTCCCCCCCCCTCTCCCTTGTGTCTCCTTCCCCCCCCCTCTCCCTTGTGTCTCCTTCCCCCCCCACCTCTCCCTTGTGTCTCCTTCCCCCCCCCCCTCTCCCTTGTGTCTCCTTCCCCCCCCCCTCTCCCTTGTGTCTCCTTCCCCCCCCTCCTCTTCCTTGTGTCTCCTTCCCCCCCCTCCTCTTCCTTGTGTCTCCTTCCCCCCCCCTCTTCCTTGTGTCTCCTTCCCCCCCCCTCTCCCTTGTGTCTCCTCCCCCCCCCCCCTCCCTTCTGTCTCCTTCCCCCCCCCTCTCCCTTCTGTCTCCTCCCCCCCCCCCTCTCCCTTCTGTCTCCTTCCCCCCCCCCCCCTCTCCCTTGTGTCTCCTCCCCCCCTCTCCCTCCCTTGTCTCCTCCCCCCTCTCCCTCCCTTGTCTCCTCCCCCCTCTCCCTCCCTTGTCTCCTCCCCCCTTCTCCCTCCCTTGTCTCCTCCCCCCTCTCCCTCCCTTGTCTCCTCCCCCCCTCTCCCTCCCTTGTCTCCTCCCCCCCTCTCCCTCCCTTGTCTCCTCCCCCCCTCTCCCTCCCTTGTCTCCTCCCCCCCTCTCCCTCCCTTGTCTCCTCCCCCCCTCTCCCTCCCTTGTCTCCTCCCCCCCTCTCCCTCCCTTGTCCCCCCCCCCTCTCCCTCCCTTGTCCCCCCCCCTCTCCCTCCCTTGTCTCCCCCCCCTCTCCCTCCCTTGTCTCCCCCTTGTCTCCCCCCCTCTCCCTCCCTTGTCTCCCCCCCCCTCTCCCTCCCTTGTCTCCCCCCTCTCCCTCCCTTGTCTCCCCCCCCTCTCCCTCCCTTGTCTCCCCCCCCTCTCCCTCCCTTGTCTCCCCCCCCTCTCCCTCCCTTGTCTCCCCCCCCTCTCCCTCCCTTGTCTCCCTCCCTTGTCTCCCCCCCCTCTCCCTCCCTTGTCTCCCCCCCCTCTCCCTCCCTTGTCTCCCCCCCCTCTCCCTCCCTTGTCTCCCCCTTGTCTCCCCCCCTCTCCCTCCCTTGTCTCCCCCCCCTCTCCCTCCCTTGTCTCCCCCCCCTCTCCCTCCCTTGTCTCCCCCCCCTCTCCCTCCCTTGTCTCCCCCCCCTCTCCCTCCCTTGTCTCCTCCCCCCCTCTCCCTCCCTTGTCTCCTCCCCCCCTCTCCCTCCCTTGTCTCCTCCCCCCCTCTCCCTCCCTTGTCTCCTCCCCCCCTCTCCCTCCCTTGTCTCCTCCCCCCCCTCTCCCTCCCTTGTCTCCTCCCCCCCTCTCCCTCCCTTGTCTCCTCCCCCCCTCTCCCTCCCTTGTCTCCTCCCCCCATCTCCCTCCCTTGTCTCCTCCCCCCCCCTCTCCCTCCCTTGTCTCCTCCCCCCCCTCTCTCTCCCTTGTCTCCTCCCCCCCTCTCTCTCCCTTGTCTCCTCCCCCCCCTCTCCCTCCCTTGTCTCCTCCCCCCCTCCCTCCCTTGTCTCCTCCCCCCTCCCTCCCTTGTCTCCTCCCCCCCTCCCTCCCTTGTCTCCTCCCCCCTCCCTCCCTTGTCTCCTCCCCCCCCTCCCTCCCTTGTCTCCTCCCCCCCTCCCTCCCTTGTCTCCTCCCCCCCTCCCTCCCTTGTCTCCTCCCCCCCCTCCCTCCCTTGTCTCCTCCCCCCCTTTCCCTCCCTTGTCTCCTCCCCCCCCTTTCCCTCCCTTGTCTCCTCCCCCCCCTTTCCCTCCCTTGTCTCCTCCCCCCCCTTTCCTTCCCTTGTCTCCTCCCCCCCCTTTCCCTCCCTTGTCTCCTCCCCCCCCCCTTTCCCTCCCTTGTCTCCTCCCCCCCCCCCTTTCCCTCCCTTGTCTCCTCCCCCCCCTTTCCCTCCCTTGTATCCCCCCCCTTTCCCTCCCTTGTATCCCCCCCCCCCTTTCCCTCCCTTGTATCCCCCCCCTTTCCCTCCCTTGTCTCCTCCCCCCCTTTCCCTCCCTTGTCTCCTCCCCCCCTTTCCCTCCCTTGTCTCCTCCCCCCCTCTCCCTCCCTTGTCTCCTCCCCCCCCTCTCCCTTGTGTCTCCTCCCCCCCCTCTCCCTTGTGTCTCCTCCCCCCCCTCTCCCTTGTGTCTCCTCCCCCCCCTCTCCCTTGTGTCTCCTCCCCCCCTCTCCCTTGTGTCTCCTCCCCCCCCTCTCCCTTGTGTCTCCTCCCCCCCCTCTCCCTTGTGTCTCCCCCCCCCCCCTCTCCCTTGTGTCTCCTCCCCCCCCTCTCCCTTGTGTCTCCTCCCCCCTCTCCCTTGTGTCTCCTCCCCCCCCTCTCCCTTGTGTCTCCTCCCCCCCCCTCTCCCTTGTGTCTCCTCCCCCCCCTCTCCCTTGTGTCTCCTCCCCCCCCTCTCCCTTGTGTCTCCTTCCCCCCCCCTCTCCCTTGTGTCTCCTCCCCCCCCCCCTCTCCCTTGTGTCTCCTCCCCCCCCCCTCTCCCTTGTGTCTCCCCCCCCCCTCTCCCTTGTGTCTCCTTCCCCCCCCCTCTCCCTTGTGTCTCCTTCCCCCCCCCCTCTCCCTTGTGTCTCCTTCCCCCCCCCCCCCTCTCCCTTGTGTCTCCTTCCCCCCCCCCTCTCCCTTGTGTCTCCTTCCCCCCCCCCCTCTCCCTTGTGTCTCCTTCCCCCCCCCCCCTCTCCCTTGTGTCTCCTTCCCCCCCCTCTCCCTTGTGTCTCCTTCCCCCCCCCCTCTCCCTTGTGTCTCCTTCCCCCCCCCCCTCTCCCTTGTGTCTCCTCCCCCCCCCCTCTCCCTTGTGTCTCCTTCCCCCCCCCCTCTCCCTTGTGTCTCCTTTCCCCCCCCCCTCTCCCTTGTGTCTCCTTCCCCCCCCCTCCCTTGTGTCTCCTTCCCCCCCCCTCCTCTTCCTTGTGTCTCCTTCCCCCCCCCCCCTCTTCCTTGTGTCTCCTTCCCCCCCCCTCTCCCTTGTGTCTCCTTCCCCCCCCTCTCCCTTCTGTCTCCTTCCCCCCCCCCCTCTCCCTTGTGTCTCCTTCCCCCCCCTCTCCCTTGTGTCTCCTTCCCCCCCTCTCCCTTGTGTCTTCTTCCCCCCCTCTCCCTTGTGTCTCCTCCCCCTCTCCCTTGTGTCTCCTCCCCCCCCTCTCCCTTGTGTCTCCTCCCCCCCTCTCCCTTGTGTCTCCTTCCCCCCCCTCTCCCTTGTGTCTCCTTCCCCCCCTCTCCCTTGTGTCTCCTCCCCCCCCCTCTCCCTTGTGTCTTCTCCCCCCCCTCTCCCTTGTGTCTCCTCCCCCCCTCTCCCTTGTGTCTCCTCCCCCCCTCTCCCTTGTGTCTCCTCCCCCCCCCCTCTCCCTTGTGTCTCCTCCCCCCCCCTCTCCCTTGTGTCTCCTCCCCCCCCCCTCTCCCTTGTGTCTCCTCCCCCCCCTCTCCCTTGTGTCTCCTCCCCCCCCCCCTCCCTTGTGTCTCCTCCCCCCCCCCCCTCTCCCTTGTGTCTCCTCCCCCCCCCTCTCCCTTGTGTCTCCTCCCCCCCTCTCCCTTGTGTCTCCTCCCCCCCTCTCCCTTGTGTCTCCTCCCCCCCCTCTCCCTTGTGTCTCCTCCCCCCCCTCTCCCTTGTGTCTCCTCCCCCCCCCTCTCCCTTGTGTCTCCTCCCCCCCCTCTCCCTTGTGTCTCCTCCCCCCCCCTCTCCCTTGTGTCTCCTCCCCCCCCCTCTCCCTTGTGTCTCCTCCCCCCCCTCTCCCTTGTGTCTCCTCCCCCCCCTCTCCCTTGTGTCTCCCCCCCCCTCTCCCTTGTGTCTCCTTCCCCCCCCTCTCCCTTGTGTCTCCTTCCCCCCCCTCTCCCTTGTGTCTCCTTCCCCCCCTCTCCCTTGTGTCTCCTTCCCCCCCCTCTCCCTTGTGTCTCCTTCCCCCCCTCTCCCTTGTGTCTCCTTCCCCCCCCTCTCCCTTGTGTCTCCTTCCCCCCCCTCTCCCTTGTGTCTCTCTTTCCTCCCCCTCCCCTGCCTCCCTATCCCTCCTCCTGCTCTTCTCTTACCAGCAGCGTGACATTACATGTGCGTCACGTCATTAGCATATGCCTCTTCCTGTCACAGCAAGAAGACGCGCTGCTGTGGTGGAGGGAAGAGCAGCAGGAGAGATAGGGAGGTTAGTGGAGAGGGGGTAAGGTGACACATGGGAGGGAGAGGGGGGAAAGAGGGAGGATGTCAAACTGCGAGTTGTCGTCCTGCTACTAGCGAGGCCCGCAAGCGTGACAACTCGACTTTGACAACTATTATAGTTGATTAATCCGTAAAGTAACATTATATTATCCTAGCCATGCTAGATTTCCATTATTACATTTGTCCCTTTCATTTCTACTGAAAGGCTGTACCTCTAATCTATTACTCTGCATCTTCAAGTCATGACCTCGTGTTCTTGCATTCCTCTGTTTCTGGAGATATTTCAGTCATTAACATAATTAACTTATTTGATGTCTGAAGGTTTCTATCATGTCACCTCTTTCCCTTCTGTCCTTAAAGCTAAACATTAAGTTCTCAAAGATTTTGACTTTTAGCTCATGCACCATTTAAGTCACGCTCCCTTGAATCATTTCTGATGTATTAATTTAGTTAGTGACATGGAACACAATTGATTTTTTTCTTGCTTTTAAAAAGAGCAAGCTTTAAACAGTTGAAAATATTAAGGATAAGCTATTTAAACATCATTGAAAAAAACAGGAAAATCACAGCATACATACTTTTCTGAAATGAAAATGCCCCCAGTTCAGTTTAAAATTTTAATCTTGTTTTTTTTTCTGCTTTGACAGCATATTTTGAAAAAAAGAAAGTACTTAGTTGAATATTATCACAAACATTTTATCCAATGCAACAATGAGTTCAATGTCTCTTTAAAGAGATGTGGATAGCGTGTGTGAATTAGTGTTTTGTGAGAGCATTTGAACGTATGAAAAACGGCAGTATAGTCTAAGTATAACATGTCCTATGTGCTCTACACTGCTCCCTGTGAAAGACCACATATATATTTCAAGCTCGGCCTGTTGACATACAAAGCTTTACATGATGAGGGCCTCAGCTATCTGAAGGAGCTCCTCACTCTGAGATCTGCAGCTAAAAAAATCTATTAACCATCCCCAGAATCTCTACACAAACTTCAGGATCACAAGATTTTATGTACAGAACATCAAGGTTCTGGAACTCTCTGCCACCTCAATAAGAGAGGCCCCTAAATTGGATATTAAAGACGGAAGCCAGTTCTCTTCTCTCCTTTTTTCTTTCCACTCTTAAGCACTTTGTGTCCTTTGAGAGAAAAGGACTATATATGTTTATTATTATTATGTAACCAATACACAGAATTTCATAACTACATGTTCTTGCAGCCAGATATAATTATCAGCTATTGAAATTGTAAAAATGTTTGAGTCACAAGTTGAATTCTAAGAGCATGTACCCAAGCACCCCGAACCGTACCACCCAGCTTAAGAGGGTGAACAAAAATCAAAACTGTAATATGCTTAAAAAGTGTCTCTTTCCAAGAAATCAAATGCAGAGGAGACCTTGTAATAGGAAATCAATTCAGTAAATGGATTTTATTCCCAGCATAACAAACCATTTTCTTCTACTTGCAACTCAATTAGGTTAAAATCATCTGTGCCTGCGACTCTGAACACATCTGCTATAATGCAAAAATTGAGTTCTGAACCATGCTACACTTTTTAAGAAACCTGCATATGTGATCACTTTGGAGATAGAATTAGAGGTAAAAATCAGTAGCTCGGACCTGAAGCATGGGAAGCCTGTGTATTTCCTCCATCCGCACAATAATAAATGAACATGGGTATAAGACCCTGAGATTGTGGTATTTGATTACACATAAATTTGTACTTGTAAACTTGTTGTGATGAACTTGGCCCATTAGCACATGTTTTCTGCTCATGTCTGACAATCCGACTGTTCTGGTCTTAGGTCATCGCAGTCCTACTTCTGAAGAATAACAAATAATCATGCCCAGAGACATAATGTTCTCTTTCTCGATAGGCATCATAACATATACAAAATCATATACTATCAGCAGCCAGAATTTATGTGCACTCTGGAAAAGCCCCAGACCCCCACAATGATAGAGATTTCAGAAGGATTAAAAGACATGTGACTCTTAGAGAATGGTCATGGCCATCACTTCTTGAATTGAGACAAGATTCCAAAAGACATTGCAAGCTTGGATGACATTCTTTTTATTACATTTTTTCTAGACCAACCGATTTGTTGACCGCAGACTATGGAATGGTCTGCTCTTTGTCGGTCTTATTTTTTCCTCTCGCCTCTCCCCCTGTTCATTTTTATTATTTCCAGTTTAGAAAATTGTTACATATATTCAAGCCTAGTGTTAAGTCAATTCTGGTAACCATAAGCCAACCACCCTCTCATGATTATGATGTCACAATAATGAGTAAGTACATTTTTATTGTTGAAATTAAAATTATTCATACTTTTTATGATAGTCTTTTTGCTATATACAAAGATGATAGAAAGTGTGTTTTATCTGAGATATCATCAAAAATATAGTTGTTGTGTAACGCTCGCAAAGTTTGAGGGGTGCATGTAGCGCATGCCGAGGCCTGCAATGGGCACTGAAAGTTGCAAGTTTCGAAAGCGCGTTGTGCATGGAGAGGCTCACAATGAGCACCTTCAGTGAGGGAAGCAGGGGAGAAGAGGTAGGGGAGGACACAGGAGGGGAGAGAGAAAGATTGCATGCTGGGGAGGCAAAGAGAATCGGGGGGGAGGGAGAGCGGGGGGAAGAGACTCAGGGAAGGGAGAGCAGGGGGACGAGACGCAGGGAGGGAGAGCTGGGGGGACGAGACGCAGGGGAGGGAGAGCTGGGGGGACGAGACGCAGGGGAGGGAGAGCTGGGGGGACGAGACGCAGGGGAGGGAGAGCTGGGGGGACGAGACGCAGGGCAGGGAGAGCTGGGGGGACGAGGGGCAGGGAGAGCTGGGGGGACGAGACGCAGGGGAGGGAGAGCTGGGGGGACGAGACGCTGGGGAGGGAGAGCGTGGGGGGCGGGAGAAAAATCATTTGTGACGGGCAATTGACTATTTATTTATATATATATATATATATATATATATATATATATATATATATATATATATATATATATATATATATATATATATATATATATATATATTGACTGATGTATTTTAAATTTAGGAGCCAACCAGGTTAGTTAGGAATCCAGATAGTACACAATGATTATAGTTAGTTGAAGGCATCAGACCCATCTATTAATTATTTTCCATATTTCTTTACTCAGATACAGAAGATGCCAGTGAGACTGACTTGGCAAAACATGACAATGTGGACTACGTAGAAATGAAAGAACAGTATGTATATTGCACTTTATAAATATCTCATTATAATATAGTTTCAGATGTATTTTAGTAATTTAAGCAGCAGCTGCCATGATACTATATCCAATGTATTCCTTCCTGTCTTCCATACACTTTGTTACATTATCACTTTTTGTATTAAATCTTTCAAAACACATTTCATGTAGTACATGATTCACTTGTCCCTCCTATTTCACTATTTTAGTGTATTGCCTGTGTCTTTTTTCAGTGTGAGGCAGTAAAGGACCATGGTACAGCTCATAGAATTGGGGTTTCATGTGTTTCCTTCCTTTATTCATTAGCAGTAAGATCAATATTTAAAGTAGATTAATTCAGTGCAGTTCAGACAAATGCTGTTTGTGAGGGTACCAAGGTGATCAAAATTAGCACCCTGGCAACAGATATTTTCCTCATTAACTTTTTACAGTGGGGGGAAAAAGTATTTGATCCCCTGCTGATTTTGAACATTTGTCCACTGACAAAGAAATGATCAGTCTATAATTTTAATGGTAGGTGTATTTTAACAGTGAGAAACAGAATAACAAAAAAACAAACAAGAAAAACGCATGTCAAAATTTTTTTAAATAGATTTGTAGGTCAATGAGGGAAATAAGAGTTTGATCCCTTCGACTTAGTACTTGGTGGCTAAACCTCTGCTGGCAATCACAGAGGTCAGAAGTTTCTTGTAGTTGGCCACCAGGTTTGCACACATTTTGTCCCACTCTTCTTTGTACATCCTCTCCAAGTCATTAAGGTTATGAGGCTGATGTTTCGCAACTCGAACCTTCAGCTCCCTCCACAGATTTTCTATGGGATTAAGGTCTGGAGACTGGCTAGGCCACTCCAGGACCTTAATGTGCTTCTTCTTGAGCCACTCCTTTGTTGCCTTGGCTGTGTGTTTTGGGTCATTGTCATGCTGGAATACCCATCCACAACCCATTTTCAATGCCCTTGCTGAGGGAAGGAGGTGCTCACCCAAGATTTGATGGTACATGGGCCCGTCCATCGTCCCTTTGATGTGGTGCAGTTGTCCTGTCCCCTTAGCAGAAAAACACCCCCAAAGCATAATGTCTCCACCTCCATGAGAGGGGATGGTGTTCTTTGGGTTATAGGCAGCATTCAGTTCAATTGACACCAAAGAGCTCGATTTTGGTCTCATCTGACCAAAACACTTTCACCCAGTTCTCCTCTGAATCATTCAGATGTTCATTGGCAAGCTTCAGACGGGCCTGTACATGTGCTTTCTTGAGCAGGGGGACCTTGCGGGCGCTGCAGGATTTCAGTCCTTCACGGCGTAGTGTTACCAATTGTTTTCTTGGTGACTGTGGTCCCAGCTTCCTTGAGATCATTAACAAGATCCTCCCGTGTAGTTCTGGGCTGATTCCTCACCGTTCTCATGATCATTGAAACTCTGAATAATAGCACCAGCTGTCGCCTTCTCACCAAGCTGCTTGGCGGTGAGTTTGTAGCCCATTCCAGCCTTGTGTTGGTCTACAATCTTGTCCCTGACATCCTTTTACAGCTCTTTGGTCTTGGCCATGGTGGAGAGTTTGGAATCTGATTAATTAATTGCTTTTGTGGACAGGTGTCTTTTATACAGGTAACAAGCTGCGATTAGGAACACTCCCTTTAAGATGGTGCTCCTAATCTCAGTTTGTTACCTGTATAAAAGACACCCGGGAGCCAGAAATCTTGCTGATTGATAGGGGATCACATACTTATTTCCCTCACTGACCTGCAAATCAATTTATAACTTTTTTGACATGCAATTTTCTTGTTTGGTTTTTCTGTTGTCTCTCACTGTTAAATACACCTACCATTAAAATTATAGACTGATAATTTCTGTGTCATGGACAAATGTTCAAAATCAGCAGGGGATCAAATACTTTTTCCCCCACTGTATGTATTTTATGCTTACTTTTTTCAATAATTAAAAATAAATAGCAATAACTTTAGAAGCTACTCTAATCAGATTGAAGTGTATAACTCTTCTCCCCAAGGAGTAGGCAGCTCTTAACAAACACCCCTCTTTAACACAACATATTATCAATCTATCATAGATGCTTTCAATGATCAGCTGAGGCGTCAAAATATATGCATTGTTTCCTAAATCAAAACCGTTTTATAATTTTTACTTGGCAAGTCAATGGAGCTTACATAATACATCCCTCATGAGTGTGTTTGCACGATATTGTCCTATTTATATTGTATACTGGTTATTTCATTGTACAGAAGTCTTTTTAATTACAATCTCGTTTACTTATTCCAGTGCCATGCTTCATATTTGTGTTTCATTGACAAAGATACCCAACTATCAGAATGAATCCCGTTTCCGCTTTATAAGTTTTTGTAGTTGTATTTTAAATATAACCTGTATTTAATTTAATTTCACTTATATATATCCCTTATTTATACTTAGAGTTGCTGTGTTCATATTTTAGTAGAGTCCACAGGCTCTTTAAATTTAGTAAATGTGTGTTTCTTAGTAATAGGTATCAACTTGAATAAGGTCATTCTGTTGCTGTTATTAAAAGAAGCTGTGAGCTGCAGAATATCCGAAGAGTCAAAGGCATTCTACACTCCGGCTGCTGGCAAGTTGCCGTGAATGGGATTACTTTATTGTAATTCTGTTCCCTTTGACTCTGTACAATG
Source organism: Discoglossus pictus (assembly GCA_027410445.1). Taxonomy (NCBI): domain Eukaryota; kingdom Metazoa; phylum Chordata; class Amphibia; order Anura; family Alytidae; genus Discoglossus; species Discoglossus pictus. The sequence continues at coordinate 446,303,456 of CM050163.1, forward strand.
TGGCTCCATAGAGAAGGAGTGCAATGTTCTACTGCTCACTTCACACTCAGAAGATACTTCAGTGTCATGGAATGTATACCTTCTCCTATAATGTATTCAAAATAAGTGAACTAGATAACTAATACATTTCAAAATGGAGCGTATTTATGCTGCTGATACCTGCTACGCTTTAACTTCTGTAAAAAAAAAAGTTAAAGTTCCCTTTGGATGGACTTAATGTAGATAATTCCTTATATTGGCTAAAAATATATCTATAAAGTCAATTTTTGCTTGTTTGTTTCTTTAGGATGTATCAAGATAAATTGGCTTCTCTCAAAAGACAACTTCAGCAGCTTCAGGAAGGTAAGAATAACACAATGACGATCTAAAATATCAATGCATGGATCTATGAGTTTCCTTGTTAGTTAGGGAAGCCTCCATGGTTTCTGTATTATTTTACAGATCAAATTCACTAAATAATGTAGAGAGAGAAAAAGAGGCTAACCTGATGAGAATAACCGGGATTGGCAATCTGATTAGTGATGTAACTCAGTATTGGTCAAATCCTGTTGCATTTTATAATTAACATGCCTAATGGTATGTCTACATATTGAAATATGTATCTTTATAAAGCCATAAGCAACTATTAGTATTATTTTGCTTCTCTAATACCAGAGGTTGCAAAGTGTTATATTTTGCCATTTCTGAATGACAAAATGTTGTACTACATTTTCAATGCATTTTAATGAGGCTGCTTTAGGAAGCTTTAGATTTGCTGATGGAGAAAACACGTGCGATGGACATCATCTCCTGAGGATGCAAATGAAAAGCACAGGCACACTAACAATGGGGCCTCTTCTTGTAAAGTTTACAAAAGCTACACTTTTCATTCTTTTTTTGTTTGACTCTTAACAGATTTAAACTGTTTTTGTTCCTGAAATAATTAGAATACCACTTTTTGAAGCTGACACCAGAACAAGTTTTACACATACATACATTTGTCCACTGACAGAAATGATCCGTCTATAATTTTAATGGTAGGTGAGACAAATGCGTGTCAAAAACATTATACGGTAAATTGATTTGCAGGTCAATGAGTGAAATAAGTATTTGATCACCTATCAATCAATTTCTGCCTCCCATGTGGATTTTATTTAGGTAACAAGGTGAAATTAGGATCACTCTCTTAATCTCAGCTTGTTACCTGTATGAAAGACACCTGTCCACAGAAGCAATCAATCAGATTCCAAACCCTCCACCATGGCCAAGACCAAAGAGCTTTCCAAGGATGTTAGGGACAAGATTGTACAAGACCATCGCCAAGCAACTTGGTGAGGTGACAATAGTTGGTGCGATTATTTGCAAATGGAAGAAATACAAAATAACTGTTAGTCTCTCGTTCTAGTGCTCCATGCACGATCTCACCTTGTGGAGTTTCAATGATCATGAGAACGGTGAGGAATCAGCCCAGAACTACACAGGAGGATCTTGTTAATGATCTCAAGGCAGCTGGGACCATAGTCACCAAGAAAGCAATTGGTAACACACTACGCCGTAAAGGACTGAAATCCTGCAGCGCCCGCAAGGTCCCCCTGCTCAAGAGAGCACATGTACAGACCCGTCTGAAGCTTGCCAATGAACATCTGAATGATTCAGAGGAGAACTGGGTGAAAATGTTGTGGTCAGATGAGACCAAAATCAAGCTCTTTGGCATTAACTCAACTCGCTGTGTTTGGAGGAGCAGGAATGCTGCCTATAACCCAAAGAACATCATCCCCACCGTCAAACATGGAGGTGGAAAAATTATTCTTTGGGGGTGTTTTTCTGCTAATAAGATAGGCACCGCATCAAAGGGACGATGAACGTGGCCGTGTACCGTCAAATCTTGGGTGAGAACCTCCTTCCCTCAGCAAGGGCATTTAAAATGGGTCGTGGATGGGTATTCCAGCATGACAATGACCCAAAACACACAGCAAAGGCAACAAAGGAGTGGCTCAAGAAGAAGCACATTAAGGTCCTGGAGTGGCCTAGCCAGTCTCCAGACCTTAAGCCCATTGAAAATCTGTGGAGGGAGCTGAAGGTTCGAGTTGCCAAACATCAGCCTCGAAACCTTAATGACTTGGAGAGGATCGGCAAAGAGGAGTGGGACAAAATCCCTCCTGAGATGTGTGCAAACCTGGCGGCCAACTACAAGAAACTTCTGACCTCTGTGTTGCCAACAAGGGTTTTGCCACCAATTACTAAGACGAAGGGGTCAAATACTTCTTTCCCTCATTGGCCTGCAAATCAATTTATAACTTTTTTTTTCTTGTTTTTTTGTTGTTGTTCAGTCTCTCACTGTTAAAATACACCTTCTATTAAAATTATCGACTGATCATTTCTTTGTCAGTGGACAAACGTTCAAAATCAGCAGGGGATCAAATATTTTTTTCCCCTCACTGTATGTACCTTGTGTATGATTTCAGTACAGTAACGTTGTCTAAAATATGATTACTGTATAGATAGTGTGTGAAACAATTTGATATAGCTGGTAATATATTGTTTTAGCACAAGCTCTTTAAAAAAAAAAAATAGAATCTTTCAAGCTAGCTGTGTGTTATACATACCAAGCTGAAGCAATACTGACTTTTCGATTTTTCTATCTTGCATCCTTTTGTTTTTAGTTGTGTTTTTTTTTGTGTGTGTGTGAATCAAACTCTTCTAACATAGACTGGAGTAGCCAACATGTATGTGCTGTAGATTAGGGTGTGACTCGGAGAACCAAGTAAAGCCTTTAATTCCAAATCCATGTCCACCTTCATGTTTTGTTAAAGACAGCCCAGTCTTTAGTATTTCAAGAGGCATCAGGGTTTTAAAACACACAAGATCATGCAGTGCTAATACTAACTTCTTAACACTACACAAGGGCCACAGGTAATAGTTTGTGCAAGAAAAAATGTGTATGGTCCACAGTGGATTGTTTCTGTGGCTCAGTTGCCTGCACCTATGCTGTAGATTATTGCTAAACACGTGAGGTTCTACACATATAACCATTTCTATTAAAATGTTCAACCTTATTTTCTGAAGATTCATTTCGATTTTCAGTGCTTTTTGAAACATTGCTGCTTTAATTTTAGCTAAACAAACAAAATTTCCACTTTTATTTGTGTATTTTCTTGTGAGCTGTAACTGACATTTGCAGCTAAGTCAGCCACTAACAACAAGCCATGACATGCTTTTAGTAGACTTCACTTGCATCTGGGTGCATTCATATTTGACTGCTTCTCGCCTAGTACGACTGGGGAGATTATGCTACTGTTGCATTTTCATTTAAAATTATTTTTTAGGGGTATCTGTCGCCCCAAAACCAAGTTGATACTTTTTTTTTCAGATTTTTCTTAAAGAGCGTAAAAAACTGGCTATATGTTTTGTTATCTATTGTATTCTAAAGTGAATCAGTCCTGGGAAACACTGTGTTGTTGCTAAATGTATAGGCAAATGAGCAGCTCACACACACTTATTTGCTGCGTTGATGCCTTATTAGGATTACAGTCTGCTTGTGTGTTTCTGTAGCGTCACACTAGCAAACAGGAGCCAAATTCTAAAAATGTAATAAGTTTACTGCTAGTACAATTTATAACCAATTTTTAATGTCATTTAAAATGCAATCCATTTCCTGTTGGGTTGACTAAGTCCTTTTAAGTACTTTAACACTGTGCCAGCCTTTCAACATAACCAAATAGAGATCTGAAAAGAGACGTTCCTTCTAGGTGAATACTCTTGTTCGGAACAAAAAAATAGTAAATGAGAGAGAAAATGGACATAATACTTAAAAATTAAAATCTGTACTTTTTAAGTCGAGTCAAGCACTTCAATGGAGAATACAATAAATATTACACTTCAGTGGTCTTTTTAAATTGCTTACATTTACAATTAGAGTATGAGTGTGACTGAAGCAAAGTGCCAGGGATTTAACCATCACTGAGCATTGAATAGAAAAGACTAATGCAGCAGTAAACAGTAGTTTTTTGATGATGGTGGCATTTAAATTCGGTGTTAAAACTTGGCAGTCTGCTTAGTTGGGAGTCGGTCAAATATTTTTTAGGGACCATGTTATGGATTATAGAAATAATAATTTGTGTAAGAATTAAAAATGTAGCAGACTTTTTTTTTTTTTATTGGAGCAATATTTCACAGGGTTTCTCAAGTTCTGTTTTTAATGTTTATGAAGATCATTCATTATTTCACAGTGTTTACATTTTTCAACAGGCACCCTGCAAGAGTATCAGAAACGCATGAAAAAGCTAGATCAACAGTACAAAGAAAGATTGAGAAATGCTGGTAAGAGAGTAACAAAAACATGAGTATCCTGCAATTAAGTCTGGATTTTAAAACATTACATACATTTTTCTCTACATAAAACAAGTGCTGAAAAGTGTAAAGATTGCTGTATTTATAATGCTGTCTTTTGACAAAAGCTGATTTGTTGCACTTGGCACAATCTAATTATTCTAGTGGAAGTATCTAATGTATTTGCAATGCTAGATAGCTCAGTCTGTGCAGTGCACTGAGACACCCAAATAAAAATTAGCCAGGAGGAGCTTGACACCGTTTCAGTGCTACATTTCCAGTGTTTTAAAGTATTTTTAAAATCTTTGCAGCATCAAAAAAATGTCAAGTCCCATGAATTCCATAACTACAGTGGGCGGCTTTCTCTCCCTCCCCGGCGGCTTTCTCTCCCTCCCCGGCGGCTTTCTCTCCCTCCCCGGCGGCTTTCTCTCCCTCCCCGGCGGCTTTCTCTCCCTCCCCGGCGGCTTTCTCTCCCTCCCCGGCGGCTTTCTCTCCCTCCCCGGCGGCTTTCTCTCCCCCCCCCGGCGGCTTTCTCTCCCCCCCCCCGGCGGCTTTCTCTCCCCCCCCCCGGCGGCTTTCTCTCCCCCCCCCGGCGGCTTTCTCTCCCCCCCCGGCGGCTTTCTCTCCCCCCCCGGCGGCTTTCTCTCCCCCCCCCCGGCGGCTTTCTCTCCCCCCCCCCGGCGGCTTTCTCTCCCCCCCCGGCGGCTTTCTCTCCCTCCCCCCCGTCCCTCTTCTCTCCCCTCCTCCCCGTCTTCCCCACAATCCAGTTTTACTTAATGTACCCTACTAGAGAAATAGTCTCCAAATAAATTACAATCATGAATGTACAAAATACAAATTTATATTGGCTCTTATATTTAAAGAGTATGCTGTGTCCCAGGTGCTTGGGTTCGCCATGTTGAGAATCTGGTTGATACATTTTTGATAGTGTCTGTCTGTAGATGACACAGCCTTCCTAGTATACTTTAGTCCTTACAACAGTCAGTAGAAGATGGAGTATCCTAAAAAAAGAGAGATTTTATGGATCTAGGAAGCAGGCATGGGACAAGGTAGTATTTTTTTTAGATATTTACTGATCAACATGTTAGCTCAGGGAGATAGAAGGAGCTAAGGAGGTTAGTGGGTGGCAGAAAAGGGGTGTAGGGTGCAGTTTTTGTGGGTTCTTATATCACTGGGATGACTGCTGTTGGGTAAATTCTCTATAGAAGTGATGGATTACACCTTTTATGTAGAAGGTGCTTTTGTGCTTGGGGAGACAATGGTAGAAAGGGTGGTGGCATTTTTACACTAGTAGGTTGGAGGAGAGGGACTACATAGAAGTAAAAGGGAAGAAAGTGTAGAGCAGGTAAAGGAAGAATTAACTTTTCTTGGGGTTGGAGAAGGGGGAAGGATTAGTATAGTTAACAGAGAGGTTAAGTAACTCAAATCAAGTAGCAAGTACTTCAAACAAGCAGAGCTGTAGTAACCTTAAATGTATTCTTCCTATTGCAAGAAGCTTGGTGGGGAGAATAGGGGAACTAAATTAATAGTAAATGATAAATATAATATGGTCAGCATTACAGAAACAGGAAGATTCCCTTTACTGGGCAATTCATTTGGAGGCTTAGATCATATTTATAAGAGATAGGGGCAATGTTAAAGAGGAGGAGACGTTTGTATGTTAAACCTAATTTAACGTATATAGCCATTGAAGGTATTTGTTGTTAAACTGATGCTGTAGAAACCTCATGAGTAGAAATAAATAGTGCAGGTACAAATCCCCCCAAAATACTGGCAGGCAAATCCCCCAAAAATACTGGCAGGCAAATCCCCCCAAAATACTGGCAGGCACTTGCTATAACCCACCACAGTAAAGTAGAAGTGAGGAAATGCAGCAAAGCATGGTAATAATAATGGGAAATTATAACTACACAAAAATTAACTGGTTAAATGAGACCAGCAGTTCACTTAGAGATCATTATTTGGCCCAAGCTGCACAAGAACCTACAAGAAATTAGGCTATCTTGGATCTAGTAATCCCAACTAATATTGATATAATATAAATTGTAGTCGTAGGGTAAGGTGAATAGCCATCATAATAAAAGTCTCATTTGAGATTAACTTAAAAATAAAAATAAACAAGAAATAAACAGGGATATAATTGCACAACAAGAGGGGGAACAAAGGCATCATTTGAGGCATATTCAAGGGATTGAATACATTTTGCAAAGAAGCAATTAGATCAAATATAAAATTAAAAGATAATTGCTAAGGAAAATAAAACTAGCCCTAAAATGTTTTTTAAATATACAAATGTCTAAAAGCCTGAACAGGAAATGTTGTAAACTTAAAATGTGGTACAGACAGAGGAATAATAATGACCAGGAGAAGGTAGATGACCTAAATACATGTCTGTCTTCTGTGTATACCATGGGGGCATTGCAACATAATGGGACTGCATTGCCCTTACAGAATAATTGGTTAACTTGGGAAGAAATCCAAATGAGTCTTGAAGAAATAAATGTAAATAAAGCCAGATGCAATGCATCCAAGACTATTGAGTTCTGTAATAGCCAATCCATTATTTCTAATGTGTAATGACTCAATCTCTAAATGCTCCGTACGAGAGGACTGGCAACGAGCAGATGTGATACCTTTTATTTCAGAAGGGAGCAATACCAAATAAAGGGAATTTATAGACGTGTGCCTCATCTAAATAGAGGGGAAGCTCTTAGAAAAGTTGGTATAAGGCTATATTCAGAAATATGGCCATGTAAGCAAGATGATGTGTTGTAGTCAACATGAATTTGAGGGATAGGTCATGTCAAACTAAGCTAATGAAACCAATCTCATTAGTTTATATGAGGAGGTAAGTAAAAATGTTCACTGGAGTAGTCTATAGGATATTGTAAATAATAAATTATACAGTATCACTAATATGGTTGTCTTAGTGTGTAACGCCTGTGTGTGCCTGCACTGCACAGGTGCCTGCAGGTGTTACAATTGGTGAGGAAAAAAGCACAGCGGCACCTCCGCACTGCGTGAAGTAAGCCATGCATGCGCATTGCATAAGCCACACCTGTGCACTGCCTGACGTAAGCCGTGTCTGCGCACTGCAGTTGTGGAAGAGAGACATGGGGGGGGGGGTCGAAAAACAAGGTGTGGAGCGAGACGGGGGGGAGGTGTGGAGCGAGACGGGGGGGGGGGGGGGTGAATGACAGAACAGATCATTTATGATACCGTCATTTGTGATAAGCAAGTTACTAGTATGCAATAAATATCTACACATCAACTAATGTGGTAAGTGACGTACCTCTGGGTTCAATCCTAGGCCCTATCTTTTTTGGGGGAGTATTTATTATAGATTAAAAAAATGGCCTGGTGTAATGTCTCCATGTTTGCTGATCACACTAAATTGTGCTAGGTAATTCAATCAGACCAGGATGTGCCTTCCTTTAAGAGACTTGTATAAGATTGAATAATTGGCAGCTAAATGGCAAATGAGATTTAACAAACAAAATTGAAACTATGCATTTTGGAACGAAAAATAACGATTTAATGTATAATCTTTATGAAGCAATATCGTAGAGAGAAAATGATTTAGGAGTGTTTAATAGCAGTGCTCAATCTCCGGCAAGGTAACAATAATATGAGCATGCATTAATAGGAGTATAGAAACAAATATATTTCTGCCACTATATAAATACCTCTTAAGATCTCAGTTGTTATATGGAGTACAATTTGGGACATTAATTAAAAAAGGTCACTGTAGAGCTAGAAAAGTTTGAGAAGGGCAACCAAAGAAAGACGAATTAGGTGATGTGAATAACTTATATAAATGCATCCAAGGTCAGTATAACCCTTCATCAAGTGACCTTTTCACCTTAACGAAAGAAAAGGTTCAGAGGGCCATCAGATTGAGGAACTCTCTGCCAAACGAGTTTGACTGCAGATTCAATAAAGAACTTTAAAAAGGGGTCGTATGTATTTTTGACTAAAAAGTGCATATAAGGTAACTAGAATAGGTAGAATACTGATCCAGAGTACAATCCGATTTCTAGTTTTTAGAATTATGAAGGAATTTTTCCCACCTAATGAGACAATGTAAAGTGTTTCCAAGGGTTTGATGTGCAGTAGGTCTAATTGAATGTTTTCTTTGATTTCCAGAGCTCTTCCTGCAGCTGGAGGTAAGCATTCCTTTAAGTGTTAAGACAATGGCAAATACCATTGATTGTATATCTTTCCAGCCTCTTAGCTTTTTTTTTTTTTTTTTTTGTGGCAGACCGATCAGGTGGAAAGAAACTATATTAAGGAGAAAAAAGCAGCTGTTAAGGAATTTGAGGATAAGAAGATTGAACTGAAGGAGAACCTGATTGCAGAACTTGAAGAAAAGAAAAAAATGATTGAAAACGAGAAACTAACAATGGAGCTTACAGGGGGTATGTCTTGAATATACTTCAGTTTCATTATTAAATGCTTAAAGTTGCAAATAAGCTGTGTATAGAGTTAAAAAATGCAGTTTTATAGAGTTTCATGTTGCTCCTTTTATTTTTGCAACATTGAGGTGGCATTTAACTACTTTGTATAATTGTATTAATGTGCTAATTCTACCATTTTTTCAAATTATTTTTCAGAAATGTACCATGTACTCTATTTCTGAATTATTTGTATATCGGTACATGCAGAATAACTGTGATGGCAAACCAGGGCTCCGCAAATACTGGTTGCCACTTTGGCATGGCGACTGAAAACATGCAGTTGGGTCCCTAGGGCCCGTGGGCCATTCTTTGCCTAGATGCCAAGGTGTAGCATCTGTGAATGATTGTCCCACTCCCAAATATCTAGAGTGCCTCAGATATGCAGAGGTCAGCTGTAGATACTGGAGAAGGCAGAGAGTAGCAAGTTCTGCAGGAAGTGAAGGCCAGAGCTATGTGGAAAAGCCTCTATTGCGAATCGGTGTTTCTTTAATGGGACTGGTAAATAAAGTGACTATTTTGAAATGCATCCACGTTATATCTTCTTTTGATCATAGCGGTAAATCATGCATTGGTATATGTGTAAATGATTTATTATGTGGGGGTGTCGCTTAATCAGTCCACAGTTTATTTGGTCACAAAAGAGCAGGGAGAATAGTGCCCTAGGACTCTTTATTTGTTTTTTATAGTCACTTAAGTATTAATATGAAACCAGAAACCCACAAGATGGCAACTTTTCCTACTCTTTTCGGACTCCATTCTTCAGTACTAAGCTCCACCCACATTTTTTTGTGTATGGATGGATTAGACTAAAAACACGTTACTAGAAAAAGTTTGGGGCACTTTTTCAAAACTGCTTTTCTCTTCGTTCTGAATTAAATTACACTTTTCTCAAGAGTTAGAAGTTGTAATTTCCTTAACATGATTGTGGTGTATTGCTTTTACATGTAATGGTTTGTTTCTGTACAGTAAAATCCTAGGATTGTCATGAAAATGCCCATGTGTGCCCAGGCCATTTTCATCCTAATATCAAGCATAGAATAGATTATTTGGTTATTTTAGTGTTCTTCTTCTTTTTGAATTCCTTCATTACATCCCCTTGTTTAGCTATGAGAATTTTTTGGCTCACTGCATTGTGAACCTACCCTTTAGGCTGGAAGTTAGCAAGTTTTTAGTCTTTTGTCTGTATTTTAAGGAAAGCATCATGTATGTGTGATTTTAAGCTTTGTACTTTATCCTTGTACAGTACTATGGGGTGGCACGTCCTTTGCGCACAGCAAAATAGCGCGGCGTTATCAGGGCGCCGAGAACTGTGATCTGATGACTATCCAGCCTGCGGGCGAGCGCCCCATCAGCTGACCGTGTGCCATATGTTCACAGAACCACCTCATGCTGCCCATCACCATGTCCCAGCTCACTGACCCATGGAAGTTCCATCTTCTTATCCATGCTTGTGCCTGGTCGGCTGATCATCCCAACTAATGCTGCCCGTCCTCTTTGCAGCTGCTCCAGGAGGTCGGGTACGAGGATCAGTTGGATCTTGGTCTGAGAGGTGCCTACCTTCTTCATGCGCTGGAACGTCCATTGGTTAATGAGCTGGGACATGGTGACGGGCAGCATGAGGTGGTGGGGAGCTCTTGCATGGGAAGCCTGCAGGCTGGAGCACAGAGCGTCATCAGAGTGTAGTTCTTGTCTCCCTGATGATGGCGCGCTATTCTGCGCGCAAAGTGTGGCGTGCCGTACTATGGTATATGTTGATGCGTTACAAAAAAAGGATAATAATTAGAAAATCAATTTATCAGGACATGCTCAGATCAGACTATATGGAAACGTTGTATAGGTAAACAAAGTCATCAAAAACATCAGTTAAAATGGTTTTGTTCAAGGCTTACATAGCTGCTAATGCTGTTAATACTTTACAAATGTGAGTTTTCAAAAAATATAGTGACCCTTTAACATTAGTATCCTTTGATTTTACTGAAACCGGAATCCTGCTAAATACTTTCAGCAATATTTGTTTTCTATGCAGTGGTCTTGTTTTCTATATCACTGTTACATGTATCTTGAACATATTGTCTGCATATCTGGCCTTTCTAGTTTGAAGAGGGTTAAGCTAATTTGCTGTACATCATGCTCTAGTTCATCAGCACTCAAATGACTTCATCTTTACAGCTCAGTTTATTTTGATTTCTTCAGACTTGCTATACTTTGTTCAGTATCTTAAATCTGTGACTTTCCATACAAAAATGCACTTTTATTATTCCACTACTGTGGTCTACTGTGTATTCCTGGTGTGAATTTTTTTGGATCTATCCCGTTGTAAATTCACCAGAACTGACAGCTGCAGTGCCAGCAAGTAGCTGCTAGATGGCGCTGTGGATATTTTGCGGCGCTGCCGATATTTCCCACAAGTTGTAACCTTAGGTTACCCTCACCCTAACCCTCACAGTAACCCTGAAAGTTTACCTAACTCTATGCTATGGGCACTGTAAACCGGCAGTGCCATCTAGCGGTTGGTGGGCGGCACTGCTGCTGCCACTGCTGGTTAATTTGTGGCAAATTTGAAGAGGGAAATTACCTTGTTTTTAACTATTAATAGCGAACATTTTAGTCAAATTAAAATTTAAAAAAATTTCAAGCTGAATATTACAATTTTGATGTGACTCTTGTTTATGACTTATTTAAACAGATGTCTAATATGGTCTCAGTTATTGCAGCAAAGATAATTGAAATACCACAAAACAGTAGTGATCTCTATAAAACATTTAAAAATATAATTTTTAAGTGACGTCTATGTATAATGTAGGAATTTGACTCTAATATTCAGATAAAATATGGCTGGTTAGCTAAATAACACTTTCCTCAAATTTTCTTCCTTTCTTTGCCTACTTTATATATAAAAGAATTTTTGATTGTCTGTCAACACCTGAAATGTGCATGAGCCAACTAAGTAACTAAAATCGGCAGGTTATGTGGGCTTATTCAGGATGACACGCGTTACAATTGACACAGATAAGCATTCATACAAAACAGCAGTATTTTATCTGAACTTTCTGCTAACATTTAGGTATTTTTCAGTAAATGCTACATGAGTAATTATATTTTAACAATTACCTTATTCAAATCTACACTTACATTATTTGTATACCAATGTTAATGGGTATTTCAGTTTCTTGCATCAAATGTTTTGTGACATTATTAACAATTCTCCACACTCAGTTTTACTTTCTGATTGTGTAAATTGAAAAATCTATTGCATTTAAAGTCCTAACATGATATTCCTTTTCTGTAGATTCCATGGAAGTAAAACCAATCATGACTCGCAAATTAAGACGAAGACCCAACGATCCTGTCCCAATACCTGACAAAAGAAGAAAACCTGCACCTGATATCCTTTCTTTGCTTAAAGGAGTACAAACTCCTATATCATATGTAATATCGTCTATACTTTTTATCTACACTTTATTGAAATGTATGAAATATTTTTGTGTTACTTGATTTATTTTTGCCATTTGAATTGGCCGTCATTTTTTTCCCTCACTTTCTCCTTCACTGAGATACTCATCCATCTTGTGTAGTGGATGTTTTCATCAGTGTTTACAGAGATGATGTCACTGTTGCTGGTGTAGCTATCCAAACAGTTGGTAAAAGTCCAATTATAACACGATAGGGCAACTACTATAACTGCTAATTTATCCCCCTAGCAAGAAAGGAGCACTTTATTGCATAAATAATGTGCTCTTCAAATAATTTTACTAAACTCTTCCATAAACTAATTATATTTGCATAATATATATGTATACAATTAATTAGCAGTAAATTATGTATGTATGTAATTATGAAAGTATAATTTGTTTATACTGATGGATAAGTTTTGTGAGCTCTACAATAATATGTATTGAACATTTATTTGTTTAATAAAGTGCTCCTTTCCTGATTTGGCAGTGAATCAACAAATATAATGGCTCCCTCTGTCATGTTGTAAGTGGACCCTGCCCAGTTGGATTGATGGAGCCACCCCCAACAGTGACATAATTATTGCATATTCTATTTAAAAAAACAGATAAAGATGGAGTAGGATGTCCAGAGCGATAATGTGAGGGCAAAATGGTTCTCTTTATACTAAGCAATATGACTTGCAAAATAATGCAAGTAAGACAAAAATAATTGAAACATTTTTTTTATAAAAGGCTTAGAGGAGATTTGTTTTGATTCAATAAAAAAGTTCCAGAAATCAGTAATCCTTTAATCCTTTCAAGTCTTTGTCTACCAGTCCTTATTTCAGATAAGGTCCCAGGCATGATTCCCAGTTATAACTGCTTATGACTACTTGTGTTTACACTCATTTTTTTTTTTATATGAGAAGCATTCTTTTATCTATTTTATTTACTTACACATTTGACATTTTATATAGTTTTTTTTAATCTAAAATACTTTACACATTTGTACAAAACAGTAGTCATTCAAGGTAAGGTGGGTAAAGTAGCACTTAAGCATTTATAGAAAAAGGTACAATCCGTCATGATACAGGTGGGTAAAGTAGCACTTACAGTATTGTAGAAAACCGTACAATATATTTTGGCACAGCTGGGTAAAGAACTCTAGTTAGTGGAAAACTGAGCATAAAGAAAGGGTTTGTTCCTGAGATGGTGCAGCAGGACAAAAGCTGAATCAAGGTCTAATCTGTGGCATTGGGGATTTTACTTTCCCTTTACTAATAATTCATTTGCACTGACATGGAGGGAATAGACAAAATTTAGTTCGGAATACCTTTTATTGAGTGAGCTATGCAAATACACACTTAAATAGTGTCTGTTATGTTGTTAGAGTTAAAGTATATTTGGTAGACTAGTTGCACAAAATGTATAAACTCAGGCTTCAGCTATATTTAGAATATCTTGCTTGATCCTTAACCCCTGGCACCCCAATTAAATTATCTACTTACAGATGAACAGATCATGGAAGATTTGAGGACTCTGAACAAGGTAACATATTATTTTTTTTATTGTGTTTGCAAGATTAACTATAGGGTTTTGCTTCACACTAAGTATATCTAGTGTAAGGGTGATTTTAAATGCATAATATATAGTTGTCAAAGTGATAGAACAAGAGTGCACAAGTAAATAAATTGATATATAGTGTTGGGCAAGAAACTGTTTAGACATTCTGTAACAAGATTATCCAACTTCAGTTTGCAGAGGTCATAATCGGGCCATTAATCGGGCCTTTGTCGCAGCACGTAAGTAAAAAAAAATTAAGTTGATGATTGATCCATTTTAATCAAACGCTATATCCTGAAAATATAGTGTTAATTCAGGGCTGCAGTTGGATAAGGCTGTTCTATAAGGGCCCTAAATAGAAATGTGTAAGAGTAAATACTAAAGTTTTATTTATATAATATAAAAATATTGAAAATTTAGGAAGTGGATATTAGGACTCCTATACACCAAAGCACCATAGCACACACTCACTCCAGTATGCAAACAGTTACTATAGTGACATTTTAACACATTTTTGGCAATATAAGAATTTCTATACTTTATTTTTTTAACTGATTAGAGAAGCAGCAGATTTATAGACTATGTCATATCGGTGTTAATTGCATTGTACTATATAATTACATAGGGGCTGATTTACCGTATATACTCGAGTATAAGCCGTGGCACCTATTTTACCACAAAATACTGGGTAAAATGAGTGACTCTAGTATAAGCCGAGGGTGGGAAATGTGCTGCCCCCTGTGTCCCTCTTGTGCCCTCTGTGTCCCCCCCCCCTCTCTCCCGTGTCTCTTCTCCCCTTTCCCTTCCCTTTGTCTCTTCCCCCCTCCCTTATCGCCCTCCTCATCCTCAACCTCCCTCCTCATCCTCAACCTCCCTCCTCATCCTCAACCTCCCTCCTCATCCTCAACCTCCCTCCTCATCCTCAACCTCCCTCCTCATCCTCAACCTCCCTCCTCATCCTCAACCTCCCTCCTCATCCTCAACCTCCCTCCTCATCCTCAACCTCCCTCCTCATCCTCAACCTCCCTCCTCATCCTCAACCTCCCTCCTCATCCTCAACCTCCCTCCTCATCCTCAACCTCCCTCCTCATCCTCAACCTCCCTCCTCATCCTCAACCTCCCTCCTCATCCTCAACCTCCCTCCTCATCCTCAACCTCCCTCCTCATCCTCAACCTCCCTCCTCATCCTCAACCTCCCTCCTCATCCTCAACCTCCCTCCTCATCCTCAACCTCCCTCCTCATCCTCAACCTCCCTCCTCATCCTCAACCTCCCTCCTCATCCTCAACCTCCCTCCTCATCCTCAACCTCCCTCCTCATCCTCCTCCATATCCTCAACCTCCCTCCTCAACCCCCTCCTCAACCTCAACCTCCCTCCTCATCCTCAACCTCCCTCCTCATCCTCAACCCCCCTCCTCATCCTCAACCCCCCTCCTCATCCTCAACCCCCCTCCTCATCCTCAACCCCCCTCCTCATCCTCAACCCCCCTCCTCATCCTCAACCCCCCTCCTCATCCTCAACCCCCCTCCTCATCCTCAACCCCCCTCCTCAACCCCCCTCCTCATCCTCAACCCCCCTCCTCATCCTCAACCCCCCTCCTCATCCTCAACCCCCCTCCTCAACCCCCCTCCTCATCCCCCCTCCTCATCCCCCCTCCTCATCCCCCCTCCTCATCCCCCCTCCTCATCCCCCCTCCTCATCCCCCCTCCTCAACCCCCCTCCTCACCCCCCATCCTCATTCTCCCCCCTCCTCAACCCCCCTCCTCAACCCCCATCCTCAACCCCCCATCCTCATTCTCCCCCCTCAACCCCCCATCCTCATTCTCCCCCCTCAACCCCCCATCCTCATTCTCCCCCCTCAACCCCCCATCCTCATTCTCCCCCCTCAACCCCCCATCCTCATTCTCCCCCCTCAACCCCCCATCCTCATTCTCCCCCCTCAACCCCCCATCCTCATTCTCCCCCCTCAACCCCCCATCCTCATTCTCCCCCCTCAACCCCCCATCCTCATTCTCCCCCCTCAACCCCCCATCCTCATTCTCCCCCCTCAACCCCCCATCCTCATTCTCCCCCCTCAACCCCCCATCCTCATTCTCCAACCTCAACCCCCCATCCTCATTCTCCAACCTCAACCCCCCATCCTCATTCTCCAACCTCAACCCCCCATCCTCCTCAACCCCCCTCCTCCTCATGCTAATGACATGGCGCGCATGTGACGTCACGTCATTAGCACATACTGGGTGCCGGCACCCGGTATATGTTAATGACGTGGCGCGCAGTTGACGTCACATGCACGCCGGGTCAAGACAGAAGGAGCAGAGGCCGTAGAAGAAGCAGGTAAGTGAGGGGGAGGTATTTAGAGGGGAAAATGTGAGGAGGGGGCGAGGGAAAGAGACACGGGGGGGGGGGGGAGTGACTCGAGTATCAGCCGAGGGTGCCCTTTTTAGCCTTAAAAAAAGGGCTGAAAAACTCGGCTTATACTCGAGTATATACGGTATGTTATATTATTTCTTTCAATCTTACTTGCATGTTTTATATGTCTTAGTCTTTATATTTTGTAGTTTTTATTACATAATTAAATGTTATTTCTTTTTAACAATCCTATTTAGGATTTCTAGAGAATATTAACTTTATAAACTGTCTATTGGTAAATGCGTTCAGTGCCATGTTTATAATGCCACAATATTTGTCTTACCCATTGCAATACTTGCATACATTATCAAATTTTATAAATTATCTTTTTTTCCACCAACAGTTGAAATCTCCCAAAAGACCAGGTAAGTTGAATAAAGTTACAACCATTCTATAGATGGAACTGTACTA
The DNA here is from genome assembly GCA_027410445.1 of Discoglossus pictus. Taxonomy (NCBI): domain Eukaryota; kingdom Metazoa; phylum Chordata; class Amphibia; order Anura; family Alytidae; genus Discoglossus; species Discoglossus pictus. The sequence goes on from CM050163.1 coordinate 446,320,041, forward strand.
TTATCAGATGCTTTTCATTGCCAAGTTACTCTGCTGATGCGTTCCTGTTTTTTCCACACTGTATAACTAATAGGACAGATTTACATATACCGGTATACATATCATAAGAGGCTCTTTTTTTTGTAATCTAAAATTCAGTAAGATAAATTTCTAGTAGGAAGTAGCACTTAGGATAGTTGAGAGATCATGCAAGTGGTCCCACACTCAATTTATGGTGGTCAGTTTGCAGGATCAAAAACAGGAGAAATATATGCAAGGTGGAAAGGCTTACTCCAATTTAGGATACAACATAACTTTTATTTTTTTGATAAATACAACAAACATACATAAAACACAACTGATACTTGATACACGTGAAACCTTTTTTATGGTGTAGCAATATAATGAACCTATGGATCCAAACATGATGGCCTGTGTTCACATTGCTTATTGTCAAGATTAAAAAATAAATTATGTGATGGAAAGCATGTTTCTGAAAAATAATGTAAAACAAGTCTGAGAACTTTGAATAATTACTATGACTATTAATAAATACCAATGTCATTCAAAGGAACAAACTAGATAGCCTATTCATAAAACCAGTCAAGATGGATGCTCAGTTTTTGAGCATAATTTTCAATCACCTGACTTTGAAAACTGTTAGCTACTGTTTACTAAGATAGGAGACTGGTGGTGAAAGAGGCTTGCGATAGTCTACATTAAAGTGAGATTTGGTGGTGGTTGGGTCATCCACTTGTTATAATCTACATGAGTGACAGAGGGGCCTCGAGACTCTTGAATTCTCACAAGATTTGGATTCATTACTATCTTTTTAATGTAAAATTGGCTAGATAACCACAGCTAAATGGTGCACTGCGGGAACTGGTTTACTTTCTTCTAAGATTGTTTCAATTTGCAAAGTACAAATTACTAAAGCATTTCTTTATTACTTTAGTGTTCTTTTTCTTATGTTAGTACAATTTATTTTCATGAAACACTATTGAATATTGAAAAAACATACTTTTTTTATCTAATTTTGCAAAGGTTGTGGTAGGAATTATTTGAATTTTGAAATGTCCACTTATGAGATCAAACCCTAGTGCTTCTCACAGTCTGGACCTGTTCCAAAGAAGCTACAATACTCTTCCCAAAATGTTGGCATAATAGCTGTATAAAATAGGACAGTAAGTCATCAGCTAGGCAATGAATACATGAGAGGGATTGTTGATTTTTTTTTATTCCACCCATCATTTCTCCTTTACAATTTCTTCCAATGTCAGAAAATAATGTCGGCAGCCCTGGTATCTCCTCTTCACATACGAGTGTGGTGAAACCATTCCATACTACCTTCAGTCCCAAAACATCATGTAAGGATAATCACGTCATCATTGCTGAGTTGAATGTTTGCCACTGGCAACCCAAATCTCTCCCACTCTTTTGCTTCACCAACGACTTTTTTTTCTTGTGTTTTACTTGAGCCCGTTCCAAAAAGATGAAATGGGACCTTACATAATGGCAGATTTATAATATCATGGTTAAGTTAAGTGTCTGCAATTAAAAGGACACAGTAAAAGATAATATTTAAAAATAGAAGGTTAATTGTATATAAAATCTTTTTAATTTACCATTGTCTTACTCTTTGTTCTGGCTTTCCCTGCTTTTGGCTCCTCCATCAATTCCTTAATTTCATCCCTTATAGCATAATCTACTAGCCCGCAATCAGAATAAATATCCTGGGATGGTTTTTTCCCCCCCAGTGATTTTACAGTCTTTCTCTCTATTGTCTCACCTGTGATTGCTTTAACAATTGTGATTAGGGAGGGGGAAAGCATTTGGTAGGAGAGGAGTAAGATGGAGAAGCAACCACAAGGCATTATAAGATAGCAGAAATGTAAGTATCTGGTGTAGGAAATTGCATGTGTTGTCGGAAAATATCTTCAGACTGTTGACACACAATGAATACAGTAGATGGCCAGTTGTTACAAGATGGGTGACGTCTTACCACTAACGACAACCAGCCATTTGTACTCTGTAGTTCTTGATTTATATATGCAGTAGATAAGATAGTGAACACTCATATAAGATGGAAACTATAAAAGTTTATGTCTAGTTATGTTAATGATTGCTTGGCAATGCAGGTTTAACAGCATCTCATTTTCCACTGGCAAAGCCCCCTAGTCTGAATTACTTTTCAACACAAGATGGAGGCAGCTGTTTGGCACTAGTGTTGCCAGAACTCAGTGGTGAGCTTCTGGCCACACTAGTCTTAACCCTCTCTGTACTCTGGATTTATTTATCCACCTGTTCTATGGTTCATAAGTGACTGTGCCAAATGTTATGAAGTCAACGTGTCTCTATTGACCCAGCAAAACCTCTTCAGTCTGCTTATAAACCCTTGGTGGGTGCATTTGGAGGAGTGTTGTTGTTGTTTGACACCTAGGAGTTTTGGGCTTGTATAAGACATGTAACCAACAATCTTTGATTCTATCATTCTTCTTTTGTTCCTAATAGTATTGTTTATTTTCATTGTTATTATTTTTTCTAAACCCACAATTTAAAAGCTGAGAAGGAAGCTTGACTCGTGGATAGTTTTTGGAATGTGAACTAATTTCTTTTGGCTTTGTTAAAGGGACCAATTAACTATTCTTTAGAACATCTTTAAAAACAACAGTAAAGAGCCTGATACAAAAAAAAAACATTTATTAAACTTTTTCACTGTGGCTTTAAACAATAAATGAATGTTTTTAATCATACCATGGGTTTAGGCAGTATTAGCTCATTATCTCTCCACCCCTTTGAAGGGTGAATTGTGTTTGGAGAGCATTGCCTTGTGGGTGGTTCTCACTTTTAACAGGCAAGATGTACTGCTGTATGGTGGTGAGAGGCAACTAGAAAGTGTATTTGTGTACATTGCTAGCAGCTCATGTTACACCACTGCCTGCGACTAATGTGTCTTTTTACACAGTGGTCTCAAACAGTTTTCAATTTGGTACTTCCCCTGTGTGACTCCCACTCCAGAGACAAAACTTCATTAAGATGTTGGAGAGATCTAAACTTCTACAGCCTGGGCATCATCTAAACATCATAAGTAATCCATTGTTTAAAAAAATAATACAAGTTTAATAAAGGTTTTATTTTCTTATCCAGCCCTACCTAACTATTCTTTAACACTCTGGTGGTCTAATAAAGAGTCTATACTTTAATTGTATACCAAATTTATCATTAAAAAGCAATATATATGTATATATATGTATATATATATATATATATATATATATATATATATATATATATATATATATATATATTCTAGGTATCTAAACTAGTTTTTGCTGAATATGTCTTTTTCAATTAACCTAATTGTCTATACAACAGGAATTTACCTCTTCTCTAAGTAGGCTGTCCAAGCAGGTAGAATTATTGCTAATAAAATATGATATTTATTAACTTTTTTTAATGCATACTACATTAGCTTCTAATATGGAAATAAACACTACTGATTATGGTCTATTTTTATAGAGCTATAGAGTTCTTACTTAATGGTAGCAGTATCTGCAGTAAATATGACATTCCAATTACTGGAAATAACACAATATTTTCTTGGCATCACAATTCTATAATACTTCTACTGTTATTGCAAAGTAATTTCTTGAGTACAAGGAAAAGTAAATTCGCTAAAATCTAACGCAGATAATCAATGAAGATAAAATAAAAGGACATTTAAAAAAAAAATCACATTACACCCAAGAGTGACAATTATAGAAAGAAATCGTAAAAGGTCTAAATATTTACAATTTCCATACAGAAAACTCCCTGCTTTAAACTTGCACGTCTGTAATATGTTCTGTTTATTTACACTTTAGTTTCACCATCAACTCCAGAACATCTTCCAGCAACACAAGCAGAATCTCCTGCACAACGTTTTGAAGCTCGAATAGAAGATGGTAAACTCTACTACGATAAGAGATGGTAAGCTTTATTGCAAACCACTACTAAATATATTTTATTATTGTATTACTACAAAAAAATATTTTATTTTATTTTGTTATAGATTTTTGCAGGGATCAAGTTAAGTTCTGTATTTACAGTATGCTCTGTTGAATAACTAGGCATGATTACTGGCTAAATGTTTTTAGTAAGATTGTGAAAAAAAAAAAAGAAGAAAAGAATACTGCATTTACAAAAAATATATAACATTTTCAAATGTCAATACAAATAGGGAGCCATGTATAAACAGATGTATAGCAAAATGTTGCAAATGAGTCTGGCTTACTGGGCCAGGAAAAAAATGTTTTGTACCTCATGGCACTGAAAGAGTTAAAGGACCGCTGTAATGCAAGAACAACATTTAGCTGGATATGGTAATTAGACATTGACAATTCCAGTGCTTAAAAAAAAAAAAAAAAAAAAAAAATATTGAACATTACGTTCAAAGTTTAGATTCAGCGCCTGTTGGGATCAACCTACTATAAGGTCAGTGGGGGAATGTTGCTCTGTTGAACTGGCAGTAGCTACATTTTCCTAGAATTAATGGTGAATAACACAACATATAGCCAATTTCATGTTAAAGAATCCCCCCCCCCCCCCCCCCCCAAAAAAAAGACAACTTGATTACAAAGTCCCTTTAAACACTTGGGGCCTCATTCAATTGCGATGTGGGCAATTGAATAGGGCCCTAAAGAAGCACATAGCATATTTTTATATTTTTATTAAAGAAGTTTTTAGTTAGTGAAAACCTTTCTTTTGGATAGATGCTTGCTAACAAAAAACTTCTTTAAAAAATATATGTTATGTGCTTATTTAGGGCCCTATTCAATTGGGCAAATTGCAATTGAATGAGGGCCCAAGTGTTTGTGTTCTGAAAACTTCATTTGGAAAGAAAAAACACTATGAAACCTCATCAAATACCCCTCTCTGATTCAACAAATACAACTAAATTCCCTTGTCCTTTTAAAGAGTTTTCCTGTGGCAGTTAGTTTTTGTTTTTGGGGCAGTCTGTGAAAGATGTATTCTCTTATCAGATCTGTGTCTCAACCTGTCTACTACCATCGCCTTAATGATATTATCAAGATGGAGACAAACACACTACTGAAGGCTGATACTCTAATCTTTGAAAATTTAATTTGGTATTGAAAATTATTATTCTAACACATCACATACAATTTTTGTTTAGTATTCAATACATAGTTAAAATAAGGAATTCCTCTTGTTAGGACATTATTCTTGTATTTTAATGTCCGTGTAGCCAAAAAAGAATGAATACAAACTTGATTTAATCAAGTCAATAATCCAATGAGCTCCAGAAGAATAATATAAAGTTGTCAAATAAAAGCATTTGACTATTTTGCTGAATTACACATAATTCAACAATTGATTTTACTTTAATAAAGGTTATGTTGTATTGCAACAATTCTCAAAATAAAATAGGAAGTACCCAAATGTGTATGCTTTCTTTTTGGAATATGCCCTTATTGTGTGATATTGCTTTCTTTGTGTGGTGGATGCACATATGGTTTCTCTTTAGTTTTACTGAACCATAGAAGTAACCCTAGTCTTAATCACATTCTATATTTCCTCCCATGTAAACTACTGAAAGAGAGGGGCCACCTCACAACAGCTTAATACAAATCATTGAGGCACACAGACATTTTTCTTCAAACATGAGTATTTTGTGTCCACTATCAAGCAACCACTATCTTCTTTTTCAATCCTTTTGAACTGTGTTTGAAGATTGAGGAATTTAATAGAGAACCACAGTCATAATTAGTAGAATTTTAGGGGATGATATATTTTTTAAGAATTACGTTTTATAAACTGTGAAGTTGCTGCTCGGTTACTCCTTTTTCATTTGTTCTGCATTCAGCCACTAGGTGCCACTGTGTTTACAGGAAACGGGATAAAACACTGATAATATCTTACTTGGAAAGGACGAGAAGACACATTAAAGGGGTTTCTTACCATTAGAGAGTTGGCAAAAGTCACAAAAGAAATCAAACTGCACCGACAAGCTAAAAATGTCACATCTATCAGAAGCAGGACAGACCAGTTTTTTATTAGAACTTTAGTCATTACGTTAAAATAAGTTCATCTGGGAATCTCAGAAATGGCAGCAGCATCGCGCTGTGAGTACATCTGATAGACTACCAGTAACAGACATGTTGTTTGCTCTGCCAACTTCTACACTGATATGCTAAAGAATGAATTCTCAAGAAACATTCTCCTTTCTCCTTGATGGAAATGCAATTAGCTTTGTTGTTAATGGAAGTTTTTCTGTGACAGCTCTTTTGAAACCTTTTCAATGTATACATCTCAGTGATATATTCCTTATATCCTGGAAACTGTAATGTTTCTACTATTCATTAAGTTCTCTTTTTCATGCAGTGAAAAGATCATGTATTTAACATTAAGCATTGAACATTTTGTTTTTTGTACAAGAAATGAATTGTCCATAATGGTGGTACTTACCTGCCAGTCCTCCGATCTGTGCCTGCACCTTATCTAGTCATCCTCTGCAACAAAGGGATGAATAGAGCATGTCTTTTTTACTTACATGTACCATAGTTATAGGTAGATTTTTGATGACTGTACCTGTAGTAAATTATATCCTATTCAAATAATTGCAAAGCTGCATGTAGATTTAGTGTGATATATGTAGTATCACCCTATTAAAAATTTGCTTGATCACAGAGATGGTCCCTAGGAGTATTGGAGGTAGCCAGGCGATCCCCCAGATCAAAAAGATTTACAGTCGCTGATCTATAGTGAATACAACTTGCTTTAAATTGAATAAGATAGGGTTGCATGTTCCTTGTTTGTTTGTTCTGACCTTTCATGCTACAGTGTGGCAGGGAGTCTTGGGGATCTGTTGCACAAGATTGTGTTTTATTGGCACCCTCTTTAATGTTAAACAGTCAAAGCAAACCGTACAGAGATGCAGGATAACATTTCCACCAAGAGAACTGAAGCAAACAGGATCAAACAGATGCTTTTCATTTCTTTTTGCATAACTTTAGTGCTATGCACTAATGCTAATTAACTATTATCAAAGCAAACTTTTGTGGTATATAACATGTGCTTTTAATCGCATGATAATAGTAACCAAGGCATTCAATTTGTTTTACCCTTTTGAAAAGTAATTGTATGTAGTAGGCTAGAAGTTTACAGTCTTGAATCCAATTAAGGTGTCACGCAGACTTTTTTTTAGGAGGCAGGTAAAAAATCTATGTATTATTATTATTATTATTATTATTATTTTTTTTTTAATATAGATTTTAATTGTTCTAAAACAATTCAGCGATTCTCCCAGTTCATACCACATAGTTCAGGTCATTGTATTTCGATATATATGAGTAGAACAAATAGATTAGGAGTAATAAGTAAGCATTTGTATCCCTTTCTTGGTTCTCCTATTGATGACTTTGGTGCCTCCTATTTTACTTTTAGTGGATGATTTTTTTGTGAAAAAAGTAAGTACTTTATTAAACAATAATCTCCAACTGTACTAGTTTTTCATATGTTGATATCATTTAGGATATTTCAAAAGAGACTTTTTTTTGGTTATTCTGAATAAACTAACTCTTCCTGCTAATCGCCCCCCAACTGTGAGTGCTAAAGGACCAATTCAGAGGTTTTTTTTTTTAAAAGGCATATTGCCCCTGTAGGTTGTACGCCTAATAAAGAGAATTGAGCATATTATAAAAAAAGCTTAATTTTTACTTATTTTTTAAATGTTTTATTCCCTGTAGCTGATCAAGCACTACATTCACCCTTTGTTACAGAGTCATGCCCTCATAATTGACACTCCTAGAGTGACTCAGCGGCAAATGAGTGCTTAATCAGAGCTCCACATGGAATAAAAATGTTTTAAATATATATACACTTAATGTTTTTTTTTATAATATGCTCAGCTCTCATTAGCAAACCGCCTACAGAATAGTAGTATGCCTAAAACAATGTCATACTTTGGTCCTTTTAAAGACCTCAGATAAGAGACAGGTCATGTAGGAGGATCTTACCATATGTTTTAGATATTGCCCCTTTAATAAAGAAGCTTGCAATCTGTTGTTATACATCCTTTTAACATGGAATGCTCTAGCATGATTCTTCTGTATGGCTTTTATCTATAAGATCCAGGTATATATAAGCCAGAAATAGTCTTACCTACTAAAACATCTTTGGACAATACAGCAGGTCATTCTCAGAGGCTTCGTGGTGACAACCACAGCTGGAATTTGAGTTAGTCTATGATTTACATGATGTGTGATAAATTGATTACCTATCGAAAGCGAGAGACGCTAGAGCCTAATACAGTAAGGTTATTATTTTTGGGGCCAAGAGAAATCTTATATGCGTGGTTGTGATTCAATAAACAAATTGTAAATCTCTAGCATTCAGATGGGTTACAGTTTGTGGACACTAGCAATCTCATAGGCAATCATGGTTATGTACGCGGGGAACAAGTAAAATATATCTCCAGCATAACATGCTTTTACTGAGTAATACATAGCAATGTTTACTTATGAGATTCCAAGTGCCTACAAATTGCTTATGTGATTCAGCCTGAATGTTATAGATTTACAGATTGTTCAAAGAATTGCTTTGTGCAATAAGATAATGTAATGAATATATTAAAGAATGTGGGGGAAAAAATCCTTCTTGGTTTGTCATAAATGCCAAGTCACTACTGGGGATGCCAGAGTTCTGGTCACAAGAATCGCTTGATTTGTTTGTTTTTCTTCTTCCGATCAACAGCTGAGCTCAAGTCGCACATAGTTTAGAAATGTCTAGAAGAATGAATAGGTCACTTGTCATGTAGCATTTATGATAGCAGGAGGGAGTTACGCAAGTGTAATGTGACAGGAGACTTGCTCTGTTCTGCAGGGTTAAAAAAGGCATGTTTAGTTACATTCATCGGCGTAAAGATTTGTTTATTCTCTTTCTGGCAAGGGGTTTGTATTCATTTTTTTTAATTTTACAACCTTTCAGTAACGCTGCTATTCAGTTTTCATATGGATTCTCTGTTTATGCTTATCAGCCTCTCCACCCCAGGGAGCACATGAGTATTTTCATTGAAGACTTTAAAGAGTCTTAACAGCAAAGTTGCCTTCCCCAAAGCCCTTGTGTTGGATTATTTTAGGTCTTGATATCCATCATTGACAAGGGATTAGTAGCAATTTAACTTTCTTTTTGGAATAAAATGACTCCACAATCTGTGAATATAAAAACTCAAATAAAATCATGTTCTTAGTCCGATACAATTTATATATAATTTTTTTTCTCCATTGTACAGTAATATGCTATAAGGCTGAAGTTAGGAGTAAAATCATTTTGCTATTAAACTCAAATCAAACACATGACTAATATTTATATTGAAGTAAGCAGTAACAGTATTTTCATTGGGTAGAAAATGCCATGGTTCAGATGCTCAAGATCGTCAAAATCCCACTTTTCATTTATCATAAACATTTTCGACCCCTCCTTCTGTATTTTGCTTTTCTAATAAAATCTTGGTCTCTTCTCCATAATCACCAGTCTCCGATGCGTGCAAATGCTTCTTAACTAAGCTTTGCCTACTCCTCCATGGACCCCATTCACAGTCCCTACACAGTTTTTAATGAATGTTTACATCTGTATTTTCATTCTCTGATAGACGCATTTCTGCAAAGTCTTTCTTTTCAGTTTTCTCTGTCGTCATATTCTTGTAATTCTCTGATGGACTGTGACACCTACCTTCATTTTAGATAGGTATTGGTCTATCTGGACTTTGATTGACCATTCTGGTTTTCTGCTTTGTTCAGGTATCACAAGAGCCAAGCAATATATCTGGAATCCAAGGACAATACAAAAATCAGTTGTGTAATCAGTTCAGTGGGAACAAATGAGGTAAGTACAACTTCTTTTAGTATACTAACTGTATTGCTATTCAGTTTTTCAGAATATTAATGCACATTGTAGAAACTAGACCTGCTTGTGTGTATCCTGAAAGGTTGTGTTGTCATTGAATATAATATTTTTATGGACAAAACTTAGGAAGAGCAAGACATTGGCCATTTCCTAGTTGGATATAACTCTTAATTCAAAGTATCCAATTTCAGATGCCACTACAGTAACGAACTGGCTGCTTCAAATTTTATTCTTAGAGCATATATATTAAAATACAATTCCCCATCCCTGTCGTTATTATTCTTATCTCTTAGTGTGTCATATTTTTAGCCGTATTTAAAATGTATACAGCTGAGAATTATATTCTCAAATTTACAATAATGTTTTAATGTTTCCACATTGTTTTCTGATAAAATGTGCTCATGACAAAGTGACTGATTTTGGGGAAGATTAGGTGCCACATAGTTGGAAATCGTTGACAATAAAGTGATGTAATTCATCTTTATTTAAAGATAATCTGTGTGTTCTCCCTGAAAACAAACTTATTTGGTAACCTAATAACAATACAATAATCTATTTTCTTTTACAGATTTGGGTGAGGAAAAGCAGCGATAGTACGAAGATGAGGATCTACCTGGGCCAACTGCAAAGAGGCTTATTTGTGATCCGCAGACGTTCAGCAGCATGAAACCTGCCACACACAGTTAATATAACAACTGTCTTGTAACAAAGAAACAAATTCCACCCAATTGACTTCCAGGATCACAGACCAACATGCACTGAGGTCCACAAATACGACATGAACACTGACTAATTGAGTCTGCAAAAATCAAGGCTTAAAAAGGGAGTTATATTTTGGTCCCTTAAAGAAGAAAGTTTTTGATTCTTTCACTGTGTCTGGAGAATTATTTCTGAAAGACAAATTTGTAATTACTTGGATATGGAAAAAAGACTCCTTTATGAGGCCTGGACAATGCTTCATGATATCCAGTTTTGACTTGTTAGACATTCTCCAATAACCATCTTGTCTTACAAACTTTTACGCTGGTGTTTGTAATATCCTGTATTTGCTATAAAGGCGCTATGTCCAGTTCAAAGGCCCATTGTTGCAATTTCAGGAAAGACTGCTGGTATTTGGTCCAGGGTTGGCCACTGAATGAAGACATTAGGCTTAACTTCATTATTGGTTTGGTTTTGCCAGTTATTTATTCTGGTGTTTTTATATGTTTGCCCCCTTTTTTAAGTATAAATTCATAAGCCATGACATAACATGTAGACACATGCTAGTTGTATTTTTTTCTGAATTTACAACCCTTATTCATAGTGCTGGTACCCTTATATTAATGGTAGAATATAATAGCAGTGTGTGATCTTAGATTACTGATATTAAATAATTCACTCACATTCAGTAGTTGGTTGTGACAAATTCAGCATGTTCTTTGTGTATGAATTATAGACTATCTAGTGAAAATTGCAACCCAGACCGTTTTATAAACGCCTTTACAGCACAACGCAAACCTCAGGAATTGAATACATATTTTTGTTTTTAAAGTTCAGTTCCTTTTATCAGCCTCTTCTTAGCCTTTGACATATTTCACTGCCAGATAAATAAGATGTTTATTTTTTTTCAGAGATAATGCTACAGGATTGACATGTACACAAAAAATGTTGCAAGGACGCATTTTTGATATACATGGGTTTTATGTTCTCCTGCATCAATGTCTGTCAGTTTTTTTTAAATGCATACAGGGAACATGAAGTGGTCTCAAAATACTGAAAAAGCAATCGTTAAATGACAACCCAGTTTTGCTAACATGCTGTGTTTTACAAATGTATTCATTCTCAGTTTTTAATGTGTGTTAGTTTATCAACAGTACCGATCTCGCTTCCCATTAGGAAATTATGAAGGTACCATCCTACAACAAAGTTAACTTTTATTTATTTTGTTTTACTTTGTGGGAATCAAACCCTCTGTAATGACCATGATATAAAAATTAACAGTTGCGAAACGTACTGATACAGAAGCAGCAAAATCCATCTGTGCATATCAAACTGCACTGTAGAAAGCAACATATTTTTAATAACTCACTTGTCATTACAAGGCCCTGAACGCAGTCTGCTCTGAGAGAGACAGCTGCTGCTTATTGATTGGGTTATACCGATGTTGCACAGATCAACTTCCAGAATTGACATTTAATAAAAAAAAAAAATACTAGTACATGCTTTCTCAAATTTTGTTTCTTCATAACTGATTGGAAAAGCGAACCATGTGCATTCAGTTGGCATTTTCTGTGACAGAAAGATTTAAATAGTGAATTCATGTTTTTGACTCCAACCTGCAACATTGCAAATTCAGGGTCACCAAGATTCAGTACTTGTTGTCAGCCATCGCAGAGGCTAGGAAAATTAGTAGCCTAGTGTACCCCACTTGTTTTTTGTGTTTTTCTTTGTGTCTTATTTTTTTGAAGGGAGTTTTAGTGCAGAATTTTGTAAACCAAATAAATGTTAAACACATATGGTAACAACTGAACACCATTGCACTTAAGTGTCAGGGGCTTGCATTAACATGTTTGTTGCTTAAACCTCCTGGCGGTATGATTATTATGTCAGTATTTAGATTGTTAAAGCAGTATTTTCAAAAATACTGACATATCAGACTGCCTTCTTCCGCCCCCATGCTTCGCCTATGCTCGCAGGGAGGGGATTATACATATACACATTCATGAGCATACTTAAACTTTTTCTATATTCTGGACCATCTCCCATCCTAGCCCCCACAGAGCACCCTTACCCAATCCCCCCTCTCCTCCCTTTCTCTCCCTCCTCCTCCCTTTCTCCCCTTCCCCCTCCTCCCTTTCTCCCCTTCCCCCTCCTCCCTTTCTCCCCTTCCCCCTCCTCCCTTTCTCACCTTCCCCCTCCTCCCTTTCTCCCCTCCTCCTCCTCCCTTTCTACCCTCCTCCTCCTCCCTTTCTCCCCTTCCCCCTCCTCCTCCTCCCTTTCTCCCCTTCCCCCTCCTCCTCCTCCCTTTCTCCCCTCCTCCTCCTCCTCCTCCCTTTCTCCCCTCCTCCTCCTCCTCCCTTTCTCCCCTCCTCCTCCTCCTCCCTTTCTCCCCTCCTCCTCCTCCTCCCTTTCTCCCCTCCTCCTCCTCCTCCCTTTCTCCCCTCCTCCTCCCTTTCTCCCCTCCTCCTCCCTTTCTCCCCTCCTCCTCCCTTTCTCTCCTCCTCCTCCCTTTCTCTCCTCCTCCTCCTCCCTTTCTCTCCTCCTCCTCCTCCCTTTCTCTCCTCCTCCTCCTCCCTTTCTCTCCTCCTCCTCCTCCCTTTCTCTCCTCCTCCTCCTCCCTTTCTCTCCTCCTCCCTTTCTCTCCTCCTCCCTTTCTCTCCTCCTCCTCCTCCTCCCTTTCTCCCCTACTCCTCCTCCTCCCTTTCTCTCAACCTCCTCCTCCTCCTCCCTTTCTCTCCTCCTCCTCCTCCCTTTCTCTCCTCCTCCTCCTCCCTTTCTCTCCTCCTCCTCCTCCTCCTCCTCCTCCTCCTCCTCCCTTTCTCTCCTCCTCCTCCCTTTCTCTCCTCCTCCTCCTCCTCCCTTTCTCTCCTCCTCCCTTTCTCTCCTCCTCCTCCTCCTCCTCCCTTTCTCTCCTCCTCCTCCTCCTCCTCCCTTTCTCTCCTCCTCCTCCCTTTCTCTCCTCCTCCTCCTCCCTTTCTCTCCTCCTCCTCCTCCTCCTCCTCCTCCTCCTCCCTTTCTCTCCTCCTCCTCCTCCCTTTCTCTCCTCCTCCTCCTCCCTTTCTCTCCTCCTCCTCCTCCTCCTCCTCCTCCTCCTCCTCCTCCTCCCTTACCCAATCCCCCCTCTCCTCCCTTTCTCTCCCTCCTCCTCCCTTTCTCCCCTTCCCCCTCCTCCCTTTCTCCCCTTCCCCCTCCTCCCTTTCTCACCTTCCCCCTCCTCCCTTTCTCCCCTCCTCCTCCTCCCTTTCTACCCTCCTCCTCCTCCCTTTCTCCCCTTCCCCCTCCTCCTCCTCCCTTTCTCCCCTTCCCCCTCCTCCTCCTCCCTTTCTCCCCTCCTCCTCCTCCTCCTCCCTTTCTCTCCTCTTCCTCCTCCTTTTCTCTCCTCCTCCTCCTCCCTTTCTCCCCTCCTCCTCCCTTTCTCTCCTCCTCCTCCTCCCTTTCTCTCCTCCTCCTCCTCCCTTTCTCTCCTCCTCCTCCTCCCTTTCTCTCCTCCTCCTCCTCCCTTTCTCTCCTCCTCCTCCTCCCTTTCTCTCCTCCTCCTCCTCCCTTTCTCTCCTCCTCCCTTTCTCTCCTCCTCCCTTTCTCTCCTCCTCCTCCTCCCTTTCTCTCCTCCTCCTCCTCCCTTTCTCTCCTCCTCCTCCCTTTCTCTCCTCCTCCTCCTCCTCCTCCTCCCTTTCTCTCCTCCTCCTCCTCCTCCTCCCTTTCTCTCCTCCTCCTCCCTTTCTCTCCTCCTCCTCCTCCTCCCTTTCTCTCCTCCTCCTCCTCCTCCCTTTCTCTCCTCCTCCTCCTCCTCCTCCCTTTCTCTCCTCCTCCTCCTCCTCCTCCCTTTCTCTCCTCCTCCTCCTCCCTTTCTCTCCTCCTCCTCCTCCCTTTCTCTCCTCCTCCTCCTCCCTTTCTCTCCTCCTCCTCCTCCCTTTCTCTCCTCCTCCTCCTCCTCCTCCTCCTCCTCCTCCTCCCTTTCTCTCCTCCTCCTCCTCCTCCTCCTCCCTTTCTCTCCTCCTCCTCCTCCCTTTCTCTCCTCCTCCTCCTCCTCCTCCCTTTCTCTCCTCCTCCTCCTCCTCCTCCTCCCTTTCTCTCCTCCTCCTCCTCCTCCTCCTCCTCCCTTTCTCTCCTCCTCCTCCTCCTTCTCCCTTTCTCTCCTCCTCCTCCTCCTCCTCCTCCTCCTTCTCCCTTTCTCTCCTCCTCCTCCTCCTCCTCCTCCTCCTCCCTTTCTCTCCTCCTCCTCCTCCTCCCTTTCTCTCCTCCTCCTCCTCCTCCTCCTCCTCCTCCCTTTCTCTCCTCCTCCTCCTCCTCCTCCCTTTCTCTCCTCCTCCTCCTCCCTTTCTCTCCTCCTCCTCCTCCCTTTCTCTCCTCCTCCTCCTCCTCCTCCTCCCTTTCTCTCCTCCTCCTCCTCCTCCTCCTCCTCCTCCCTTTCTCTCCTCCTCCTCCTCCTCCTCCTCCCTTTCTCTCCTCCTCCTCCTCCTCCTCCTCCCTTTCTCTCCTCCTCCTCCTCCTCCTCCCTTTCTCTCCTCCTCCTCCTCCTCCTCCTCCCTTTCTCTCCTCCTCCTCCTCCTCCCTTTTCTTGAGGAGGAGGATAAGGGTTAAAGGGGGGGATGAATGGTGTGCTGAGGGGGCCCAGGGAAATTAGGCAGCACTGGGCCCCCTCAAGATCCACCCCTGCACTTCAGTGTAATTCTGAGCATGGCGCGGGGTTACTGCTTTAGGTACATAAAATTAATACCGAGCCACACTCAGGATTACTGCTAGGAGGGTTACAGGACCACTGTGGTTCAAGAAAAAAACTGGACGTTAATGAAATGTGCAACAAACAACATTAGCAGCTGTGTAAGCTAGAAATATTAAAACATATTTATGGAAAAACAGAATTGTATGTTTAGAGGTTTCCATCTAGTCTTGTTTCAACACTTCCCAACAGCCTGAAGGAGGTGTATTTATCTTTCAGTGGGGAGAAGTCATTAGGGAAGAGGAAGGTAAACAACTTTTATAATTTCATAACTACCCTTTTTCCAGCACATGCCCAGAAGCAGACCAATAAGTACAATCCATGCTCTTTATAGACATGTAAACCCTCCCACACATGCATCTGTCACCCAAATATCATGGAAACCACTAGTGATCAGCAGAAGTATCAGGATTTTTTTTCTATTAAAAAATAAATAAAAAATAAAATAGTTTAATGACTTTACCTATGGTATTAGTCTCTCCTCCTCTCGTTCCCTCTGCCTCCTTTTCTCTCTCTTCCTCCTCTTTTTCTGCTCCTGCTTCCCTCTCTTGCTCATCCTTCCCTCTCTCTCTCCACTCAACACGCACTGATGTCCAAAAATATGTAATATGCAAACAGACTTCTTGATTCTGCAAAAATGAAGGGAGTCCATAAAGAAGAACGTTTTTGATTATTTCTCTGTGTCTGGAGAATTCTTTGATAATGTATAATTACTTGGATATGGAAAAAACAAAGACTCCTTTGAGTTCTGTACAATGCTTTATCATATCCAGTTTTGACGTGCAGTTGTCCTTTAATTTAACATTCTTCTTGGAAATTCTGTTATTGATAACTTTAAACATAATTTCTGTTTACCAGCATTTGTATTCTCATTCACACAGGCTACCAAGAATATATTTTTTATTAAACATCCTTTATTTAGATGTTAAGATGACATATGATTAGATAGCTCTTTGATTTTAATGTATAAAAAGCATCATACTGGGATCACATATCTGCCAGGTTTCACTACACAGATCTCTGCACACGTATTTGTTATTCAGTGCGCCAAGCCCGGCTCTACAAGATTTTGTCTGATCAAACTGGCAGAACCGAACAGCAAATGTCTCTCTGGCTTTCTAACTCAAATCGGCATCCGAATCCCTAAAGTCTACTGTGCTCCGCTGGCAGGGAGTCCTCACACTCATTGTTCCAAAGCTGTTTTTCGGCAGTGCTGAAGTAAAAAAAAATAAAAACAGCTAGGAATCCTCACTTCAGATATTTATTTTCCATTTACTTTCAGTCTGTAGGAGGCCACTTTCTTTCACTATTTCAAATAAAAGTTTATATTACTTTTGATGTATGTAATCTTTCCTTATATTTTAATTGGTAATATTTTATGAAAGTGAGCAAGTAAAGGTGAATGCACCTTTTTTTTTTTGTTTTGCGTCGTTCAGTCGTGTTAGATTCTCCCTGACCTCGTGGAGGGCAAGACACCATGCAGATTAACTTTTCATGGCAGAGATACTAGAGTGGGTTACCAGTTCCTTTAAATGTAACTTACGCACCCCATGTAAACTTGATAAACTTCCAGTCTAAACTATTATGCAATTGAGTAAGTTAAAAGATTGTTAAATTCTAATTTGTGTAAATTATTAATTTTTATAGTAATTGAGGCTTCTTAATGAATCTTGACTAGTAAAACTGGTAAGCCCCTCAAGCTGAGCACAGTCTAGTCTAGTACTTGTTCAAGTCAAATGTGACCGTAAATTTGTTGAAATGTATTTTAAAATCTCAATGCCACAAAGAAGTAAAACATAAGGCCAAATTCATTAAGGTGAGGAGTATATTAAAGTTTATCACATTTTCCTGTTTCTTTAAATAACTAAGCCTGATAATAACCAAAATATTTTTTAGAAAAGATCCAAAAACATATTAACTTTTATATGCAATGATTTACTACCGGCTTCCATACTGAACTGCTTCTGTCGTGGAAGGGTTTGTCCTTAATTAATAAGCTTTCAGTTAGTCCTCTATTTAACATTCAGTTTCCTCCTACTTCAGTAAGTAGATCAACAAAAACAAAAAAAGCTGGTTGCACTGTAGCAAAATTGCATCTAAAAGTTAATAAATTAAAGGTTGTGTTTAAAAAAAAAAAAAGTTAATGAACATTACCAGCTTCTGTTTGTGCAAGCTGGAGCACAGCCACATTTTCCACTCTTATAAAAAAAGTATTACCAAAAAAAGAAGACGAGAAATCAATGGGAATGTTACATATATATTTCCTCAAGTTGTTGGAGTAAAAAATAACCAAGAAGCTTGTATGCTAGCTCAACACAAAGGAACAGTCTGAGTCTTTGCAAAGGGTAACAAACCAATGGGTGACAAATTCACTTACGTGGCTTTCACCCTCTATCAGTGGGTGTCAGCGAGGAAGATTCCTTGACTGGAGTAGTTATCGGATGATATAAATCCTATATCTAGTATGTAGATCTCATGCAGCCCCTCTTGCAGAACAACTGTTCATCTGTCTTTGTACAGGTAAGGAAATGAAAGGATTGAGCAACTAGTACTCAATATATCCTAAAAATCCAGAATTAAATCTGCTCTAGGTGACTGAACTTGAACAATTTTGATCTGAGCCAGTAGTATAAGAGGAATTGGACAGGTGCCACTAGACCACTCATTAAGACAAAAATATAAACCTAGCTATGAAAATTACTCCATAACTTACTTTGCACTTTTATATTTCATTTCAAAAGCATTTCGCATAAAAATTTTACGTAAATTCACTTCATTTTTAAAGTTAGTTTCAGTTTAAGGATTTAATTGTCTTAATATTTTTAAACGACCACGACAGTCGTTTACTTAAAATATACTCTTTTAAAGACACAAAATAAATACAGCCTCTAACGTATTATCTTTTATATGGAATTATGCAACAATGCCATTTTATGTTTGCCGATCTTGGCCGCTAAGACTGACAATGCAGTTGGGAAGCTCAAGAGATTACATGGACACACACGCCTGAGAAGTTAACATTCAGAAACTGCTCAGAAAAGAAAATGTAACCCCATAATAGCAGCAGTATTGATGTTACATGTACACTATGAGATTCGATATATTATGTTACTATGTGTCCTAACAAAGCTGCTATCCATTAAGAAAGGCTTGTATACTATAATGTTCCCACTGAATCCTTACCTGACTTCACTCCTCATTTCTTTCCTACAAGTAGATGGAGCTATGCACTAGAACATAAACTATGATGGCACTGCCTTATTTAAGAATTTGTATGGTACAGAGATATATACATTATGGAAATAAGAATGAATTCCTTTCTTGCAAACTAAACACTGTTATTAAATCTGAGAAATATGTTGTGTGAACAGAATGAAGAAAATGTGGATACTCTATGCGGAAGGATGACGTTTGGCTGTTTCATGCAAATTGTTTCATTAAGTTTCAAAGAAGAAAGAAGACATAACAGGGAGGGTAAATTACATTCCTATCTAATTAGATTATCGTTATTTTGTTTTAGAGAATGCCTTTGTTTTTATAATACATTTCTAAAGGTGTCCTTCCAATGGAAGGGTAAGGGGCAAATACAGTAATCTAATTCAAATTTGCCTGAGGAATTATTAAGCCAAACATCTAGTTAGACTGAATGGGAAGGCTAGATGAACCTATTGGTTCTTAACCTATGCTTCTAAGGGAACTGGGAGTTTTTTTCAGATGACTGAAATTCAGAACAAAAAGAGTCAGAGTTGCTCATCTGAGAACAAACAATACCTACAGTATGTAGGTAACCAGACCTACAGAACAAACCTACTTAGGTGTTGTTTATTCTAAGATGAGCGCCACTACTCTTTTTGTTTGGTTTCTCTCACCTTATGTATGATAGGGAGAACCAGACGTGGACTCCTTGCTCACTGTGCCTTAGGGATTACAGAGGCCGAAATGGGCGTCTGAGGTTTGCTGTTTCACCTGTTCTGGGTAGAATTGCCCGGTATTTTGGGGCTGGATCACTCTTTTGAGTGAGATCAGACTGATATATTACAGGATATTTTTCTCTGTGAAGGACACAAGTGGCTAAAAAAGGCTGCTCTCTGAGTGAGTAACCAGACCTATAAAACAAACCTAATTCTGTGTTATTCGTTCTCAAATGAGCACCTCTACTTTTTTTGCCTAAAATTCAGGGAATCATTATAGTATAAACATGATGATAATGAACATATTGTACAGGAAGACAGTGAAGCCATGCATTGAATCAGTACTATAACCTCACCTACTATAAGTCTATCGGTTGCTTACAATGAAGTCTTAGTAGCATTAAATTGGACCTATGTATTTGCATTTAGAAAAAAAATGATTATATAGATTTTTTTATTTTTTATAAATATATAATTTATCATATTTTAGACCTAAAATTGTTGTTTTGCAAGTTCACGTTTTCTGGACCAACTCTCATCCTCACTGCTGGCAATTGTTTTCTGTTATAGAAATGCTTTGTATATTTTTTTATTTTGTGCTTTATTATTCAGGTTTGCTTTACCAGCAACAGAATTGAAAAATATACATTTGGGACTCCTTTGCAGGTCTAGGTCTTCAAAGGCCATCTCCACTATCGCCTACACAGTTTAAAAGATACCAACACTGAGTATGGCGACACATCTCTCTCAGATATTAATAGGTGTGAATACCTGTTCACTGCATTCCACGTATACCCTCCACCTTCCTCCACACTTTCCTACAACTTCACCAGCAACATCTTTAATAGCATTTAGACATAGATCTCTTTGTTCAAGAAAGTGAATATAATGAGGTATGGATTAAAATTAACATGACCAGAGAATACAACCAGAAGTACAACCAGACATATGTTCTCAAAGGTCTAATGGATTTGGTAGAGATACCTCACTGTTGCTGGTGTCCAATCAAGAAACACTCAAAATATTGTTCTATAACCAGACAAATCATTAGTGTACAATCATTAGTATAAACGTTGCTGTATAGCTTTGCAGGAGGCACTTGAATGCTTGAGTCCTTCACTATCATTCCTTCTTATGCTGAGTCTGAATCTCATGTACAAAAAAATAGTCATACTGTGAGAGGTGTCAGGTGCTTGTGACTAATACCCGAATTGTATCATCCACTATATTGAAAATACATTAACCCCAGGCTTGTGAATTGTATTTGACTATGTCTGTCAGTCTAGATGATGGACTCACTTTCTCAACACCCCCATCCCCTCAACACACACACACTGACCTACTTCATCTGTCCATCTTTTTGTCCGACCTCTCTGAAATGATCTTCCCATCTTAGGTGACCGTTTATGATATAGCTCACAGCTTCATTAAGGTACCAAGCCTCTTCACCACGACAAGATAGCGACCCAGAAGGGGCCCTGTGTCTTAGTCTCTCTCTATGTCCATATGTATTTATAAGGAGAGGGTATAGGTACTTTTGAGGGAAAGTGTTGAAATGCTGTTTGCCACACAATGTGAGTGTACTGTGTGCCTCAACTATATAGACCCCTCTAACACAGTAATGAATGCATGTAATAACACTATAAGTGCCATGAGGGTCATCCAGGACCCTCATGACCCAAAGTGTAAGCACTACACCATTTTAACCCGGTCACTTATGGGGGTCTATCCAGACCCTCATAAGCCTCTATTTAACCCCATGAGTCCCATAAGGGTATATTATGACCATTATGGACCTGTTACAACCCAACATTAACCACATAAGTGCCATGACGGTCCTCAAGGACCATCATGACAGTAAGTATAAACACTACACTAATGCACTATACCCCCCCAATAAAACATTAAATATCAACACCCTCTACACTAACCTATTAACACCTACACTACCTACCTATCTACCCCCTAATAACCCCCTCCCCACCACTGTTATTAAAGAAATCAAAAAAACTAAAGTCATCAAAAATCAAAAATCTACATTACATAAAATTTAAAAAAAACTAAAATCACCAAAAATGAAAAATGTACATTACAGAAAAAAAAATATAAGTCACAAAAATTAAAAAAAGGAACATTACAGAAAATAAAAAAATACATTACAACCCCCCCACTACAGAAAAAAAAATACACACCTGAAAAGGAAATACATATAATACATACAATACAATACAATTAAATACAATACAATACAATACAATACAATTAAATACAATACACCCCTATCTAATATACATCCCCCTATCTAATATACATCCTCCTATCTAATATACAATACTATCTATCTAATATACATCCCCCTATCTAATATACATCCCCCTATCTAATATACATTCCCCTATCTAATATACAATACTATCTATCTAATATACATCCCCCTATCTAATATACAATAAATACTATCTAGGTACTATACATCCCCCTATCTAATATACAATACATGCTATCTCTATATAGCAACCCTAATTCTAAGCTACGATAAAATAATTAAGACCACTTACCTTTGAGATGTTTCTTCAGATCACCAACCTGGGGTAAAAAAAGATTTAAAAAAATAATACAACACGTTTACATAAAATAAAAACTAAAATAAACATTCTAAACATTCTAATTATTCTACTCACCTTTCCAGCATGTCACGTCCTCCACCTTTGCTTCTGCGGCGCGGCCCATGTTAAAAAAAAACATTACATTAGTTCACATACATAAACATAAAACCAAGTAAAATTAACACAATCTACATTGTACTTACCTCCCTGCGATGTCTCCGGCCTCCTGGTGTACTCCCCCGGATGGGCCCTGGAAGCATCCACGCTGTTTAAAAAAAACAAACAAAAAAAACAACACACATCCGCCCTGGCGGATGTCCCCGACGCTAATGAGCTTCCTACGGAGTGTTCCAGAATAAAATTGGCAATGGCGGCTTCTGATTGGCTGAAAACGCTGTCTGTCAAATTCAGCCAATGAGAAGACAATTGTGAACCAATGAGAAAGGGATACACCACAAAATCCCACACTGATTGGATAACGCCCCTGTCAATCTTTATTTGAACCAATCCGAAGGCTTTATTGCCATCAGCGAATCACAATGGGATACACCCCCACGTACTGATTGGTGAAGACATCTGCGCCTTCCCATTGGCTTTTTTTAACAGGTGCCGCGCCGGAGAATAAGGACAGGACATGCCGGAAAGGTGAGTATAATATTTAGAATGTTTAGAATGTTTATTTATTTACCGTAAACGTGTTGCACTAATTTTTTTTTTTCCCTAGGTGGCTCATTTGAATAGACATCTGCAAAGGTAAGTGGTCTTAATTATTTTATTTTATTTTAGCTTAGAATTAGATTATTTTATATATAGATAGCATTTATTGTATGTTAGCTAGGGGTATGTGTTTTATATAGATAGCATAGCATGTATTGTATATTAGATTATGGTATTTATTTAGATAGATTGGGGGATGTATATTAGATAGATAGAATGTATTGTATATTAGATAGAGTTTTATTGTATTGTATTTAATTGCATTGTATTTAATTGTATTGTATTGTATTATATTGTATGTATTATATTGTATGTATTGTATTGTATGTATTATATGTATTTCCTTTTCAGGTGTGTAAGTTTATTTTTTTCTGTAGGTGGGTGGGGGGGGGGGGGGGGGGGGGGTTGTAAAGTTTTTATTTTATTTTCTGTAATGTTCCTGTTTTTTATTTTCTGTGACTTCGTTTTTTTTATTTTCTGTAATGTAGATTTTTTATTTTTTGTGACTTAGGTTTTTTATTTTATGTAATGTAGATTTTTTATTTTTTGTGACTTTAGGCATTTTTTTAATGTAATTAGAGTGGTGGGGGTTATTAGGGGGTAGGTAGGTAGTGTAGGTGTTAATAGGTTAGTGTAGAGGCTGTTTAGTTGATATTTCATGTTTTATTGTGGGAGTATAGTGCAGTGTAGTGTTTATACTTAGTGTCATGATGGTCCTTGAGGAGCATCATGGCACTTATGTGATTAATGTTGGGTTGTAACAGGTCCATAATGGTCTTAATATACCCTTATATGATAGGTTAAATAGAGGCTGCTGAGGGTCTGTATGGACCCCATTAGTGACAGGGTTAATTAGCGGTTTATGAGGGTCTGTATTGACCCCCATGAGTTAGAGGGTTAATTTAGTGCTTATGGGTTTCTCTATTGACCCCAATGAGTGACAGGGTAAATGAAGGGCTTATGGGGGTGTATATTGACCCCCATGAGTGACAGGGTTAATTAGGGGTTTATGGGGGTCTCTATTGACCCCCATGAGTGAGGGGGTTAATTAAGGGCTTATGGGGGGCTGTATTGACCCTCCTGAGTGATGGGGTTGATTAAGTGCTTATGGGTGTCTGTATAGACCCCCATGAGTGACAGGGTTAATGAAGGGCTTATGGTGGTCTATATTGACCCCCATGAGTGACAGGGTTAATTATGGGTTTATGGGGGTCTGTATTGACCCCCATGAGTGAGGGGGTTAATTTAGTGCTTATGGGTGTCTCTATTGACCCCCATGAGTGACAAGGTTAATGAAGGGCTTATGGTGGTCTATATTGACCCCCATGAGTGACAGGGTTAATTAGAGGTTTATGGGGGTCTGTATTGACCCCCATGAGTGAGGGGTTAATTAAGTGCTTATGGGGTTCTGTATTGAACCCCATGAGTGACAGGGTTAATGAAGGGCTTATGGGGGTCTATATTGACCCCCATGAGTGACAGGGTTAATGAAGGGCTTATGGGGGTCTGTATTGACCCCCATGAGTGACAGGATTAATGAAGGGCTTATAGGGGTCTGTATTGACCCCCATGAGTGACAGGGTTAATGAAGGGCTTATGTGGGTCTGTATTGACCCCCCAGAGTGAGGGGGTTAATGAAGTGCTTATCGGGGTCTGTATTGACCCCCATGAGTGACACAGTTAATGAAGTGCTTATGGGGGTCTGTATTGACCCCCATGAGTGACAGGGTTAATTAAGGGCTTATGGGGGTCTGTATTGACCCCCATGAGTGACAGGGTTAATGAAGGGCTTATGGGGGTCTATATTGACCCCCATGAGTGACATGGTTAATGAAGGGCTTATGGGGTCTGTATTGACCCCCATGAGTGACAGGGTTAATGAATGGCTTATGGGGTCTGTATTGACCCCCATGAGTGACAGGGTTAATGAATGGCTTATGGGGGTCTATATTGACCCCCATGAGTGACAGGGTTAATGAAGTGCTTATGGGGGCCTGTATTGACCCCCATGAGTGACAGGGTTAATGAAGTGCTTATGGGGGTCTGTATTGACCCCCATGAGTGACAGGGTTAAGGAAGGGCTTATGGTGGTCTATATTGACCCCCATGAGTGACAGGGTTAATTAGGAGTTTATGGGAGGCAGAGGAAGCGTTAGGGCAGAAAAGCGTGTCGTGCAAAGGGGATTGACATTATTGACAGACAGCTGCCTTGATTCCAGCAGAAAAACAACCCCCGAAGCATTATGTTTCCACCTCCATGTTTGATGGTGTTCTTAGGGTTATAGGCAGCATTCCTGCTCGTCCAAACACAGTGAGTTGAGTTGATGCCAAAGAGCTTGATTTTGGTCTCATCTGACCACAACACTTTCACCCAGTTCGCCTCTGAAAAGACACCTGGGAACCAGAAATCTTGCTGATTGATAGGGTATCAAATACTTAATTCCCACACTGACCTGCAAATCAATTGATAACTTTATTAACATGCATTTTTCTTGTTCTTTTTTTTGTTATTCTGTCTCTCACTGTTAAAATACACCTAACATTAAAATTATACTGTAGACTGGTCATTTCTTTGTCAGTGGACAAATGTTCAAAATCAGCAGGGGATCAAATACATTTTCTTCCCCCCACTGTATATAATATATATAATATATATATATATAGATATATATATATATATACACACACACATATTATATGTATAGATAAGTATATATATATATATATATATATATATCACATATATAGTTGTGAGCGTACGGGCCGTTGCTCACGCTTGCGGGCTCTAGATCCCTCTCCTCACCCCCTGCACAGTGTGAGTTGTTGCCCTCCCGGTCAGTGCTGCTCTTGCTCTCCTCAGCCCCCCGCGATGCTCCTTCTTCTCCCCCTGTGCTGCTCTTCCTCTCCTCAGCCCCCCGCAATGCTCCTTCTTCTCTCCCCCCTGTGCGGCTCTCTCCTGCGGTCCGGACTCTGCACTGAGCCCAAGATCTGCAGCAGGTCTGTGAGTGTGTGCTCTTCAGTCAGTGTCTTCTCTGCAGTAGGGCTGTGAGTGGGTGCTCTATCACATATATAGTTGTGAGCGTACGGGCCGTTGCTCACGCTTGCGGGCTTGCGTAGCGAGGGCTGCGGCCGAAGGCACTCCATCCCAGCAACTGAGGCCCTTGCCCGCAGCGTACGGCCCATTTAGACACTAAAAAATTCTCTAAGCGAGAGAAAAAATGGCCGCCGAACAAAACGAAAACGAGGCTACAGCAGTCTAAACACGCAAAACGCCACAAGAAACACGCAAAACACCACAAAACACCTACGGATATTCCGCTACAGACGCATACCACACATTAGCCGCCATTTTATAACAATGCGGAAGTACACAACTATTCTAACGGTTTTGTCTCGCGCATGCACACTATTACACTGCACACATTCATCAGGCTTACACAGCAGCTCCATACCACTAATGCTCCAGCAACATCAAAATAGATTGCAGGTCTTCAACACAATGCTTCAAAATAGGTAAAGTATATTAATTTATTAATCTATTAGTTATTTTATTATTATACACCAAATAGCATTAGCTCACTAACAATTTCATTGCCGTCATTTTTTGACGGGCAATTCGCTAGTATATATATATATATATATATATATATATATATATACGGTATATATATATATGTGTAGATGTATATCACTAATATAGTTTCTAAAGCGTGTGACAGAGAGCGAGGGACAGAGAGGGGGAAAAAAGAGACAGACCGGAAAAGGGATACAGGGGAGGGAGGAAGGGGGAAAGAGACATAGGGGTGGGAGGAGTGGGGAAATATACAGAGGAGGGAAAGGGCCACTGGGGAGGAGAGGGGGAAGAGACACAGGGGAAAGGGGGAAAGAGACAGAGGGGGCAAGAGACACAGGGGAGGGAGGAGGGGGGAAAGAGACACAGGGGATAGGGGAAAGAGACAGAGGGGGAGGGGGTGGAAGAGACACAGGAGAGGGAGATGGTGGAAGAGACAAAGAGGAGGGAGCATGGAAAGAGACACAGGGGAGGGAGAGGGGGGGAAAGACACAGGGGAGTGAGAGGGGGAAGAGACACATGGGAGGGAGATGGGGGAAGAGACACAGGGGAGGGAGAGGGGGGGAAAGAAGGATACAGTGGAGGTGCCAGAGTTTGGGGTGGATTGGCAGGAGTTTAAAAGCATTCTTTATATCGGATTTGGACAGCCAACACCTAGGCCCTAGAGTAACAATGATAGATATGGCGTCGCCAACTTATGCATATTGGAGGGAGAAGTCATCTGATGGAATGAGGGAATTTATGCTTGGGGTAGAATTGCTGTGAGGGGCAGAAAGATTGATGATCAGTCGTTTTTTCGATTAGTATTTCCTAGTGGAGATCCCAATGTTGTTGACTCTCCACAAGGGGAAAGGTGGAGAAGAAAAGGGTCCGGTCAAGTATTTGTTGCGGGTTTCAGATGCTAGGAGCTGATCCACCACTCCAGTCATTTGGTGAGGGTTACCTTGGGGCAAATCAACTTGGAGTGGGCCTTGTGGCAAATGGCACAGACGTGAAGTAGGCGACAGGCATTGTAGTTGCAACCCCTGGTGAGGAGATTGTTGTAAATTGGATTTGCGCATAGGTAATGGACCTGCCTGCCCGAGGGATCCTTGGAAGGACGGAGTTGGGGTGAGGTGTAAAGAAGAGAGACAGAGGGGGAAGGCTGTGGAAAGGAGACAGAGGGTGCGTTAGGGCAGAAAAGCGTGTTGTGCAAAGGGGATTGACATTGTTGACAGACAGCTGCCTTGATTCCAGCGAAGTGCCTGAAGAAGAGGTCGTGGTCAAGCGAAGACCAATTCAGGTGGTAGCTAAATTGGCTAAGAGAAGCTGCGGCTTTGGCTGAGAAGGATCTGAGCTGAATCCACCATAGCAGTATGCCAGGTCCACAATGAAATAGAGGTAGTCATCCTGCTCCTGGCATCATAGTGGGAAGGCCGAGCAGATGACGTCTCGGTAAAAGCTGAAGCTCAGGACAAACTCAGGTACCGTCAACTTATGGGTCAGCCTAGGATCTTTAGACTTGACTATGACTGAAACGTCTCCTTGAGAAATGGTTTTGTTCTCTGTGAGCTCGTTGGAGACAATAAGAAGGGCCACAAGATTGACACCCCTCCCCTTGATGATGTCCAGTCTTAGATAAGCTGGGATGAAGTGGGAGGGATAGATGGGGGGGGGGGGGGAGTAGATGGCTCACCTTGGCTGGGGGAGGGACCGGCTGGGGGATATAGTAGCTCTCGGAACTCGAGGGTTTTCAATTATATTTGTTGAAGTTGAATGAATAGGTCCTGCTGTGTGGGCCGGTCTTGGCAGCCTTAGATTAGCAACCGCAGAGTTCTGCTTTTCTTGCAGTGGCCAGGAATGTTATGTCAAGTTCCGTCAGTTCTTGGACAAGGCGAGGAATGGTCCATGTGAGAAGAGTGGCTGGTGCTTTCCCTGGGGATGGGACTTCCAGGGACGGTGAGTCTGTCTGCTTATCCAGAGTTGAAGTTCGAGGGCCAGTGCATCGCGGATCATTGCTGGTGCGTCATCAAAGAGGATAATGTATTAATTGATTTTTTTATTTTATTTTTTTTTATTTTATTAGTAATATTTATTTTCTGTAAACCTCTTTTATTTAAATATTAAAAAAGAACCATTGCACTACCTATTGAAAGTAAAGAAAGCAACTGAGCCAAACTTAAAAGACCCTTGTATGAATACCTTGGTGAGACTTGAGAGGAGGCATGCAATAGAATCAATAAAAATAAACACTCTAAATGAGGGCAGCATGTTTCAGAAACAGATAAATGCTGGCAGAAGAGGTTGTGCTCTGATGTGAAGGCAACATGCTCAAGGGAAATGTAAGGAAGTACTCTCTTACAGAGAAAATAGTAGAGTAATGTAATGACATCCCAGTGAAAGCAATAAAGGTTAATACAATAAGGGAATTCCAAAGTGCTTGGGACTGATATGAGGATATCTTGAATATAAAAAAACAGTGAGCAAACTGGTACTTAGATTATAAACAAGTAAGGAAAGGTCAGACAACTTGTTTCAACTAATAACTTACCTCTCCACCAGTGGACCATAACCAGAACTCTGACCTTTCTATAACGAGTACCTATATATTCATTAGTTAATCTGTAGCCCATGTTCTTCACCTCTCCAGAGGTATGGGAGGGTACCATTTCTATTCTCTTTCCTTTCACCAAGCTGACTACAATGAAATGCAGTGTATTAAACACAGAAGCATCAACTGTGCACCATTCTGGGAATCCACAAAACTCTTGTCACATAGCTTTTAAATTGAGTGAAATGTTATTTCATAAACTGAATGTTTCTAAAGTATGGAATTAAAAATAAATTGTCACTGTAGCTGTCTGTCATCACAGTGACTTTAATGTGCATGCTTTCCCACTATAATATGGGACAAGTTATGTTCAGTCACTCAGCCAGACAAGAAAAGTCATAGAGAAGTCATTGAGTTAACTCTTATATTCCTTCAACACTCAGTTAAACCATATACAGTGCACCGTGGAGGTATTTGGTACAAATGGTTCAAAAGTGTTATTTTCATAGGGGAGCCACAGCATTTGGGGTCATGAAACAACTATTTTTGAATGCCCCATCTTCACCTAGCAGAATAAAACTTTGCTGCATCTTTTATTTTGCACACACTGAGCAATATTTATTGATGACAATGAAACATTGACAACATCCTTGACATAAAAAGTAATGGAAGGAAAGCTCAATAACAATATAATATGTTTTGTCTGTACTCTTAAAAATAAGAGAGGATGCACCTCTTCTTTTAAGCAAATGCCCCACCTGTTGGTATCCAAGGCAGCACACCTCCTGCAGGGCTTTTACATTCCTGGGGGCTTATGGGCAGTAGTGGAGGGTCACGGGCTAAGGATGACTATGGTTGGGGTTACCCTTCTGGTCGGAGCTATGGTCCAAGCTGAGTTTTTAGGCTGAGGAGCACTGGTCAACGTGGCACAACAACCTGGGCAACCTTCTCAACGGTGTGGTCATGGTGCCCCTTTCACAACCTATCACAAGCTGAGCTTCCACACTGGCTCCCCATATCCGTCCTGGGCACCATGGGCCAGATCCTGGAATTGCTTCCTGTAATTTATCAGGGGTTATCTAGTATGGACCCTGCAGCCTAACTTTGTGGTAGTCTTCTGCTAGATGGTGGGGAATAGCCCAGTAAGCTGTTCTGGCTTGTCTACTATGCAAGCCCACCAGTCCTTGGATTTGACCTACTGGAGCTGGAGAAAGCTGCTGATATCCACATTCCCCCACATCAAAAAAAGACTGACAGGCTCTATAGGACAGATTCCTGGTTGATGGGTCAGAGGAACTCTGTCTATAAGATTGACTGGCTTGCTTCCAGGTGACCTCTGCGTTGACTGTCCTCATCACCTCCATTTTGTAATCCCAGTACCGACCTTCTCCCAGTATGGCAATCCGGTGGTGGTACCTCCTCGCCACCTCTAATTCCTTGAGCGGGATAGATAAACTTCATAACAGGGTTCTTCCCTGGTGGCATATCTGGAGTCCTTGGGGACCCCTTGCTTCTCATCCAGGTGGTGCAGCTCTGCTACAGTGATATTCCTGGTCCTCTTCTCTGCAAGTGTGTGTGTATTAATGCTAGGGATTCACTGGAAGGAGGTCTGCTTCACCATCTGTTCAAAATAGCAGTTACAAATAGAAATTGGTTTTAATGAATCATGTTTTCTCAATATGTCTCAAGCACACAGCAATAAGTAGAGAAGGTATCCATAATGTTAAGATAATGTTCTGCTCCAATTCCTCTTAGCTCATGAGCCAAACAGCACTTAGGCCTGCATTCAATTGCAACAGTTACAGATGGATTGAATTGAACAAGCCCGCAGGTATATGGCCGAAAGCCTAAACCGTAAACCATGCACCAGTAAGTAGCATTTCAGAGCATGATCATGATCAATTAAGCAAAGCTGTAACTAGCGATTTAGAAACAGACAATAGTAAATAAGATTGTCATCATGACATCAGTAAAACATGGCTTTTTAAACTTCAATCAATTAGCGTTTAGAAGTCTGATATGCGATCGGACTCGCAATCCCGCAATGTACAAAATAATAAAAATCAATGACGATACTGTTCCAGTCAATGTGGATGGCCTGATATGTATTAAATCCTTGATTACCAAGATTGATATAACATGGAAATAAAACGTAAAATAATAACATTTTTAGTGCAGATTTGCGAGTTTGAGACTGTTGTGCAATTAATTATAATGTCTTTAATTGCTGTGTTTTTAGTTTTTCCTCTAAAATGACTAATAAATAAATTATTTCATTTAAGTGAATCATAATTTTCTGTGTGCCTGAGAATTCCACTAGGCTTTTTACTAATAATCATTCCAAGGCATACATCTTATAAGAGAGTTTGCTCCCCTTGCATCCTGAAGCCTTAGTGATGTGATTGTGCCTACACTGTGTATACTGTTTTGCATGAGCAGATTTACAATTATACATTTTCACAAGATGGTAATTTTTAAAATACAGGAACAAAGAGGCGACTTTTCTACTCTTGTATTGCATGTTCCGTATAAATCTTTAAACGAGTCACAGATTAAAGAGCTTTTCAACAGATGCAAATAGTACTGATCTCTGTCAAGGGAACATGAGATTAAAACATGGAGTGGTCAAGGCCAATGTACAAACACAAAAAAAAGGTGTGCATTGGCTCCTAAGAATTATTTCTGTTTATTTCCAGTGTATGTCTGTATCAACATCAACAACCTTGTTATTGATGTTTTAGAGCACTAGATATTTCGTTTTATATGACCTTAGATCTGATGCATTTGTTATACAAAGAGAGGAGGAATGAAACAGTGAACACATATTCTAAACTGATCTCTTTATAACCTGATAATTTAACCCATTTTTCATATCCATATTGCTAGTGAAATATAACAAATATACCCATAACTAAATATAAAATGTTATATATTGGACAACATATTCACTGAAATGATGAGCTTTCAAGAGAAACACCTTTATCAAGTCAGAAGCAATACTGAATAAAAAAATTGTAGAAAGTAGTAACCGGGCAGAGATTAGAGTGGGACACCGACAGGCACCATAAATAATGTCCTGATAGGTCAAGTATGTCAGTTTATAGACCAGGTTTGAGATAAGGTAACAGGAGAGCAATAACTAGGGCAATAAATGTGCCCACAAATTGAGGATTAGAAAAACAACAATAACATGGGAAGGAATGTGAGATGTGGTTATTAATATTATTATTAACTTTTATTTGTAACGCTCCAACATATTTCGTAGCGCTGAACAGGGGAAAAGGACAAGGAGGAATACACTGCTTACAATCTAAAGGGGATGGAAGAGGCAGAAACATGGGCAAGAATAAACAGATAATGAGTAGCAAGGATGAGAAAGAAAGTGAAAGTTTAAGATCATGGAAAACAGCAATCTTAGTTTCTGGCAAATAGATGGGGAAGAACTGGAGGCAGTGACAGCTAATTAATATTTGTGTGTGTAAGTGTATTTATACATTCATAACTATTTAATACCTTTGTACCTCATGTAGTTACTCTTGGTGAAGAAAGATACATTATTAATACTGTCAGTGAGATAAAAAAGAACTATGTATATGCGGAGGGGATAGATCATGGTGGTGTCTCACTATTTCAGGTGGCTGCTCTCCCAGGCTCAGGTATATGTAGAAAGGAAGGTGAGAAGTTATGAGAGCGATGTCCGCTATTTTCCCCCTAACTTGGCAGTCCACATGGGTTTATATGAAGTGGAGGGAGACTAAGTTGCGTATAGTGGGCTGGTAAATGGATAGCACAAGGTCTTTATGGGTCAGTGATGACTATACATTTGTATAAATGCAACATAAATCACACAAATAACCATGGGCAAGGCTACTGAAGATGCAGCACAAGCAAAAAACCCACAACAGAGTAGAGCAACCTTAGGTAAAGGCGGAATCTTAATCTATTAGATATGAGAGGGGTAGGAAATTAGCTTAATTTCTTAGCTTTTCTATTGATGTCCATGGAAACCAACTATATCTATCTATCTATCTATCTATCTATCTATCTATCTATCTATCTATCTAGATGGATAGATAGATATAGTTGGTATTTGTGGGCATCAATAGAAAAGCCAACAAATACCATCTAAATTATAGCCAAAAAATTGATGGTGGGATTTGAACTCAAAGTTTTATGTCAAAAGCAGCTGCTCAAATACTGTACCATCTCTCTATATAGGTAGGAGTGGGTAAATAGATCAATATAACCAATGAAAGGAATGCAAAACTTGGTTCTAATTAGTGCAATTTTACAGTGCAGCACATTATGTAGTAAGCCAATTAAAGGGAGGAGATACAAAACTGTAACTTTAAATGCTTATAACTTAATCGATTTAGCATAAGTTTCAAAATATAAAAACCCATTTTTCCACTTGCTTTCCAACACTCTGTCTGAGGTGACAGAACACAGCTGACTTCAGAGGCCTTTTAAGAATGTTTGGAATAAACTGTGAGACAAAGGATCAAACTATCATTGATTTCACAACAAGGAAAAGGGACAGAGTAGACAAACTCTAAATATTTTTTAACCTGACATTAAATTGTATTTCCATGTTAACTTTCTTATACATTATGAAGAAAGCAATGAAATATAACAATTTGTGCAGGAAAGCATTTCTTTAAGACTAGTATTTTTTATAGCTGGTGCAGATTACTTTAATTTTTCACCAGGATTGCTCAGCCTAAACCAGAGACTTGACCCGACTCTTTGTCAAAACTCGGAAGATAAAGCTTTATATTTGTGCTATTAGCGCAGTAGGGCAATGCTGTGTAACCTCTCTGTCAGCAACATTACAGATATGATTCTATCTACAAGAAATGAAAGAGAGAAGGCCACTTAGGTTAAAAACAAGCCCTTGAACTCCCACGTCCATTGTTGTCTTCCTATCTCAATTTAGAGCCAGCGAGAAGAGCTAATTATCTGGAAGCCATCATCAGTCATCTGCAAGAAAAGAATTCAGAAACTAAGGTGAAAGGCGAAAATCAGTCTCATAGAAGGGTGGACTTCCAACTGCGACCAAAATCTCTCCAGCAATCTCTATCCTTAATCTAGGGATGTAAAAATTCACTACTCATTCTAAAATATATATATATATATATATATATATATATTATAGAATATTATATATATATATATATATATATATATATATATACAGACAAACCTGCTGTGCATGGCCCCGCATAGTGCTGAATCGTAATAGCTCAGTTTTTTGTTTCAATTTCTTGCTTTGGTCTGAAAATCTCGAAGTGTGGTTTTGCCGCCAAATTGCGCTTGAAATGTAAAACAAATCTGCATAGCGCTGTTTTTTTTTTCCCATAGCACTGTTTCAGCGCTACAACATTAAAATACCCTGTTTAGCGCTGATTTACATAGCGCTCCTGTGTGACAGTGAGGGGTAATTACTCTTCTTGTTGCCAAATGCACTGTATATTGGTTGAGGAGGAGATGAGGACCCTTCTCTCGTGAATACTTACAGTCTAATAGACATAGATAGATAATAGAATAATATACATGTTTTTTTAACCCTCATTTTTTATGAAACTGTTTCAAATATTCTCTTTTTAATGAATGACAGAAAACATTAGATATATTAATCCCTTTAAATTGTGTATTTTCTGTGATATCATTCTTCTATGTACTTTTCAATGCCTTTATATAAATATAGATTTCAGATATGGTCTTTTAATAAACAAATTGGAGTGTATATGATTCCACATCATTTTTCTTCTGAGTTTAACTGTCATTTTAATGTTGTGAGTGCACATTTTATCTTTCAGTTGTAAAACAATGGATAGAGAAAGCTAATAGCAGACACCTACTGCTTATGTAATAGAAGGAATTTTAGAAATTTAAATTATTTTAGTTTCATCTTTGTTTAATCAATTCCTAGAATCCAGTATGTTTTATAGTCTGTGAGGTAATGTCTAAGGTACTTGTTCAATATTGGCCGCACTTCATTTAAGCAGGTTCTCTGACTTGTTGGCCAGAAAATATATTTGTAATAAAATTAACAGTCTAACTGGTGCCCATAGCCCAATATAATAATGCTAAAAGGAAATAATTTGTCTGCTTTATTTTGTTGGGGAAATTAAATGTTGACATTTTTTTGAGCCTCAAACTAAGGAAAGTTAAAAGGATACAAAAAATATTCCAGTTGAAACTACTTAAAATAATATAGGTTAAAATTAGATTCAAACCACTATTTTATGGTTATTATAAGCTTTATTACTCCTTGCATATATAGAGCTAGCACATGCTCATTTTGATGTAAGCAAATGAAAGGCTTCGTTCAAGTCCTTTCATAATTATGAGTGTGTGAGAGCTTTGCACACACTTTTATCCTTCTGTCGTAATCAGAGGAACCTGTCCTTAGTGTTAAGCAGTGGCAAGCTAAAATAAAGCAGATTTTGGAGCTTGAAGCAGCAGGCAGAATAGCAGCAATTTACTGTCCCCCCTTTTGGAATTATACACAGGAAATATGCTTTTCATCAGAAAAAGCTAAAATAGAAATGTCAAGGCAAATATTACACCCTCCTGTTAGCATTAGAATTAACCTAACTTATTTAGATGGACAGATTAAAAGCCAACAAGGCCTTCAGTTTGGACTCCATCTTGTTGTGGCATACCATGAACCCCCTCCAATTGTCAAAGCCAAATGCAGCTAGGTATTCTCCAACCATGCCTAGTGATGTGCTCTGACTGCACTAAGAGCAGCCCAGGGGACAAATCTTTAACCCACCCACATCATTCCATATATTGTTAATTAAGTCCAATTGTGGCATGGCTCCAAGTTCAATATCCTCAACGTTAACAATAACAAGTACATGGGGACCCTCGTGGCTACCTCCCCTGGAATTGGTTCAATGTTGGGAGAAGCTGAATAGCAGGAATAGTTGTATGCTACTCCTTTTCCCATCAGCTCTCATTATACCCCAATAAACAAAGGAACATTCCTGAAATTATGACTACTGCTGCTGAAAAGGAAGAACATGTGCATATTGGGCCTTCCATGTTTTTTTGTCTCCAGGAAAATAAATATATAAAAGTGATAAAAAATGTCTGCATACACTGTGATAAACCAATGTATTTTCTCTGTTCTTGTCTACAATGAATAACATGTCCTATTACTCCGTACTCTGCTGCTCATCTAGATTAGAGTTATAACCATCTGAGTATTTTGGTTCTTCTGTAGTGGGGTCAGCATCCACTACAGATAAGAGCAATCAATGATTCTGGAGCAAGTTCCAATTTCTTGGTCAAACTACTGATAAAGGTTTATCAGCATAGACAATGCAGTAATCCAAGTTCAATTTATTGATGGTACTATGATATCCTGATGTGTTACAAGAACCACTCTAGACCTCTCTTTCCTCTTGTTTAGGGGGTTCCATTACTAAAAAGACACAATCCAGTCATTCTGGTTCAATTTCTTTCTCCTTTCTCTTCTGTAGATGACAAAAGTATTTTCCTGCTCGGAAACAGCCTGTTTTAGTATGTGCAATATCAACAATAAAGGAGCTTAGACAGAGCACAAACTATCCTTAATCTTGGTAGTTCTATGGATATGTTCATCCACTCTGAGAGCAACTTCTTTTAGCTCACTTGTGCCCCTCACAGGGAGAAATATCCTGTAGTATATAAGTCTGTACTCATCAAAAGTGTGATCTCGCCCTGAAATACCACCCACTACTCTACTCTGAAAAGGAGAAACTGCAAACCCTAGATGTACATATCAGCTTTTATTGGGCCCCGTCAGTAGGGTGTAGCTGATAACTCCCAAAGTCACAGTGAGCAAGGGGTCCATGTCTGGAGTCCCCTATCACCCTTAGGGAGACAACGCCATAAGGGTTATTTGCATAAGCAATATCAACAATAGAGGTGCTTAGGCCTAGAACAAACAATGCTTACCAGGTAGCTCTATGGATATGGTCATCCATTCTGAGAGCATCCCCTTAAAGCCGAAACATACGTCTAAGGTTTGCTGTTTCTCCTGTTCAGGGTAGAATTGCCTGGTATTTCCGGGCTGTGTCACTCTTTTGAGCGAGAACAGGCTGACATACTACAGAATATTTCTCCCTGTGAAGGGCACAATTGAGCAAAAAGTGGATCCTCTCAGAATGAATGACATATCCATAGAACTATCTATTACGGATTGTTTGTTCTCAGCCTGAGCATCTCTATTGGCAGCTCTTAACATCCTCTGTGGTGCTGAAGCTGGGTAATTTGCAGGAACTCCCATAGCCATTCTTCCAGATAATGTATTATTCTTCTGATAACTTGGTATCCTTCCGCTTGTTCCTGCATGAAAGCAGCCCCATCTTTGCAATAGTAACCCATGAAAAGAACCTATATGCCAAGTTCTCAAGGGAAAATGTAGGATAATATGTAAAACCAGGTGTGAGAAGTATGCTCCTACTGTCCCTACTCAGGAGCCATATTGGGTTCCCATGTAACAAGAGTGAATAGAGAATTATTTCCCTTTAAATTAAACTTTATAAGAAATGTTATCACTATCACTTTTAAAAACACACTTTACAATTACTGCATGAAAAGATGACATAGATGTACAGAAGGTTAACAAGGTACTAAAGAATGCAATGTTATTAATAACTAAAAATATTACTGCACTCATTACTTTAACAATTTTGTTATGTCCCATCTGTTAAATATTATATTTTACTGCAACAGCATGAGATAGCCTGAAGTAGCTCCTCAGGGTACTGCACTATCATGGAAAAATAATGCTTATTTTGCTTTAATTAGAGAGACCCTGTCAACAATTTTTTCATAATTATAAAATAATAAAATGTGTAATTACAAAAATGTCTTACTTACAAAGAGCCAGTTGTCAAGAATCCTATAGGCATTTACGGGGGTACAGTAGTGCTCATAAAAAACATGCTTATTTAATAACAAATTAGCAATAAAATCCATATTTGAAAAAATAGCTTTTAAAACTTATATATAAACTTTATTGTTTCAGACATCAACAGGTATTTTTCTCTCCACCCTCTACAAGGTGTTGAGTAAACGTACAAATTGTCTTTATCTGTCTTCTTCCATGCAGAGCAACTACAGTAAGGACTAGACCATTAAAAAAATATCACAGTCTCCTGGGCAGAATCCCTTCTACCCCCCTGGAAAAATAATAGGGGGTGGAGATAAGCAGCTCCACAATGAAATACTAATATAAGAAGCACATTAAAGTTATTTTCTTTGGCAATGAAATACACAATTGATACACTATTGTATAGCCAACACAATGGGTTTTTTGAACTTTTTACAACAACAACAAAAAAAACAACAACAACATATTGAGCATAATAATTCATAATATTATATTAACAGAGATAAGACTAATAAACACATCAGTCTGAGGAAATATATTTGAGAAAATAAAAGTTGAAATAGGGGAGGGTGCGTGGAGGTGGAAAGGAAAAGGGGGAAGTCAGAACCATGACATCTCATAATGTGAGACAACTGCTGCTATATTTATATATTTAGTTAGGTATATAATTAGATATTTTCAATATGATGAAAAAGTAGAATTCCCATCACTATAGGAGTAAAACAGCATTAAAGGTCATCTGTACAATATAAAAATATAAATAAAAAGCTAATCTGTTTATGCAAACTTCCTGATTCTGACCTGTAAAAGAAATGGATGTGGTGTCAGTTTCAATATAATCCAATTAACAAACAAAGGCTCTTGACCACTCCACATTCCCTCCTCTGATTCCACTGATAGATAAAAACACCCTCAGGATCCAGCTCCTAAGAAGTAACATAACAAACACAAAATGGATTCCTAAATTCATAAATAGAGTCTTCAAAAATTCTGATTTTCTCTGAAAATGTTTTTATTACCATGGCTTAAACAGCTCCTAATGTTATTTTATTATGTACTTCACAAACAAGAATCTTTTTTCTTGAACTAGAGTGGACCTTCAAGTGCAGAAAGTAAGCCATACAGATTTGTTGTGAGAAGAGCTGAAACCAAGGAGCCCAATTCCATATAATGCTAAAGAATTTTTAAGAAGAACTGTTAAATTTTCCATATCAGTATTCTCTGAAACCATAGCATTAACCTGCGGGAAGTTGGTATGTTTGGGGTTTTCTATTGGGAGACTAAGGCATTTTTTCTTTTTTTCAGTATTGCCATAGGTTGGGTAGGAAACATCACGGGTTTAGATGTCTAGTTTGGCCAATGCAATTTGCTGTTTGATCACATATTCACAGCCAAAATAGTCTAATTACTGGCCACACAATTAAGGGCTCATAGATGGAGTTAAGTACCATTTCAGTAAAGTTTTGCACATTTCCTCTTTGCAATTTTCTTTTCTCTCTATCTGATTTGACTGTTCCTGTTTACTCAATGTCTGCTCCATGTTCTTATCCTGTTTTTAATTTCTTTCAGTCTTTCTCTTCTCCCACTTAACTCACTGTAATGTGTTTCCCTTTACCCCTTTTCTCTCCATTACTGACTCAAGTGGACAACAATGAATGATCTCAATAGTTTGTCCAATGAGCTGGAGCCAGATATGTTGGAGGGTGAAGTGAGATGGGCCCTTGGAAGCCTTGCTGATAACAAGGCTGCAGGATTTGATGGAATTCTAGCTGAACTATTCAAAATTTGCAACCATATTATTTTATTTTTATATTTTTTCTTCCCGCTACCTAAAAGATTTCAGTTTGTTTTTCAATTGAGTTATACAGTTTATAGGTCACATTAAAGGTGGAAAAAGTTCTGAAATGATTTATCTTTGTCTCATTTTTTTACAGCACAGAAACCTGACATTTTAACAGGGGTGTGTAGACTTTTTATATCCACTGTAGTATTTGTAAAGGGTGTATATAGTATCTGTGGAGTATTCCTGTGATTAAGCAGGTTTGATGCTGAATATGAGGAATGCTCTAGCGGTGATTAAAATGGGAGTAAATTATATTACAGCTCCACTGGATAACACCAGGGTGTATTATTTCATATCACATACCCCTTTTGATACCGGTTGATACTAATCACATTAGCGATATACATATATACAATTTTAGTATCGTCGTTGTTTTTGTGGAACATCCCATAATATTAAAGTTGCTTGACAATTCACTTTTATGAAACATTTATGTTGCTTGTAGAGATTAAAATTCAGTTTGATTCCAGGCAAGGTCATAAATAATGTTGGATTTACTATACTCTGAAAGGTTGCACTGTAACACGAAGCAAGAAAAGTTTTACCTGTAGAAAAGAAACTATAGAAAGGAGCATTTTATTCAAATATATAGAGTCAGCAATAAACATTAAAATTAGGAAAGCTTGAGCACAGTGTTTAACTCTGAAAATTATAACTCATTAAAAGAAAATACCAGTTATCGTTTACCGGACTAAGGGCCCTATTAAATTGCAAGCCTGTAGTTGCCATCATAACGGCCGTAAGGCTGCAGGCTAGAAATTTGCAACAGTTAAAGATCGAATCAATTGAACAACTACAACTGCAACTACCTGGCCGAAAGCCAAAACCGTAAACCATGCACCCGTAAGTAGCATTTCAGAGCATGATCATGATTAATTAAGCAAGGCCGTAGCTTCCAATTTAGAAACAGCCAATAGTAAATGAGACCGTCATCATGACGTCAGTAAAACATGGAAGTTAAACGTCAATCAATTAGCGTTTAGAGGTCCGATATGCAATTGGACTCGCAATCTTGCAATGTAAAAAATAATAAAAATGACTAAAGGAAATGTTATAGTCCATGTGGGTAGGCTGATATGTATTAACTCCTTGATTCCTGGGATCAATATAACATGAAAATAAAACATTAAAAAAATAATTTTTGATTGCAGATTTGCGAGCTTGAGACTGTTGTGCAATTACTTCTAATGTCTTTCATCGCTTTCCCCATCTTTTAAAGTACAGTATTGATTTTTTTCTTTGTATTTACAGTGCTACGGTAAGGTGTTTAACCCCTTGCGAGTCCTGTCTGGCACTCGTAGGATTTTCTTCTACATTTGCCATTTACGGGTGTGAAAACATTTGCGGGCTTGAGGAATTGTAGCAATTGAATAGCGATTTGTGATTGTAATATTTACAGTCTTGAAAGATCAAAGGCTTAGCTGGGTCGGAGTTAAGATTTTGACAATTACAGGGATTTTCAGCCTGTAACCCGCAAATTGTTTGCGGGTAGCTAAAATACACCAATTGAATAGCAAATTGGTTTACGGGCTACATTACGGGCTCCAGTAACTAACAATTGCTCAATTGAATAGGGGCATATAGCGCCTAAAAACCCCAAAAAACTCAGAATCCTAAATGTGGAGCGTGTAGGTACTGCCCATCAAAAAGAGCAAAAGGCAAAAAAAAATTGAGTGTATAAAATGAGTATTGTAGTATGGGCTGGGCCTTTTTTGAAAGCAATGGGTCCCAGTTGAAAAACTTTGCTCAGTGTTTGTCTAAAAACAAAACTTATAAAGAAAGAGTTTCATGGCTTCAATGTTCATATCTTGAAAGAAAGTGGTGTCATGGTGCGTGACTCCAAATATATTACAAGATTAAAAAACTTCAAAAGGGAGGATCTTCTAGAAAAAAAAGGAATAGGAAATCTGACATTGAAGTATGGAAGTGGGAGATAATTTGTGTAAGTACTACTTTACATAAAGGGTGATGAGCTAATGGAATAGTGTTCCAGTAGAAGTTATCAGAGGAAATACAGTAAAGAAAAACAAGAAAGCTATTCAGAAGGCTGCCTGTTGAGTTAAGACCTAAGATGTTAGGTAGATAGGAGGATATACAGGTTTAAAAAGTGACATCAACAGCCTCATTAAATTGCGATTCGGAAAATTTAAAAGGGCTCTATATAAGCACAGAGCATATTTTTTTACAGAAGTTTTTAGTTAGTGAAGACCTTGCTTTTGGATAGAAGTTCACTAACTAAAAACTTTTGTAAAAAAAATATGCTGTGTGTTTAAATAGAGCACTTTGAAATTTACAGAATCTCAATTTAATAAGGCTGCAAATCTGTAAATGTGTTTGTTTTATTTATGATTTGTTCTTTATACCCCACTGGGAAGCTTTGAAAAATGTTGGCCCTAAGTTAGTAGACATGATCTCCCTCATGTAAAATGCTTTTGATGAATGTTAAAATTTTATGCACTAGTAAAAAATATGAATGTACTAATTGACCAATTTATTTTCATTAGAAAACACAACTCCATTGCACTCATTTTACATTCTTTCCATTGCCCATATCTTATTAAACAAACCTCTTATTTGATCCCAATTAATTTTATCCCTGCCACAGTAACACTCTTCTGATTGTTTCATCTCCATATCCTCCTTAAAGCCCATTTATTTTCATTCCCTTTTTACACCATTATTTCATCTTCCATTTACATCCCCTCTGATTTGACCCCACACTCATTTACTTTATAATTCCACCATGCATTTTGCACCAATTACAGATTCAAGCTTAACAACATTCAACTTGCACCCATTGAGACTCTCCCTCTTGCCTATGTGTAGCCAAATCAACCGGTAAAGGCCTGTGTTGTTGATCAATTTGTTATACCTCAAACACTCGTATCCCTTGTACTCTGGACAATATGTTGCCATTTAATATATAATATATAATAATAATCTAGTGTCAGAATCTAAGTTCCTATATACCTGGGACATGGATTTGATAAGCTGTAATATGCACATGCTTTCAGATCAGCATAGGTTTTACAAGCTCTGCAGATATCATGCTATCCTGGAAATGCTCTTTAGTTATTTCATTAAGTTAACATTTTGTAGTCAAGTAAGACCATAAGGTCAATGCTGAGCTTGGCAAGAAGTAACATAATGCACAGTTAATGATGCATTTCCATTTTCATTTACATGAATGAAAGGTAATATATTTGTTAATTGAACATTTCCCCACTTGCTAACACATTAAATTGAAGCCTAAGGCTAAAATGAGGTTGCTTGGTAGTTAGTCAGACCTTCATCTCTGGTAAAGACCAATACCCTCCTCATTATTAGTGTTTTTTTAAACCTCCCCTGATCGTGATTCAATTTATATGCTCGTGTAATTAAATAGGAATCAGCTCATTTTAATATCATCCCATGAGAATGTGTTTTGCTGTATCTTCCTGACCATTACAGAAAGCATAGGGGCACATATACTAACAGGCGAGGCACCGGATTAGTCTTGTAGAACCTCTCCACTTCAATGGAATGGGTGCCCAAATATTAATGAAATATACATGACAGCTTTAATGTGTAATTCTTTCATACAAATACAATTTGAATTTAATCTGTACATCACTTCAGAATTATAGGACCTATCTCACGAGGGATCCTAGTTAGCGGATGCATTGAATATCATCCAAGCACAAGAGGCTAATTTTGTAACTTAAAACTGCAAGGTTTAAATTTTTTATCTGAATACATTTAAACCATTTATAAAATAGGATTGGACATTTTTAGATGATATGTGCTGATAAACTCTTATATTCAGATTCTCAGTTTATATTTCTCTCCATATACTTGTAACTTTTACATGAACCAGTGGCTTCTAAAGCATTTCATGGGTTAATTACCAATGCAAATGAACACATCAAGGAGCTATAAATGGTCTTTTTCCTGCCACCCACTCCCCTATAAGTGAAACCCCAGTGTTTAAGCTGACATGCTGTTACAGAATATTTCTCAGATGTTGTCCTAGGCACTGTGACTAATATCCACACAGCCATCTTTCAGAGACACACCATGCAATTTTGCCTGCAACTGCTTCGTACTCTATCATTAGGCAGGTCAGAGAGATTTCTACTTCTCCTTACAAAGCATTATATACCATATTTAAATGTATCACTGTGGGTGCCTTACATTGCTTTGTGTAGTACAATGTTGTCCATCTATATGGAAGAATTTAGTTCATGAGCCCTCTGAAATATCGTCAACATACAGTATGTAATATTTTAAAAAACATATAGAATGCTATAGGAACCACAGGGATACAAAATTTGGTACTACTAAGTAGCTAGTGCTCATCAGTATGAAATCGAGATTGAATTTAGTGATATGTATGTGCTGACCTCATATGATTGCAGTGCTAATATTAATGGTACATATATTGTGAAAGTATGCTACAAAATTATATAATGTTACTAATACAGTAAATGTGGAAAGAAATAAAACAAAACAAGCATTGTGAGCATCCATCTATACTTATATATACCTATACTTATATGGCACTTTCCTGTTTCACGTTTTTAATATTAAATTACCTAAGTGTTTGTTTGCATATCTAAACATTTTATTATCAAATGTGTAAAAGCTTGGTTTTCACTCAAATCTTCCAAATAGTCCTTGCAAAGGTCTGCCACCACAGACGTTTGAGTAAGTAAAAACACAGCTTTTAAGCACTTGTTACTAAAATAAGTTTTAGATATGGAAATAAACACTTAGGTAGTTTATTTTAATGGTAACATTGAAAATTTCATATCCTTTAAACTCATGCTTGCATTATATTATAATATAACTATCATCTTCTTGCCATCATAAGACTATCCCAAGATTGCAACTGCAATAAATTGTAAAAACAAAACTTCTGGGTAGCAGCAGACCAAGTTGGGGGAGCACTACTAACCTAT
Organism: Discoglossus pictus; assembly: GCA_027410445.1. Lineage (NCBI taxonomy): Eukaryota > Metazoa > Chordata > Amphibia > Anura > Alytidae > Discoglossus > Discoglossus pictus. The sequence continues at coordinate 446,364,350 of CM050163.1, forward strand.
CACCCATCATCTTCATCCTATCACAATCAAGAGAAGCTTTATTAGTACAAAGACAGAGGAGTCTGTCATGATTACATTGTTTAAGGACTAATATTACCTGTCAATGCTGTTTGCCACACAATGCGAGGCTATGGCCCCTCTGAGCACCTTTGGCAGTCATTGCGAGCTCTGCAATTTTCCTGCTTTGCACTGATCACCTTCGGTGCTCATCGCAAGCCCCATGATGAGAGACTTTGGCGCTCCTTGCCAGCAACTGCGGCCCTCGCTTTGCGAGGGCCGCACGCTCGCTATGCGAGCCCGCAATCGTTAGCAACAACTCGTACGCTCACAACTATATATGTGATAGAGGGAAAATGTATATAGAACAGGAGAATACATGAGGATAAGGTAAAAATGCTCTGCACGTAAGCTGAAGCTGCAGAACATTGCATCCTCATGCATACAGGCCTTGATAAACAGCAGCCAGGACAGATGCATGCACTTCAAGTAGTACTAAGCAAACATTTGAGATTAACATCAATGTTCTTTCACTAGCCAGCTATATATATCTGGTGAATTTGATCTCAATAACTTTTATAGCAACCAAGGTTGCAAGCCAGATGGGACTTAGTGCTGACATCACACACATACACAAAGATACACAAGGGTGTGGTATGGGAGATATAGTATAAATAGGTTCAGACTAGTTTCACATATCCAAGGTGTGAGGCTATTTTTTGTGTTTGTATCCTGAATTGGGGAGTGGTCTTGTCATCGGCTACTAGTAACCTGTATCCAATATTCTTTGCCTGTACCTTTGGGCATTACCCTCTTTAGAAGCCATCTTCTGTGCCACAGAGAACAAGAACTACACGATTCTGCTGGGGTAGGTGTGAACTAGGTTCACATAAATCCCCCTTGAAGAAGCATATTGTGACAGGGTCAAACCACTGCATCCCCTGATACCTTATTTTTTTAAGGACCCCACTGGTAACCCGGTGAAGCACTGGTAACCCTGAGAAGTGTTATAAAATATTAAAAAATACTCTTGCGATTTAACATAACCTGACCTAACAGCAGAAGACCATCTTCACATACAAAGAGCATCTTACACTTCCTGACCTGTCCAATCTATAGACTCTTTCAGTTACTGAACTGTTGATAAACACAAAAAGCACTGATCAGATCCTTTTTATTATCTGGCATGAGTAACACAAATTTAATTACAAATTATTTGCCCTCTTCTTGGCCTCCCAGGGACTTCCAGCAACTACCAATTCAGGGAACTGATAGTGGCTAAAAATCATTATTCTACTGCTACATATTGCCTGAATCATCAAAACCAATATTGAATGTTAATGGACACTGACTTCGAAGGTATGCTTGTGTCCCTGCTTAATACTGTGACCCACTGCACCTGCTTGCCATGATCAATTTACTATCAGCATCAGGGAACTTATACTAACCTGGAGAAGAAGGCAGCCATATGGTCTGCAAATGACATTCTCTGACTGGGCTGGGGGGCTGGGCACAGTGCCTTACTAAAGTCCTACAGACATAACACTACTGACAGCTACAGCTGCTCTCCATCATTTTTACACTGCCTTTTTTTTAATGCAAAATCAAACTAAAACTTATAAGCATATTTTTGATATATATTTATACATATAGGCAGATAATATATAGGCACACATTCTATCGGCCTATACAGCTAACATCATCACTTGGGTGAACATTGAAGGTCGAGTAGCCATTTTTACTTAATTTGTAATACAGGTTGGTATGTATTAATATGTCATTAAGAAAAACAAACACCTGCTATTTCTTTATGAATGTTATATAAACTTCCTCTTTGTTGCTTCTTACCCCACCCTCTTTTTTTTCTTTCTCTTTCACTTTCTCTTCTCCCCTCCCCCAAAAAACAGACATGACGATATGCAATGAATCTGTTTTACACTATAAACCAAAGCGTAATATATTAACCATTGTAAATGCTGTATCATGTTCTATGTGATGTATAACAGATAACTCATGTACCAAAACTGTCTGTACATTACCTCCCTGTTATGTGCATGTGTATTGTCTCAATTAAAACAACTACAAACAAGTCTAAAAACACAAAGGAAAATGTATGTTCAGTAAGGAGTATTTTTATGGAAACCGTGCAGAATCCAGATTCCGTTTATAAAGATGGAAACACATGTCTGGGGTTTTTGATCCTTTCATGCAGCTTAGAGCTTTCTGGTATTTTCAAGCTGTTTGGTTGACAAGGTCAGACTGATATGATACTGGATATTTTCCCTTTTTAATGCAACGCAATACAAAATTTGAATTTGTTGGTTGTGCATCTTACATTTTTTTTCACAGTGTAGAACAGAACTGAACATTAAAATAAAGGCATTAAAACACACCAGGGGTTGTAGCATGTATGGACAAATGCATCGTGCCGGACAGGAAATTCTATGCTTATCGTTACAAGCTGGAATGTACAGTAAACATTCAGTTAGTTATAAAATATTGGTCTAGGCTAGACAGATTTTGGAGTAACAGTGTTGTTGATCCCCAGGAGCACTATCAAATCTGTCATAACCAAATGGAAAGAACATGGCACAACAGCAAACCTAGAGACAAGAGACAGCCGCCCACCAAAACTCATGAACCAGGCAAGGAGGGCATTAATCAGAGAGGCAGCACAGTAACCCTGGAGGAGCTGCAGGGTTCCACAGCAGAGACTGGAGTATCTGTAAATAGGACGACAATAAGCCGTACGCTCCAAAGAGTTGGTCTTTATGGCAGAGTGGCCAGAAGAAAGCCATTACTTTCAGCAAAAAACAAAAGGGCATGTTTTGAGTTTGCGAAAAAGGCATGTGGCAGACCAAAATTTATGGAGGAAGGTGCTCTGGTATGATGAAACTAAAATGGAACTTTTTGGCCATCAACGAAAACGGTATGTCTGGCGCAAACCCAACACATCACATCACCCAAAGAACACCATCCCCACAGTGAAAGATGGCGGTGGCAGCATCATGCTGTGGGGATACTTTTCAGCAGCCGGGACTGGGAAACTGGTCAGTGTTGAGGGAAAGATGGATGGTGCTATATACAGGGATATTCTTGAGCAAAACCTGTACCACTCTGTGTGTGATTTGAGGCTAGGATGGAGGTTCACCTTCCAGCACGACAATGACCCCAAACACACTGCTGAAGCCACACTTGAGTGGCTTAAGGGGAAACATGTAAATGTGTTGGAATGGCCTAGTCAAAGCCCAGACCTCAATCCAATAGAAAATCTGTGGTCAGACTTAAAGATTGCTGTTCACAAGCACAAACCATCCAAGCTGAAGGAGCTGGAACAGTTTTGCAAGGAGGAATGGGCACAAATCATAGTGGTAAGATGTGGCAAGCTCATAGAGACTTATGCAAAATGGCTTGGAGCTGTGATTGTCGCAAAAGGTGGCTCTACAAAGTATTGACTTTAGGGGGTGAATAGTTATGCACATTTAATTTTTCTGTTAGTTTGTCCTATTTGTTGTTTGCTTCACAAGAAATAAAAAAAAAAATCTTTAAAGTTGTGGGCATGTTCTGTAAATTAAATGATGCAAATTCTCAAACAATCCATGTTAATTCCAGGTTGTGAGGCAACAAAACATGAAAAATGCAAAGCACTGTATATATATATATATATATATATATATATATATATATATATATATATATATATATATATATATATATATATATATAATAAATATATATATATATATTTATGTTTCATATATATATATATATATATATATATATATATATATATATATATATACATATTATATATATGTTTATATATATATATATATATATATATATATATATATATATATATATGAATAATCAGAGTATTGCAGCATATAGTGATGCCTTTTTTATTGGACAAACTTATTCATAATATTGCGACGAGCTTTCGAGAGATGATCCTCTCTTTATCAAGTCAAAAGCAATAGTGCTAAAAATATGAGAGAAGTAAACAAAGTGGACAAAATAAAAAGAGGGGGAAAAAATTTGAATTTTTTTTTATTGAGAAACAGACCAGCTTAGTAAATAATGTCCTGATAGGTCAATATGTGTGCTGCCGGCACTGGAGAGCTACAGTTCATTGAGGGAACCATGAATGCCAACATGTACTGTGACATACTGAAGCAGAGCGTGATCCCCTACCTTCAGAGACTGGGCCGCAGGGCCGTATTCCTACATGATAACAGCCCCAAACACACCTCCAAGACAACCACTGCCTTGCTAAAGAAGCTAAATGTAAAGGTGATGGACTGGCCAAGCATGTTACCAGAACTAAACCCTATTGAGCATCTGTGGGGCATCCTCAAAAGGAATTGGGGGGGGGGGGGGTAGTGCAAGGTCTCTAACATCCACCAGTTACGTGATTTCCACTTAGGGGTGTACTCACTTTTGTTGCCAACGGTTTAGACATTAATGGCTGTGTGTTGAGTTATTTTGAGGGAACAGCAAATTTACAGGCTGTACACTTACTACTTTACATTGTAGCAGAGTGTAATTTCTTCAGTGTTGTCGAATGAAAAGATATAATAAAATATTTACAAAAATGTGTGGGGTGTACTCATTTTTGTGAGATACTGTATATTACCGTTTATACTCGAGTATTTTTTTTTAAGGCTGAAATAGGCCCCCTCAGCTTATACTCGAGGCACCCTGTGTCTCTTTCCCCCCCGTGTCTCTCCACCCCCGTGTCTCTTCCGCCCTCTCCCTCCCCTGTGCCCCTTACCCCCTCTCCCTCGTGTCTCTTTCCCTCCATCACCCTCCTCATCCTCCCTCTTCAACCCCCCTCCTCCTCCTCCCTCCTCATCACTTTACCCCTCTCTAATTACCTCCCCCTCTCCCTTTCCCCTATCTTACCTTCCATCAGCTACTCCTCCGCTCCTCTGCGCGTCTTCTGGCTGTTTCGGGACCCGGCATATGCTAATGATGTGACGTCCCGACACAGCCGGAAGATTCGCAGAAGAGCCGAGGAGCAGCTGATGGAAGGCAAGAGAGGGGAAAGGGAGAAGGGGAGGTAATTAGAGAGGGGTAAAATTATAAGGAGGGGGGTTGAGGAGGGAGGTTGAGGAGGGAGGATGAGGAGGGGGGTTGAGGAGGGGGTTGAGGATGAGGAGGGGGGTTGAGGAGGGGGTTGAGGATGAGGAGGGGGTTTGAGGAGGGGGGTTGAGGATGAGAAGGGGGTTTAAGGAGGGAGGTTGAGGAGGGAGGATTAGGAGGGGAGTTGAGGATGAGGAGGGGGTTTGAGGATGAGGATGGGGGGCTTGAGGAGGGGGTTGAGGATGGAGGTTGAGGAGGGGGGTTGAGGATGAGGAGGGGGGTTGAGGAGGGAGGATGAGGAGGGAGGATGAGGAGGGGGGTTGAGAATGAGAAGGGAGGATGAGGAGGGTGGTTGAGGAGGGAGGATGAGGAGGATGATCAGGGAGGGGGGAGGAAAATAGACATGAGGGAGAGGGGGAAATGAGACACAGGGGAGGGAGAGGGGTAGAGACACATGGGAGGGAGAGGGGGGAAGAGACACAGGGGAGGTAGAGGGGGGAGAGACACAGGAGAGGGAGAGGGGAGAAGAGACACAGAGGAGAGAGAGGGGGGACACGAGAAAGGGGCACAGAGGGCACACAAGAGGGGGACACAGAGGGCACAAGAGGGACACAGGGGGCAGCACATTTCCCACCCTCGGCTTATACTCGAGTCACTAAGATTTCCCAGTTTTTTGTACTAAAATAGGTCCGTTGGCTTATACTCGAGTTGGCTTATACTTGAGTATATACAGTATATATATATATATATATATATTTATATGAAAACATTTTAGATACTGGGACTGGTTCGTCCCAGTTGTATTGTTAGCTCTAAAGAATGGATGCTGTGGCCTGATGTAGTACTGGCTCACTTGAAGGTTCTCAACTCTTGCAAGAACAGTTGTTCTATTAATTGTTCAGAAGTGTGTTACAGGCAGGGGCTGTGCTGCTTCCTCAATTGACACGTAGGTGTCTAGAATATGTATATAAACAAGAGGGAAGGGAGAGAGAGGACGCACAAACTCCTTGTGCAGATCAATAGAAAAACTGCTGTGGTTTTTACTTTCAACTGTTTGTGACTGTCACCAGGAGAAACCTCAAATGTTATGAGATATAGAGATAGCATTCAATATAATCTCCACGTGAAATGTCAATCGTCTTCACCTCCGGCAAATAGATCCCAGTCTCCTTATTGCTAGTGTACATTAATTAAAGTGTATAAACTATACATAAAAATTGGAGTATAACGTAATGTGGTAAAGTATATCTATAAATTATTAATGGGATGGGTACAATAAATAGCCTAGAGGATCTGACAATGTCAGTATTACACAGTAACTCCACTTGAGGCTTAATATGGTCCAAACATTGTTTGATAATAATTTTATATGTACTGATATTGTTATGGATGGAAATTAGGAAAATGTCTTTTTATGTTATTATGTTTGTCTGCCATATTCTTTTTATTCCTTACTCACTTATGTATGTATAAATGAGAACAAGATTACTAACAATAAGTAATGTCGTAGGTTACCTAAGATGGAGGATGGACTATATCCAGTCATAACAAGATGGCTACAGAACTACAACTGGGAGTGGCCTGATGATGCAAACATCCGTGACCAAATAAGGATACAGGCACTGCCTGCCTTCTAGACCAATAAACTGATCCTCCCTCAACTGACCACTATGACACTAACAGACTGCAGCCTTTTTGAACCAATCAATAAAGCTATTAATTCCTAGACAAAGGAATCATGTGACGTTTGATCAGATAACGTTTTTATATATAAACTTGTACACTGCCATCTTGGAATAGAGCGCTTTGAGAATTATTATACAGAAACACGGTGTCTGCGTCTTATTTCTCTGGGATGTGCACATCCAACACTAATTGGGAAAGGAACAGATATCTAACTCAGACTGTTGTGGTTTGATCCAAATCAGTTGGCGCCCCAACGTGGGGCCTTGAGTTGTGACCTGACAATAGCCGAGAAGGAGCGAAGTGGTGGCTTTCAACAGCACAAGGAGCCTTCATGAAATATGCCTGGTAAGGTCGATGATTAGTACCGTGCAAGCCACTATCTTTGCCTAACACTCAACTATTGAAAGGCACCCAAAGCACAGGTGGTATAGCTTGCTCAAGGTCTGTTTTAAAATCGAACCTGTGATAATATATATCTGTTACCTGTGTATGACTGTTGGGAGTGTGGGTCGAGTGACTGTGATTTCTTAGATATTGTGGTCCAGGACATACATGTGTGCGTGCAGCAGACTCCGGGGACGGATTGGTAGTGCCTTAGTAGCACATTAAACCGGATAGAGCTGTACGTACAGAAGGTGTAAAAGCATGTATGTGGGATGCAGACTTCAGTGGTGGATCGTTAGTGCCCTGGTAGCACAATAGCTCTGGAAGTGTCAATTTTAGCACACAACGGTGTGAGACCCTGGACTAAAATATCTTAAGAGTCAGAAATTTTCTGCAGAAATTATTTAAATGTTACGGTGGTCTGGTCTTGCTGGTTGTGATGCATATTTTAATGAGAAATGTAGCTTAGAATTTCTCCCCCTGTACTTATGAAGCTGAATTTTTCTGCAGCTGTGTGTGACAGTCAAGGTCAAAAACAGACAGCGAAAAGGAGTATTGCTTCCCCCTCCCATCTCGGTAATTCTTTTAAGGACGTATCTTAGTTAAGAGAATTCTTTCTATGCCAATGCTTAAGGTCGTATGAGTTTGTACAGTAAGTGAAGAGTTGGTACAGTAAGTGAAGAGTTGGTACAGTAAGTGAAATAACTGTCATGTTTTTCATGCTTTTGTTAAAATTTGCTTGAGGGTGATTACAGTACGTGAAGTAATGTTTGTGTAAAAGTAGGTGTGTCCCAGGAGGAGATTGATTTAAAAAGTAAATAGTTCAACATATATACATGGACGCAGACTCTGAGAATTGGTTATGTATTCTTTTGAAATATTTTGTCTGAAGTTTCTGTGTGTTTGTAACTTTTCTCGATGCTATACCTTTGCAAAGGGAGGTGACTGGTCTGCATTTTGAGAAGATGTGGGAGGGACTGCCCCCCCAGACTGCAGCCTTTTTGAACCAATCAATAAAGCTATTAATTCCTAGACAAAGGAATCATGTGACGTTTGATCAGATAACGTTTTTATATATAAACTTGTACACTGCCACTTTGAGAATTATTATACAGAAACACTGTGTCTGTGTCTTATGTCTCTGGAATGTGCACATCTAACACTAATTGGGAAAGGAACAGATATCTAACTCAGACTGTTGTGGTCTGATCCAAATCAATATCAATTAATATTGATATCTGTAAAACAAAGGATAAATATAAATAATACAATGATGATATAAAAAGGATAAATGTAAGTACTAAAACGCATTTCGCTGCTCCTGATGCAGCTTCTTCAGTTAGAAAAATCCTACAAATACATACAAAAAATATACATATGTATACATATAGATTTACACACACATATATAAAAATATGGTGCTTTAAAAATTGTCTTTAAAAAAATATATATTCTTCAGAGATATATGCATATGTTCATCTTTTCATTAATATATATACATTTATACTATACTATATGTGGATACTAGGCTATCATGTTTAAGACAAAAATAGCTCTATTGTATAACCATACAATCTAACATGTGTGTGCATTTTTATATATAAGATATTTTTTAAGAATATATATATTTTTAAAAAGACTATTTTTTACGGCACAATTTTTAAATATATATGTGTGTAAATCTATTACTCCCTGGATCAATATTCCCTATTGAATTATACATTTAAATTTTAACCTGCAACTTGTAGTTCAACTACTGCTAAACCATTGTTTTTTAACAATATAACATTTTTGAATTGTCATCTATACAGGAGTAATATAACAATAGGTCAAGTTTGATAATTCCTTCTTGACCCCAGTAACTGGCGATCAGATTACTCAACTTTTTAATTACCTGGATCAATACTCTCTATTTAATTATACATTTAAATTTTTTTTACATTTTCATCCTCCTACTAACATGAACCCTTAATTACATACAATGAAACAACTTTCCACACCTTGTAAAATACAATTTTAACATTTCAAACTATTTTGTGGAGCCCATCCTGCCAAAAGGCCACTTCCAAGACATTCCAATATTTTACTTTGTCTATGGGATTTGTTTTTCACTTGTTTTTTGTTATTCTTGTAGTTATTGAAAATGGCACATGGAGTTTCCTATGTGAAATAGTGGTCCTTTAAAAAGAGTCTGAGTGACATCAAAGTTCGTCTTTGAAATTTGCCTTTTTTTGTCCTTGAGATAAAAGCACTTTTTCATGTTTTTTTTTTTTGGTCTGTTGTTTTGTTTTACTTTTTTTTGTATTGAAGTTACAGCACCTCATAGTAGACAATGTTTTTTGTAAAAAAATTGTCCATCATCGAATAAATCACACTGACATTGTTATTTTGCAATTGAAACTTAGTTTACTCTGGATTGTTGCAGGTTGAAAATGCAACATAGAGTTTTCTATGTGCAAATACAGGTTCCTGTAAAAATATCCACAGACTTAAAAGTTTGTCCTTGGGATTTATTTATGGTCATAGCGAATGCCATGATGATGGGAAATTGTCCTTTGAAGGACAAAAGGCAAACCTCTCTCAGATGGAGCCAAATCAATTTGTGGTATAAAAACTCATTCACCTTTATGGGTACCATTCATAATTTCTGCATGTATGAAATGTTCTCTTAAATCCTGCATAATTAATCTGGTCCCATTCCAAAGTCCTTTTTTGGAATTCATATTTCTCAGTAGCATGACAATTGCTCCTTTTTTAAGTTGCAAAATATGTGGTGGCATTCTTTGTCATCAGCCAGAAGCGGATCTGCACTGTAATAATATTTTTTGGGTGCAATTATTATTTTTCAAATTTCATTATTTAGATTCAAGGCATCTATATTTTTTTATGTTAATATCACTTTGTTTGCAATGTCTGAGTAATCATCGTTATTGATAGTATTTAGAAAGATTGCCAATATTAGTGACTCTTTGAAAATCATTTCTGAAGGAATTGCAATGGTATCACCAAGTAGATTAGTTATTTTTGGATGTTTTCCTTCTCGAAATTAAAATTAGCCAATCATTGAATTAATTTTGGCCTTGAAAGCTCATATTTAGTTCTAATTTAAGGTGTGTAAATATTTTCCACATTTTACTTGTCTTTATACATGTTTCGACAATGTCAGTCCTATTTCGATGTGGCACAACAGGTAATGTTTGTCTAAAATCTCCTCCTAACAACATCACCTTTCCCCCAATTAGCAAATCATCATACATAACTTCTTTTAATAATCGATCAATACATTGCAGGGCATGACACAACATCATAGTTGCCTCATCTATTATAATTCATTTACTTTGTTTGAATTTTTTGGCTTGTAATGAATTCATTCGAATATCCAACACTGATGTTTCTAGAATGGGAACTGGCAGTTTAAATCCACTATGCACAGTTCTCCCATCTTGTAACAAAAGTGAGGCAATTCCAGCTGGACAAATGGCAATGGTATTTGACCCTGTGCTTGAATGAAACTCATCAATAAATGATATAGATACGTTTTTCCTGATCTACCAGGGCCATCTAGATAGAAATAACGCTCTTTGAGCATGTCATCATCTATTGCATTTGTGATGGCGTTAAATGCTTGAAATTGTAATGCATTTAAAGTTGCAATTTTTTCTCTGCGTTTTTGGTTTTCAAGCTCGGTGTCATAGTATTTAAAGTTTATTTAATCTACGAGTCCTGGATGAGGCAGTCCTGGATGAGGCAATTTGCACAATTTAATCCATGACAAAGAAAGATTTCTTACATTTCCATTAATGCTTTTAATTGCGCAATGGTAACATTGTAACGTTTCAAAAAGTCTTCACACATATTTAATTTAAATGTTTCCAATAAAGCTAATGCATCTGGTACATTGCAAAATATGCAAATGAATGCAGATTGTTCTCTTATTTGCTTTGGCATTTGACATAGTGATGCTTCTTCTAGACATCTCTCCTATTTCTTTTTCTCTTCCAGGAAGTTTTGATGTCTTGCAGCTCATTGGAAAGTATCATAAACTATGTCATTCACTGTGCGTAAATGTTCATGACTTTGTGCACCAGGAACATGCAAAAGGATTAATTTTACACTGAAACGTTCAGTATCTCTTGGACTAACAATTTAAATTCTTGGGATAATTTTATTTGTATTTTTTTTTCGTTGTTGCCATTGGCCATTTTTGAATACATGGTGATATGGAATCTCAATGTATAAAAATTGCCTGGCCTCACTGTCCTAAATGAAACCAAGCAGTAAGTGTTGTTGCTCTATGTTCATTTTCGGCTATGGCATTTCATTCCCTACAGTAAAGCGAACTAATTGACTTTGTGGCAAATGTACAGCATGTGACCGATCATGCATCTCAAATTTCAGAAGACGCCACACTGTCTCTGGAGCACTGACATAGCGAGCATCTAAATAACATGAAAGTTCATCATGTAAAATTGGATTGTCTTGTTCATTTTTTGTACCTTGCACAACAACAGGTGCTGCATCATATCCTTTGTACATATTTATACACATATTTTATAGATTTGATAGAAGTGCAAGCTTCCTCATTTGTGTGTGCATTGTACTTCATTAGCAAATGTCTATTATCGACCTTTTGGCCACTAATAATAGCAGTTTGTCCTTCTCTTCTTTTATATAAAGGGTATCCATCACAATTAGCATAAGTTTGCATTTTAAAATGTTTTGGGAACTCTTTTGTGCATTTTTTTCCATGCATGGTGAATTTGGATTTATATCTCCAGATGGACAATGAATCATTCAGTGTGTTTCAATGTCATAAAGTTTTTCATATTTTTGTGGATGTGGCAGTTCAGCACTAATCTTTGAATCCACTCTCTCTGCAGTATTCAATTTATCTTTTCTTGTAGGATTAAAAGTATATGTGCAACCTCTTTTAGCTTACTTGTACCCTTCACAGAGATAAATATCCTGTAGTATATCAGTCTGGTCCCACTCAAAAGAGTGACCCAGCCCCGAAATACCAGGCAATTCTACTTTGAACAGGAGAAACAGCAAACCCCAGACGCGTTTCGGCCTTTATGGGCCTCGTCAGTGAGGTGCAGCTGAACTCCTTAAGGCACAGTGAGCAAGGGGTCCACGTCTGGAGTCCCCTATTACCCTTAGGGAGACTAAACCCTAAAGGTAATTTGCATATACCAAACAACAAAGTCAGAGGTGCTCATCAGAGAACGAACCAACCTTAATAGGTTAGTTCTATAGCCATGATAAGCCACTCTGAGAGCAACCTCTTTTAGCTCACTTGTGCCCTTCACAGGGAGAAATATCCTGTAGTATATCAGTCTGGTCCCACTCAAAAGAATGACCCAGCCCCGAAATACCAGGCAATTCTACTTTGAACAGGAGAAACAGCAAACCGCAGACGCGTTTCGGCCTTTATGGGCCTCGTCAGTGAAGCGCAGCTGAACTCCCTAAGGCACAGTGAGCAAGGGGTCCACTTCTGGAGTCCCCTATTACCCTTAGGAAGACTAAACCCTTAAGGTAATTTGCATAAACAAAACAACTAAGTCAGAGGGGCTAACCAGAGAACGAACCAACCTTAATCTGTTAGTTCTATGGCCATGATAAGCCACTCTGAGAGCAACCTCTTTTAGCTCACTTGTACCCTTCACAGAGAGAAATATCCTGTAGTATATCAGTCTGGTCCTAGTCAAAAGAGTGACCCAGCCCCGAAATACCAGGCAATTCTACCCTGAACAGAAGAAACAGCAGGATATCGAGTGGGACCAGACTGATATACTACAGGATATTTCTCCTTGTGAAGGGCACAAGTGAGCTAAAATAGGTTGCTCTCAGAGTGGCTTATCATGGCTATAGAACTAACCTATTAAGGTTGGTTCGTTTTCTGATGAGCACCTCTGACTTTGTTGTTTGGTATATGCAAATTAACTTTAGGGTTTAGTTTCCCTAAGGGTAATAGGGGACTCCAGACGTGGACCCCTTACTCACTGTGCCTTAAGGAGTTCAGCTGCACCTCACTGACGAGGCCCATAAAGGCCGAAACAGTCTGGCGTTTGCTGTTTCTCCTGTTCAGGGTAGAATTGCCTGGTATTTCTGGGCTGGGTCACTCTTTCGAGGGGGACCAGACTGATATACTACAGGATATTTCTCCCTGTGAAGGGCACAAGTGAGCTAAAAGAGGTTGCTCTCAGAGTGGCTTATCATGGCTATAGAACTAACCTATTAAGGTTGGTTCGTTCTCTGATGAGCACCTCTGACTTTGTTGTTTGGTAACTGTGCTTTAGTTATATCATATATTAATGTATTTAGTTTAATTTTGAATACTCTAGCCACATGTGGTTTACATGTGAATGTAATGAATAAATCTGGTTTTCAAAATGTAGTCCCAATTGCCATGGCATCATTGCATCATTGTATCTTTCTTGCATATTACGAGGAGATCCTTGGAAAGAGGATGTCAAAATGATTGCTCTTCCAGCTGGAATGTCTCTGTTGGTAGCCAATTCAGCGACATAATCCATCAATCCCCAATATTGTTCTATGCAAAGCTTTTTTTTGTTGAAATTTGATAAAACTTAGATTATTTGCTTTGACTTGTAGATATGAATCAATAATCCATTGTTGTGTGAGTTTTCCCCCACATAAAATAGGGTTAAATTATCCGAAATAGTCGTTTGTGCCACTTTATATTCCAGCATAGAAATATTGTTTCTAACACAAACTTTACTATTGTAATTTTGATTCCCATCCTGGCTCACCGTTTGGAAAGAAAATGGGATATGTCATTGGATCCAAATTATAACTTAATATATTTATGTTTATAAAAGATTGCTCTTCATTCCGTGGATATATTCTAATATCCCGCTCAAATGGTGGTTCACCATCATAATTTTTAAAGACCATGGCAACCCCATTTACTGTTGGTAAATTTGATCAGTATTACGATTTCTTTTCGGAAACATATTTACTCTTGGCATTGGCAATTGATTTATTTGAGCATGTGCCTGTTGTTCTTTTTCAATCTCTGCTAATTTTTTGTATGCTTGACTATATGGGTTGTTTGCCATAATGTTATCCAGCTGTTCAAAGACTATGCATAAACATTGTTTATTTTCAGGAAGCATCATCCGTTGTTCAACAGCTTCCATTGTATCTAGAACATATAACTGCAAATTTCCTTTGCTCTCCTGCTTGTGGGTGTAAATGTGTCCTTATACTTTAAAACAGTAAGGGCCATGTCCTGGCACATTTTCTGCTAATGTAGCACCCATTAAAGCAAATGAAATTGCACCTGATTTTTTTTAAATTACTATAATTTGGAAATGTTGGATCACTCATTATACTTTTTTAATATTCTGGAAATGTGTGTCTTTTTGGAAGACTTACCTTTCCTTTCTGACAGCAACTAATAAACTCTCCATCAGTTGGTCTTTCCTTGAGAAAATGATAGGCCCCACAAAACTGACGAACCACATTGAGTTATCCACATTAATGACTCTCTACTGGTTGTGCTGTAAATAAGGGACTATCCTGAGTTTCCTCAACACAGATATCCCTACAACTGTGTATATCAACATTGGTGTCATGTATATTAATATTGGTTTCATTAGGCAATATTTGGTCATTAGGCAATGTTTCACAGACATTATGTTTTTTACTTTTTCTTTTCTTTGTAGCTCCGTCACACTCATTTTGTCAGTCATTTTTCTTTTATTGGCAAATTTCTGTCGGTCTTCTTCTCTTAATCTTTGTGAAGTCTCGGGCGGCTGTGCATCTCTCCATCTTTGCTTCCGTTCCCTTGCCATTCGTCTTTTCCGTTCTTTCTTTTTTTCTGCGTTGTCTGCCATTGTAATCTGTAAGTGTAAATACAGGCGTTTTAGTTTCAATTGTACTATTTTGTTATATAGTAAACAATGGCAATCATAACATTCCAAATATTTTTTTTTACTTACCTGAAGTATTAATGGTTGAAGTTATTTTATACTGTATGATGGTCTTGGCCTTTTATTTCTTCCAGTCTGTAAGATATAATGTGTTTTTGTATTGTACATATTGTTTTTAACTGTCATCAATTCAAAACCTAAAGAGCATTAATAAAACAGTAAAAATACTTAAAATGCATTAGTAATTTTTTCATTAAATTAATTAAGTAATCAATGTATGATTTTTTATTGGCGTACATGAAAACATAAAGAGCTGATCAATAAGTTCAGTGTAAAATAGTTTTTTTTTGTTAAATAATAAATCAATGACTGCCATCAATGCAAAACATAAAGAACTAATCATCTTTTCCTAAAGAAGGGCATCATTGAAATGTAAATTTCATATCCAAGCACAAAGAACTATGAGCAAACTATAGATTGCCCTGAAAAGGATTTGTAAGGTTTTGATTCAATTAATTAATTAATCAATCAATGTATGATGTTTGATTGTCTTACATTCAAACGTAAATAGCTAAGCATCTATGTATTCATAAATAAGGTCAGTCTAATTTTTTTAAATGATTGATTAAGAATTAATTAATTAATATATGTTAATGAATTAATCAATAACTGTCATCAATGCAAAACAAAAAGACTTAATCCTATTTTCCTAAAGAAGGGCATCATGAAATGATATACCTATAAAGTTGATGTAATTGCAGATGAAAAGCTGCAGAGCTCACACTCTGTGTACATGCAGGTCCAGTGTTCACAGAGATGAGCAAACTGTAAAATGACATGAAAAGCATTTTTAATGTTTGGATTCGATTCATTCATTAATCATTGAAAGTGAGACAAGTATTTGAGGCATTGAAGCACATGGGCCTTAGGCTGAAATGAGCACCAAAGGCGCTCCTGCAAGTCTCTCTATGCAAGGTGAGCAGTTGAGGAACGCGGGATTTAAACTGCAAGCAGTTGAGGAATGCAGGGCGTGGAAAAAAATTCTGACCTCGGTATCTCTGGAGCAAAAAAAAACGACCTCGGAAAAATACGAATTTAACGACCGAACGGCGGAAATCAAAAAACAAACCAAAAACCATAAATATGTCTTAAATTAACTTACAAACTCACACACAGCACAAGGTGAGAGCCATGAAGCTTGTGAGTAAAGTTGCAAGTTAATTCGAGGCATATTTGTCCTTTTTTAAAGATTTAAAAAATGGCGGCTGGAAAAAACGAATAAGAGGCAAAACGAGGCCGTAGCGCGCAACTCAACTCCAGGAACATACAGGTTACAAGTCCTGCAAGCTTGGAAGTCTTCAATGCCTCAACGGCTCACCTTGCGAGGCTCGCAAGCATGACGACAAATTGCAGTTTGACAATTATAAAATGTTATAAGGTAATCATATCCCCTCTTAGATGCCTTTTTTCTATAGAAAAGAAGTAAAATTTGGTTAGTCTTTCTTGATAACATAGCCCCTCCATTCCCCTTATTAGTTTTGTTGCCCTTCTATGTACTTTTCCAGCTCTAAATGTCCTTTTTTTAATGGTGCCCAATATTGTACTCCATAATCCAAATGAGGACCTACTAGGGATTTGTATAGTGCTTCTCTTGATTCTATACCCTTCTTAATACATGCTAATATTTTACTTGCCTTTGCAGATGCTGCTTGGCATTGAGCACTGTTACCTAGGTGGTTGTACACAAGCACTCCTAAATCCCTTTCAATATCTGATACCCCTAAATTTACTCCATTAAGGTTTTAAGATTTACATTTATTCATATTAAATTTTATATGCCATTCAGTAACCCATTTCTCAAATGTTTGCAAATCCCTTTGGAAGGAACATACATCATAATTACCTTGCATAACTTCATGTCATCAGCAAAAATGGAGATAATACTTTCTAATCCTATGTCTAAGTCATTAATAAAAATGATAAAAAGGAGAGGATCTAATACTATACCCTGAGGAACCCCACTTACCACATTAGTCCAATCTGAGTATGTTCCATTTACAACAACCCTTTGCTTCCTGTCTTTTAGTCAACTCTCAATCCATGAGCAGATATTTACTGCAATTCCTGGATCCCATTGTTTGTTCAATAGTCTCCCATGTGGCACTGTATCAAAAGCCTTTGCAAAATCCAAAATTGCAAGTTCGTGCTAACCTCTTCATAGAAACTAATTAGGTTTGTTTGACATGACCTATCCCTCATAAATCCGTTTTGGTTCCTACATATAATATTGTTTAAATAGACATGTTCTTGTATACTATCACTTATTAACCCGTCTAAAAGCTTTCCCACTACAGAAGTCAGACTTACAGGTCTATAACTTCCTGGATTTGTTCTTGCTTCCTTCTTAAATATAGGTATCACCTCTGCCTTTTCCAGGCATCTGGTAAAGACCCTGTGTTGAGTGAATCTTGAAAAATTAGATATAATAGTTTGGCTATTAAATAACCCAGTTCTCTCAGTACCCTTGGATGTATTCCATTAGGACCTTTGGCTTAATTAACATTTATTTTTCCAACCACTTTCAAATTTCTTCCTGCATTAACCAAATATTAAGTGAAGGTAGTGTAGCCCCATTTTGTTGCAGTGTCCCAACCACTGGTACCTCCCTTGTGTATACAGAAGAAAAGAACCTATTTAGCTCATTTGCCTTTTCCTGGTCACTAATTGTCAGACAGCCTGTTACACATTGTAATGTTCCTATAGCTTCCTTCCTGGCATTCTTCCCATTAATATATTTAAAAAATAGTTTTGATTTTCTATTTTAGCCAGTCTATTAGACCTTTTGAAAGCCTTGTTGACTTCCTTGTAAAGCAGTCTCTGTCCCCTCTTGGTTGTATAATTTAAATATCTGTTTTTTTATTCCTCATCTTCATCTTTAAATAATTGTTAAGCCTCAAGGGTTGTGATTTACTACTTCTACTTTTATTTCCACGTGGTATATGGTGATAAGTATGTATATTTAGTAGGGATTTGAATGTTGGCCATTTTTCAGTATTTTTACCTATCAGTTCTTTGTCTTTGTATTATTGCCATTAGACAGTTAAAATCGGCCCTTTTGAGCTGCCCAACTAGCGTTTCTCCCAATCTTCCACTCAAGTAAACATTAGACAAAAAGGATATTTATAGAACATTTTCAAATGAAGCCCTAAACATGGGACACGATAATTTGGAACCCACAAATAAAATCCCTTTTCCCCAAAACATTATAATCCAATGATTACACTTACTTTAACTATTTATAAAACGGGCCAACTCTGGATGTCAATTAGCGTATACTATTTCACCCCTCTCCTATCCTAGTATATGAAGAGACTGTACAGAGGAATCGAGACACTGTTGGACCTCTCACAAATTAGACAGGATAGGCTATTGGTTCTAAAATGACCAAATTACCCCTTGCAAACAATTTAGGAATAACTTCAACATCCCTCTGAAGGAATTTTTTATTCATATAAAATTAACACTGGGTGACTAGAACATATGGCCCCAAAACCGTCCTGGTTCTCCTCAATATGTCAAAACCTCCCCCTAGCCAAGGGAATCCTTGGCTCCCTGTATGATATCTTTAATTCTCCCAATAAAGATCAACAACTTCCCTTCATGGTTAAATGGGAGTCTGATTTAGGGCAAGAATGTGAGGCCAATAAATGGATTTAATCT
This sequence comes from Discoglossus pictus, assembly GCA_027410445.1. Taxonomy (NCBI): domain Eukaryota; kingdom Metazoa; phylum Chordata; class Amphibia; order Anura; family Alytidae; genus Discoglossus; species Discoglossus pictus. The sequence continues at coordinate 446,383,120 of CM050163.1, forward strand.
TTTACCAATCTTTGGAAGGGCTCTATAAGGTATACTTTATTGGAAACCTCTTTAAAAGTCCTACATAGAGCATACGTCACTCAAGACTTCATAAGATTAAATCCTCAAATAGTAGTACTTGTTTCAGAGGCTGCCAAATCATGGGTGACTTCATCTACACTTGGTGGAAGTGCCCAATAGTTCAGGAAATCTGAGAAAAAACAACTCAGTTAACCTTTAAAATATTGAATATCCCAATCTTTCCTACAATTGAATATTGCCTCCTAGGCATTCACATTGACAACTTAAATGCATCTCATAACAAATTATTTCAATGTATAGCTTTAGCTGCTAAAAACAATATAGCTAAAAACTGGAAAGCCCAATCTCTTTACTTCCATGATATCATTCTTAAAGTCAACTTTATAATGCTTAACGAAAGGATGATGCACATGTTGACAGACTCCTACCCCTTGTTCTTACAAATATGGGAACCTTGGATAACATCCCCAAATTGCATATCTCTCCCCTAAGACCCTTCCCAATGATCAAATCCTCTGTCTTGGAAGGGAGCAGGAGACCACGGGAGCCAGGACCTCAGTGCTGAATCAGGAAATGGAGATTAAGGTAAACCAAACAATTCTAACTGACCCTTCATAAGGATCCCCATATTGTCATCTTGTAAGGAGGACACTTCTTCGCCACCTTATTCCTTTGCCCCTTTCCTTTTCTCCCTTTTTTTTCCATATTTCCCTTTATTACTATTTGAATTCACACTGTGTAATTACTCAGCGATACCCCCCCTCATGTATTAATATAAACTGTTGCCTAGGCCTGACTGGATTCGTCATCTAGATAAAAACATACAATCTTTAATCTGATCTACCCTTGCTTATACCAGGCGAATTTAGTATAGGCAGACTGTATAACTGAAGAATTTAATTGAGAGTGGGGAAATTAAAGTTATAATGTTAAGAAGTTAATTAAGTTGATAATTGTTTTTTGTCAATTCAAATATAAATAACATAAAAAAAAGAAGACAAACATTTTGTTCCTGATATAATAATATATTTAGTTCTCTTTCCTTAAGCAATCAGAGAAATATATACAAGCATTGTCAAATATATGTAACGTATGGCTTAATATGTGATACAAACTGCTGTAAAAATATTACCAAATTGTCTTCAATAAATAAATTGTAAAATAAAAAAATATAATCTGCACTTTTAAAATTGAGCGTTTTTATTGGCCCCTTAAAGTTTTTTTTTTTTTATTCAATCTCAAACGAGACTGTGTTGTGATCACTGTTTCCCAAAGGTTGCCCTATTTCAACATTTGATACCAACTCAATATTATTTCTGATGACTAAATCCAAGATAGCTTCATTTCTAATAGGCTCTTGTATAACCTGGGCCATAAAGTGATCTCTGAGTGTACTCAAGACCCGGCTCCCCTTAGCTGAACTGCTGGTCTCATTCATCTAGTTTATTTCCAGGTAGTTAAAATCTCCCATTATTAAAACCAATCCAATCTCTAACAATAATTGCAGTTCCTCACTTTCAATTATATTTGGGGGTTAATAGCATACTTCTACCAATATTCTTTTAGAGTTTGCTCCTCCTTTATTTAACTCTACCAACAAACATTCAACATTATCTCTAGTTCCACCATAAAGATCTTCTCTAACTATAGGCTTAAATTCAGGTTTAACATACAGACAAATTCCTCCTCCTCTTTTACCATTGCCCCTATTTTCATGAGATTCATCCCACCACGTTTCAGTAATGCCTATTAAATCCCATTTCTCATTAACTGCCAATAATTCTAACTCTCACATATTTTCTGTAGTTCTGAAGTGTCTGACACTGTACTTGAGTTACTTAGCAATACCTCCCTATTGAATATACAAGCCCTCCCCCCATCTCTTCCCCCTTGACTAGTTAATTTGTTTCTTACCCCCTCTTTACTTTCTACCCCATTACTTCTATCTAGTCCCTCCCCCACCTACTAGTTTAAAAACTCCCCCAGCCGTCCTACCATCATTTCCCTAAGCACATCAGCTCCCTTCTCCATTAAGGTGCAATCCATATCAAATCAAAAAATAAACAACAACTCTCTAAATAAAATAGAGTAAATAATTTATGTAAATATAGAACTCCTATGTGTGCCTTTCACCAGCACACCGTAGCAACAAATTAAAGAAAAAAACGGAAAAATATACTTTATTAATTATAGAAAAAGTGTGAGAAATATAGTGCAATAGTGTAATTAAAATAGATATACAATACAGTATATCAGAAGCAGGCTTTATTCGGGGGATAAGCTGTTATATGTTACCCCTCCTAATAAACATGAAATACCCCACATAGAATAATAATGTCATAGACTAAAACTGCACCTGTCTAGTTGAAAAGACAGATGACAGTTTAGAGTTGCTATATTGCTTGGTAAAGGGGATCTCTATATATTCCTTGGGGAATTGGACCAGTTAACTCATTGTTACTAGAGCTTTACCTAGGTATGGTCTTACTGGTCAAAAAATAGAGAGAATTTCCACAAGTAAATTTGACTAGTTGTTTTGATACACAGCACAATGCTGTAATCAAAACTAAAATAACCCTGCTGTTATAATTGCTATACCTCTAATACAAATGTATTAAGTCCCATTTCACCAAGTATCCTTACAAATAGATAAAGGGAACTAGTTAGCTTTATAGTGGTGAAAGGTTAGCACAGCACCGGGCATATGGGTATCATGAAGCGGAGTGGGAAAGCTTACCCCCGCAGCCTGCTTACTCCCGACGCGCGTTTCCCCGTAGTCTTATCTCGGATTCATCAGGGGACTGTAACTTAGTGAAAAACGTGGGTTTTTAAAGGCTCCTGCGACTCGCGGTACGCGGTGACGTCACCTCTCCCACGTTGACGCTGCGACGTCACCACGCCCCGCGTATTAGCGTTTCTCGTGAGATTTCTGATTAATGATGCTTCTACAGCTAATAACTGTGATTGCGGTGATATGTTTTTTGTCCACTTGGCTGCTAAGTAGAATTCAAAGATGTTTAATATATATATACTACAATGAACTTGTAAGTAAAAAAGATAGAATCATAAACTATGGATAATACCTATTGGTTTAAGTCTAGGGATTTTGAGAAAAGATCAATCATTAATTTTTACATATGACTAGCAGTATATTAATAGCTGTTTTTCTCAAAAAGATGCCAAAGTGGGAAAATAAGGGTCATACACTGAGACACACACGGACCCCAATCAGTAACCTCTATAAGTGAACCATACTGAAATGTGTAAGCTAAAAATAATAGAAAATTACCTGAAAACAATGAAAAAGAGAGGAGGGTGATTAAGGCTAACTTTGGAGTAGAAAAGGGTAGGAGATAAAGGACTAAGCCTGTAAATGAAACCTTCAACCTTCCTCTAGAGGTGAGAATTAATTAGGCTACTGAATCCTTGTTGAGAATTCGGGAATGGATATCGGTTCTAGAACCCTGGTAAATTATCTTTTATTGGAAAATGTAAAATGGGATCTACTAAAGAAGCTAATAAGGTGCTATACTGAAATAGCTAATATCAAATGACTTAGGACTGATTTACTATGTGTTCTGTTTTTAAAAGATACGGGGAGTGAGACAATTGATCAAATAAATGGGGTGAAGGTAAAACCCTCATTTAGGCCATTGGGTGTTAATGTTTTTAGATGAAAAATCCACCAGGCTTCTCGTTGAAGTAATTTAATTTCCATGTTACCCCTTCTGGGGGAGGTATTTACTTTTTCGATACCCATGAACTGAAGACACATTACATTTCCATCATGGATGGAGTTAATGTGTCTTGCAAGAGCTACATCTTGTTTATTGATTATGGAGTTGATATGCTCCAGAGTATAGCGGCGAAGCTGACGTGTAGTTTTTCCTACATATTGTAGGCCACAGCTACAAGAAATGAGATAAATTACTGATGTTGTTCTACAGTTAATATGGTCTCGAACCGTAAATTCCTTCTGACAGGAAAAACTGGTAAACTTGCTTTCGAGATTGTACCTAAGTGAGAAATCAGCCCAGTGCTATAAAAACCCAAACCCATCCTTAATGCACCACTTTTTTAGCCACACATTACCCTCCCTTAGCTCCTTCTGTCTCCCTGGGCTAGCACGTGGCACTGAAAGTATCTTGGAAAGTCATACCTTGGAGGTCCTTGCCTTAAGCTTATTACTTAGTTCTATAAAGTCATTCTAGGACTCTCCATCTTCCACTAACATTGTCATTGGTACCGTTATGTACCAAGACTGCCGGTTCATTTCCAGCTCCTTCTATTAATTTATCTACCTGATCCACAACATTCAGAACCCAAGCACCAGGGAGACAGCAAACTTTTAGATTGTTGGGATCTGGGTGACAAATCACCCTGTCTACCTTCCTTATAATAGAGTCCCCTACCACCAAAGCCTTCTCTTGCTCTGCCTATTCTGCCCTCCCACTCCTCCAGTAGAACTGTTCTCCCGGCTGTTAGAGGGAACAGCTTTATCTGGCATTGCCATTCATGAATGGACATCCCTAACAGTTTCACTCAAGCTGGCAAATCTGTTGGTGTGTGCCAACTCAGAACTGGCCCGCCTCTTCCTACTCTTCCCCCTGCTTCCCCTTGTAACTGTAACCCAGCTTCCTCCCTGGACATCCTCACTAGCTGCATCTCCACCCTCCATGCTAGGCCCAGCTAAATGGTGCTCCATGAGCACCCTCTTCCTTTCCAGTGGAGCAATATCATTAAGTGCCGCAATTCTCCTCTCCAGTTCTCCAATTTGAGCTTCAAGGCAACATGCTCAAACCTCTCAGAAAGGAATGTACTCTGGATCAGCTGTTCCAGCAGTTCATACATGTGCTTGTTTGTTAGTCTGGGTATATTATGTTAGCCTAGGTGTGATTAGTATTGAATTATTGAATTAATTATTAATGAAGGCCTCTTGGAAATAATATCAAAGAATAATATATAGTGAGAAACAAAGAAGATATCCATAAGAAACTTGTGATCTAAGTGCAAAGAATTGTATTATCAAAATAAACAGCAACAATTGCTAAATTTATATTTAAAAAAATCCTATATATTGACATAACAAAATCCTTAAGAGGATATAACCTAGGGATTCTCAAAATTTTTAATTGTTCGGATTTAAAAATAAATAATATGTTTTTATTTAAGTTTACAATAAAATATGGTGTTTTAATATTACCAGTATGTGGCAATATATGATAATACAATAGCCACATAAAAGGTGTTCTAGTCCACTTGTGACTTTAACATTGTTCAACTTGGTCTATTTTTTTGATCAAGAGAACAATAAATTGTAAGTTCATACATGTGATAGGATGCAAACTGAGTGAAGTTGTCACTGGACTGACTCATAATCACTAATTACAGTGGGGGGGAAATGGTATGATTGTATATTTTCTTTTAACTCCCTCCATATATTTAATTTCCTACACTATATACTAGAACTGCACTTGACACTATAAGTGTTCGCAAGCTCACAAGTTCGCTCCTTCCCCTGCTTATATTAGGTTGTTACTACTCACCTGCCCACTAATCACTGCACAAGTACCCAAACACACTTTACTGTTCAGGTAAGTGTCTTTAATATATGTGTAGAATAAGAAACAACTAACAAACAAAATAATGTGGAATAATAGAAAGAAGAACAGAAGATATAATGTACATTGGAATATTGAGGAGAGAGGGAAAGCAGACTCTGGGGTGAAGGTGGGCACAAGTGCCAAGAGCAGTATAAGGTTTGATTTCTGCTGTTCCAACAAGCTCTTAACTGTTGCTATATGAATGTATACACTATATGTTCATGTTGGTACTACTATTACATTAATATAGATGGCCACTGACAAAACAATAGATTCCTGAACATTAACAGAACTAATAATCAATAAAAACAACATAACTATCACTCAGGAATAATTATACTCAGTGGTTTTAAAATTCAGCAATAGCAGTAAATATCTCTGAAGATTTCAATGCATCCATCCCTTTAAAATTAAACAAAAGTACTTAAACCCAAATTACTTAAAGAAAGGCAAATAATTCCATCTATGTCAGTCAGCCTAGTCTATTACCTTTGTGACTATTTACAGAGCTGAAGAGTCTGCAGTATTTAACTGGTGTGGTATAAAAATAGCTGATTCCTTTAACCACCCTCTGTATTTCAGCCGGGCATCTTCAAATTATTCCACCAGTTGGCAGTTATATCTCTTCGCCATATAAATTCAATTTCCTTGCATTACCCAACAGGCTGAGAACGTTTGTTAATGATATTTAAATGGTATTTTTATTTGCATTTGCAACCATTTATACAAATTCCCTAAGGAATCTCTCCTGCTTTTTCAATTAGTTTTATAACAGCTGTGAGAACTGATATGTTCAAAGATGGATTGTTTAACCCCATGTAGAAGGATCTGGACTTACAGAAACTTTTATATAATATATATAAAGTTTGAGAGTTAGGAATAGAGTGACCTATTTCTTCTTAGACCAGCAAGTGAAAAGGGCAACTGCCTAGGTCTATCTGTGAATGTTATACCATAAAGCTGTGTCAGTATGCACAGAAAAGGCCAGTATGTATTACAGTGAAAATAAATGCACATACATTTATGTCCATAATTGTGTCTGGTACTTTTTGAAATATATATAGGTATATACTGTAGAATCTATCTATCTATCTAATTATATCCATTTCTGTAAGGTCCTTTACATTGTTTTTCAAAATTTTCCTTTAAAGGCACACTGTAGATTAAAGTTTTTTTTATCATGCATTTAAAATATAAAGTTTTTTTATATGAAAAATAAGTTGTCCAAACAGTAGACAAAGTGAAACAGGTCCTGACATGGTATGGGAAGTTTCAGACAGCCTTGTGAATCTATGGACTGTACCAACCTTTTACTTCTCTTTTTATTCTTGATGCAAATGAGATCATAGTACAAAAATAAGGGAGTCTCCATGAGTCCTAGCACATCATCAGGCTCCTGAGAGACTCTCACCTAGGGAATACAGATCAGTAATATGGCAAAATACATATTATACTTGAATTATTTAAATCATAGAGCCTAGTACTTACCATTAGTGCGTAGCTGGTGAAAAGAAAGCCTAATGTAAAAAAAGAGAACGGTGGTCAAACTATTCTGTAGCTCTACATTAGAACATACATTGACATGTATTAATGGTGAGGCCTGAAAATATTTAGTTCAAAAACTGACGCTCAAGAAAATTGTGTGGTAAAATGTGAAAGCAAGGTGTTTCCTTTAAATGTATAACAATAAGATACACTAGAAAACATATACAAGTGGGACAAGGTTTGATAAATAGAATGTACTCTTTCAACTGAGTTATTAGCCATGGCTGAAGCCTCAACTCCTGCAATGGATATTCAAGAGCTTCTACTTGATTTAAAGTTTTGATTATATGCAAAGCGAATCACATCTCAGTGCCTGTGGCCAGACATATTAGCTCATCCCTCTCTAAAATTGTTGTCTACTTCCAACTACAGGAGCTGTGAGAATAGATATCTGAATTGCATACACGTGCAATGCAGCCTAAAATATTTAAAAACCTACCTGGCCAACATGCAGGAGTGTGGTAGACATGGAAACAGTTGCTCTGAAGGAGTTTATTGTAACAATAAGTAGAACATCATATTGACATTGGTAGAACTATTACTGTGTTCCAGAAACTATTGTTTTGTGTTCTTTTTCCACAGCAGTATTTGTTATTGATTTTGCAGATACAATGAACATTTTCCATGCAATAATTTTGTAATACTTTTGTACTTGATAAAGTGAAACAGTTGAACATGCCTGTTAAATGGCACTATTTCTGAGTTACCTGCTGATGCCTGAGAGTATGTTCTGGATGGGTAAAGTGATTCTGGGTTAAATGTGACAGAAATGTGATTACAAATGTTAAATGCACAATGTAAACACTTCAATACGCTTGTCATATTATTTTATTTGTAACACATGATATTTGTTATACTACAGTGCTGAGGTCAGGTGATATGTTTCTGCCTAGTCTCACAAGGCCAAGGCCTAGGACAGAACATTTTCAGGAAGCAATAGGCTGCCTGGAAATGTAGTGAAGTACACTGAAATATGCTTGTGTATGCAAAGAAATGTATATATGCAATGATATTTCTGTCTGTAAGTGTTCTGGACACAGGGGCGGCTGGTGCATAGGTGCAAAGGGGCAGGCGCCCCCCCAAAATTGATCAATCACTTTAATTTTGTATTTTAAATTTATATTTATAATACAATGTAATTATATCTGTATATCAGCTTTCATGTCTTCTATCATATGATTTAAAAAAACAATATGTATCTGTCACTTTAAATTAACCCTTTGCGTGCCTTCCCCCTTCCTGGTCACATCTCTCCCTTGTGCTGTGGCTTTGTGAGCGTCAGGCTGTAACGCTGAAATTCAGTGTATAGATTATACAGTGTTCAATGAAATGTATCAATTTACTTGACTGGCAGCTACCCGCATTAACCAATCAGTGCTGCAAGCTGTGTGGTTGCTATGAACATCCCCTCTGACCGCCCCCAAGCCTATGAGATTTATTGTTATGATATGACATCAGGAAGGCTTTAATAAGCCAATTATCTCAAACACTCCCCCACTCTGTTCCCACTCTTATTAATGAGGGATCTCCCCTGCTGATCGTGTCAACCAAGTAAGTTTGCCCAGGCAGTGATACTCAGATTAGAACCCAGGTCAATAGCTGTAAAAGCACAGAGCTCCAAGCACTGCACCACCAGCAACAACCCAATTTATTTATTTATATATATATATATATATATATATATATATATATATGTATGTATTATCGGTCTCTGTAATCTGTATGGTGAGGGCTTCTCTTGTTCTTGTTCCTTTATTCCTATAGACACAGGGGAGGGAGAGGAGGAGGGGGAGAGACACAAAGGGGGGAAGAGACACAGAGGTGGAAGAGACACAGCGGGGCGAAGAGACACAGAGGGGGGAAGAGACACGGGGGGGAAGAGACACAGAGGGGGAAGAGACACAGGAGAGGGAGATGGGGAAAGGAAATAAGAAGGTGAGAGAGACAATGGGGAGGGGGGAAGAGACACAGAAGAGGGGGGTAAGAGACACAGGAGAGGGGGAAGAGACACAGGAGAGGGGGAAGAGACACAGAGGAGGGTGGAAGAGACACAGGGGAGGGAGAGAAAGTAGAGGGGGAGAGGCTCGCAATGAGCACCAAAGCTGCCCATTGCGATGCCCGTGATGAGCACCTTTGGTGCTCATCACAAGGCCAGTAAAGTAGAGGGGGAGAGGCTCGCAAAGAGCGACAAAGTCGCTCATTGCGAGGCCCGTGATGAGCACCAAAGGCGCTCATCGGAAGGCCAGTAAATTAGAGAGGGGGAGAGGTAGAGGGGGAGAGAGGCTCTCAATGGTCCCACTTGGTGTAATGTGGGTTTTAAAGATACAGTTGGGGTCTATATGGTCCCGCTTGGTGTAATGTGGGTTTTTAAATTTCGGTTGGGGCCTATATAGTCCCGGGTCCTGCTTGGTATTTTAATGTTTTTTTAGGTCCAGTTTTGGCTTATATAGACCTGCTTGGTATTTTAAGGTCAAGGTGCCGCCTAGGTGGTCCCGCTTGGTGTAGTGTGGGTTTTAAAGGTCTGGTTGGGGCCTATATGGTCCAGCTTAGTATTTTAAGGTCTTTTAGGTACGGTTTTGGCCTATATAGTCCCGCTTGGTATATTAAGGTTTTAAAGGTCCGGTTGCGGCCTATATGGTCCTGCTTGGTGTATTGCGTGTTTTTAAGGTCCTCTTGGGGTCTAGATGGTCCAGTTTGGTGTAATGTGGGTTTTTAAGGGCCTGGTTTGAGCCTATATAGTCCCGCTTGTTATGTTAGGGTTTTAAAGGTCCGGTTGGGCCCTATTTGGTCCCGCTTGGTGTAATGTGGGTTTTTAAGGTCCGGTTGGGGCCTATATAGTCCCGCTTGGAATTTATTTTATTTTTTTAGGTAAGGTTTGGGCCTATATGGTTTTGTTATTTTAAGGTTTTATAGGTACGGTTGGGGCCTATAGGGTCGCTCTTGGTGTAATGAGTATTTTTAAGGTCTGGTTGGGGCCTATATGGTCCCGCTTTGTCTAATGTGGGTTTTTTAGGTACAGTTTTGGCCTATATAGTCCTGCTTGGTATTTTAAGGTTTTAAAAATCCTTATTGCAGACGCAATATCTATGAGGTCAAATATTCACCTGGTGTTATCAGGGCTTCTGTACCCGGAATGGGTATGGATTGAAAATGGCAACAATTGAGCCAACCTGTTTGCTAGAACTTTGGAATACAGTTTGATATCACTATCAATTAAGGATATTGGTCTGTAACTATGGCATTGTGTGGGGTCAATAATAATAATAACAATAATAATAATAATAATAATAATAATAATAATAATAATAAACAATAATTTGAGCTTCCAGAAATTCTGCCTTCATGGATTTACCAAGCAAAAAGTTGAGACTGGAGATGAGGTAAGAGGGTATCCATAAATTGCTTATAGGAATAATTGGTAAATCCATGTGGAAGAGTGGCATTGTGAGGTTTAGTTGCCTTATTAGCAGTTTTAATTTATTCTGCTGAAATGGGAGTGTTAAGGGAATCAACCATGTCACTTTCAATTTGAGGAAATATTATTGTTGATTTGAACTTTATGCCCAGGGGAACCTGACTCGGTAGTTGCCAAGTATAACTCAGCGTAAAATTTCTCAAAAGCCTTACAAAACTTTACCAAAGGTTGGTAAATGAGTGTGTAATCTTTTGATTTCAATTTAGAAATAACCAAGTCTGCCCTTTGTTGTTTGAGTTCTTAGCCAGCATATTATCAGGCTTATTGGCGAAGAATTTTGACTGTGTATGCTGCAAAATGGTCACAACCTTCCTCCTCAGAATCAGATTAAGGTTATGTTTAAGTGCACGGATTTCCTCATGAGTCTTAGGCGTTGTTGTTTTTGCCTTGATTGTAACCTATGTATAGCGCTACGGAATATGTTGGTGCATTACAAATAAATAATAATAATAATAATAATAATAATTATACTCTTTTTAAAGTGGGTCTCTTGCACTAGGACAACATGTGTGCCTAGGCGGCGATAAGTATTAAGAGCAGTCCTCAGCTTTATCACTTCATTTAAACCATGGGTATTATAAGAGGCAATTTTAAGTTCCATTACTCACTGGATTTTGCGACAGGAAATCTGATCCGTATGTGCTTGAGGGCCAATCAATCCTTGTGGTTCCTGTAAGTCAAGGGGAGGTACCTGCATGGTGTAAGAAGGGTGTGGGAAGGAAATTAAAGGTGTAGGTGAGGAGATTGGGAAAAAAAATTCTGAGAAAACTAAATTTAACACATTTTAAATTAGGTAGGAGCAGAGAATACCATTAACACCAATCTAAAGATAAATTATGTTATACAATTGGCTAGGAGGCTAACAGCAGTACCTTGCTCATAGGACAGAGAACTAACAAATTTATGAAGAGCGAACAATAACAATAATTTTGTAGAGGAGAGCAAGAACTGTCCTCTTAATATATATAGTGAGCCGACCAGTATCACTGAAACTGGATACAAGGGCGGCTCACCTCACTGTTTTCAAAATTACATAACTCCTTATGAGCACTTTTAGTTACTAGTATACTAGTATGTGAGTGGCACTTAAGTTATTAGATAACAGGAGAAAGAGAAGGTCAGCATGTAATGTAGCAAACTGAATCCACAACCTGGTCCTGGGTAAATATCAAATGTAGAAGAACGTTGTGCCACATATTTAGAAATAGAAAGTCATCCAATACCTTGTAGCTGTCCTGACTTATCATTCTCAATTAGAGATGTCGCGAATAGTTCGCCGGCGGACTGGTCCCGGCGAACATAGCATGTTCGCGTTCGTGGCGTACTGCGAACATATGCGATGTTCGATCCGCCCCCTATACTTTATCATTGAGCAAACTTTGACCCTGCAACTCACAGTCAGCAGACACAGTCCAGCCAATCAGCATCATACCCAGCCTTCCAGACCCTTCTACCTCATGGACAGCAGCCATTTTGGAATCATAACTAACTTGCAGTCTTACTGAGAGGAGGAAGAGTGTAGGTGATGCTGATTGAATAGGGAAATCAATAGCTAGGCAAGTTTATTCAGTGCCCAGTGCAGTGCTGAAGGACTCATCAGATCTCTGCTGTAAACACAGCACCCCAAAAAGCCCTTTTTAGGGCTATAACATCATTTTTTTTCCCTGTCTAATCTAACTTCATTTGCCTGTCTCCCTGCTAGCCCCTGCTAGCAAGTGTGTGAGTCAGGCTCACAGCTTATACTGTGTGTGCACAGTGCAACCAATACAATCTTGTTTACTAGTTGTCTACTTTTAAAAACCCAAAACTTTTATTTTGTTAAATCTTAGTTCATTTGCCTGACCGCCAATCTAAGTTCATTTGCCTGACCGCTAGCCAGTGTGTGTGTCAGGCTTACAAGTACTGTGCCAAGTTCAACCAATCCAATCTAGTGTTGTACCTGCAGTCTACATTTAAAAAACCAATAATTTTATTTTCTTAAATCTAAGTTCATTTGCCTGAACGCCAATCTAAGTTCATTTGCCTGACCGCTAGCCAGTGTGTGTGTCAGGCTTACAAGTACTGTGCCAAGTTCAACCAATCCATTCTAGTTGGGGTATCAGCAGTCTACATTTAAAAAACCAATATTTTATTTTCTTAAATCTAAGTTCATTTGCCTGACCGCTAATCTAAGTTCATTTGCCTGACCGCTAGCCAGTGTGTGTGTCAGGCTTACAAGTACTGTGCCAAGTTCAACCAATCCATTCTAGTTGGGGTATCAGCAGTCTACATTTAAAAAACCAATAATTTTATTTTCTTAAATCTAAGTTCATTTGCCTGACCGCCAATCAAAGTTCATTTGCCTGACCGCTAGCCAGTGTGTGTGTGTGTCAGGCTTACAAGTACTGTGCCAAGTTCAACCAATCCAATCTAGTTGGGGTACCAGCAGTCTACATTTAAAAAAACAATAATTTTATTTTATTAAATCTAAGTTCATTTGCCTGACCGTCAATCTAAGTTCATTTGCCTGACCGCTAGCCAGTGTGTGTGTCAGGCTTACAAGTATTATGCCAAGTTCAACCAATCCAATATAGAGGTGTACCTGCAGTCTACATTTAAAAAAAACAATAATTTTATTTTCTTAAATCTAAGTTCATTTGCCTGACCGCCAATCTAAGTTCATTTGCCTGACCGCTAGCCAGTGTGTGTCAGGCTTACAAGTATTGTGCCAAGTTCAACCAATCCAATCTAGTGGTGTACCTGCAGTCTACATTTAAAAAAACAATAATTTTATTTTCTTAAATCTAAGTTCATTTGCCTGACCGCTAGCCAGTGTGTGTCAGGCTTACAAGTACTGTGCCAGAGAGCATGTTGTGTGCATGCTTGAGCTCCAAACAAAAGGCTTTTTAGGGTCTTAGTCCCTCAAATACAAGTTTTATTTTAACACCTTTCTGTTTATAAGCACTTTGTGCACGGTGTTGTTCTTTTTTTTGGGAGTTTTTGTGGTGTTTTTCTTAGTTTAATTTAAGTTTTAGTTTTCTGGGAGTCAGGCTCAAGTCTCTATCCCAGGAGAGTGAGCTGTCTCCTGGATACTTTGCCACACCCCTCCCTTAGCACTCCACCTTCACTCCTGGAGCTTTTTTTACTTTGACTTTTTTTAAAAAGTTTTTCAGGTTTTTTTTAAAGTTTTGTTTGTTTGGTGTTGGGTTTTATGTTTTTGGGGGAGAGAAGACAAGTAACATCTTTGTAGGCAGTGGGGGGGGAAACAATTAGAATTTTTGTTGAAAAGGCTTTTTTTTTAAACATCTGACACAGAGACACAGAGGGGTTAAAAAGCCTCTGTGTTCTCTGTGTTGTTGCAATTAGCAACACATTGCAACAGGCCATTAACCCTTCCACTGCCAAACATCATCTCTCTCTCCCTTAGTTTTGTCTTTTTGTTTCTTTTTCACACTTATATATTTTAAAAAAAGAAAACAATAGAAAATCATAAAACAAAAAATAAAAATAAATAAAACAAATAAACTAAAAAAAAAAAATGGGTCTAAACATGAGGGATAAGACCATTAAGAAGCCTCAGGGGTCAAAAGGGGGAATAATGGCCCCTGAAAATCCTAGCTGCAGCACTGCACAGCATAGGCCCCAGGCAGATAAGGCAGCCCCAGCTCCTGGTGGTTCTGCCAGCAGACCTACCCCTGTGGCTAATACCTGGTCACAGGTGGTTTCTGCTGGCCCCAGTAATACCACCGCTGGGGCTGAGGGGCAGATCACCAGGAAGCATGGGGTTAAATGTCAGATGTCTGGGGTCTACAGCATTGATATCTATCTGCGTGCTGCAGCTAGTGTCATCAGCCCCTCTGTTATAGTAGCAGCCAGCAAAATGTACGGGAAAGCAGTTTTTTTTTACCCGTACTCTGGCTGCTGCACACATTCTTATACAGAGAGGCATCACAGTGGGGGGATTATATGTCCCAATAGAACCCCTGGAAGGGTTGGGCACAAAAGTAACACTCTCTAATGTGCCCCCCTTCCTACCAGACTCCCTCCTGCGCCCTCACCTGCTAACCCTAGGGGAAGTAAAAACACCATTTATAAAAATTCCCCTGGGGTGCAGAGAGAGAGCACTTCGTCATGTGCTCTCTTTCAAGAGGCAGGTACAAATGTGCCTGCCTCAGGGCGCAGAAAACATAGAGGGGTCTTTTGGGGTTCCATTTGAGGGGGTGCTGTACAGGATTTTTTACAGCACTACGGAGGTGCAGTGCTATCATTGCAAAGGGTTGGGGCATACACGTAGGAATTGTCCTAATGTAAAGCATCATGCCCCAGCCCCAGCAAATGGCACCTCCGTCAGTACGGCACCCATCCCCGCTGAGCCCATAACAGCGGGGACCTCAAGGGTCATAGCCCCCCCACAGAGCTCAGGCAAGGAGGTCGTTCCTCAAGCCACCACCACGGCCTCCAAACCCCCTTCTTCCCCAAAAAAGCCATCTGTGTCTGTGGTCTCCAGCAAGACTGCAGACACGGGGAAAAAGGGGAAGAATGTCACCGGTCCTCCCAGTGTCACAGCTGCATCTCCCAAGTCCCAATCTGCCCCCACCATAATTACATCAGTTAGTGTGGGGGCACAGTGTAAGCAGAGGGATAATAAGCCCTCTGCAGGGGAGGCAGCTAGTGGCAGCTCCTCTTCCAGGAGTGACGTCCCCAGGAAGAGGAAGCATAAAACCAACAGGGAGGTTGCTGATAAGTGGGAAGTGCTCTATAGTGGAGCACCTCCCTCTAAAAGCAAGAAGAGGAACAAAACATCTCCTCCTCATCCGGTGACATTGTCTGGCCCAGTTATTAAGCTCAGCCAGCCGGTGCCAGACCACACATCTCTCTCTCCAGACCCTATAGGGGTTAATGTGGAAAAGGGTCTGGAGGAAAAGCAGGGGCAAGAGGGTCTCCCAAGTGAGGCAGGGGTAGACAAGAAATATCAGGTTCTGCCTCTGGCCTTTGAGGGGGGACCCAACAAAGCCCCTGCTGAATGGGTAGTCAGTGTCCCTGAGGTGCTGAGCTTCAAGGGCACCAGTCAGTCTCCTCCTCCAGTGTCACTCTCTAGTGACGTACCTCGGGCTTTGTTAGAGCCCCAGGCCGAGTCACTACTGGAGGGGGGGAATATAGGCATGACCCCCATTCAGGACCCCATGGATTTGTCTGTCAGGGGGGATGTGGCACAAGGGGAAGTGGAAATGGGGGAGGGTGATAAAACAGGTTTTCCTGTTAACATCATGGGAGAGCCTGTCTACCCTCCTCAGCCGTCCACTGACCCTAACATCGGTGCTATCCAAGCGGAGCAAGCAGCGGTGGAACTGGCAGAGGAGGCATATAAAGCCTCCAAGGCTTCCATTAAGGAAGCCATGCCAGCCACTGCTGTCCAGCCAGCTACCCCTGAATGCACTCCTGAAGCTACAGGGGTGCAGCAGCAATCCAAGGGTCCATTATTTACCTTGAAGGGTGCTAAAGGGACTCCTTCTGTATCATCTAAGAGGGGGTCCCTGAGAATAAAGCTGAGGAAACTGACTCCAGCCGGGGAGGATGGAGTAAAAGCCCTCAGCCAAGAGGAGCCCAGGGGTGACCCACTAGAAGGAACATCAGATTCTGGGTGGGTTATCCCTGTCAAGGAAATAGATCTATTCCTTGAGAGCACCCTTCATGGACAAAAGAAAAGGAAGGTGCGGCTGGCCTTGGAGAGGTGGAAGAATATGTCGTTTATTCTCCACTCTCTCCAGCAATATCTAGTGGTCAGCACTAGGGCCAAGAATTCTGGGACTGCGGAGCATCTCCGCGTCCGGAAATTCTATAAAATGTGCGTGTCCTATCAGCAGTCTCAAGGGTCTGAGGAACGCACAATTCCTGACACGCAGTAATGTCTTTGCACATCAGCACGCTAAATACCAATGGCTGTCAAGACAGTTTCCGCAGGTTCCAGGTACTCTCCTATTTATATCAGGGAGGGTACTCTGTGAGCTTCCTGCAGGAAACTCACACCACTCCAGAGGCTGAGGCCTCGTGGCAACTGGAGTGGAGAGGCAGGGTCTTCTTCAGCCACTTCACATCGGCGTCATGTGGAGTGGTGACCCTGTTCTCAGAGTCTTTTCAGCCAGAGCTGCTGCTTGTGAAAGCTGTCATCCCAGGCCGTCTAATCCACCTCCGGGTCCGAGAGCAGGGTAGCATCATTAACCTAGTTAATATATATGCCCCTGCTGGAGGGCTCGAGAGAGTGAGGTTCCTCGCCAGACTGTCCCAGTTTTTGGAGACGGTTGACGCAGATGAGTGTTTGGTACTCGGGGGTGATTTCAACTGCACCCTCGACGCTCTGGACCGGAATAGTCCAGAGCCGTACCCGCCTTCTGCGTCAGCCCTGCGGGAGATCATCGCCCGCTTCTCCCTGGAGGACATCTGGCGAGAGCAGAACCCAGGGGCATCAGACGGTTTCACCTACGTCAGGGTGAGAGCCGGTCTGGTGTCCCACTCCCGGATCGACAGACTATATATATCTAGTCACTATATGTCACGAGTCGGTTCTTGTGCCATTAGGCTGGCTCCGTTCACAGACCACAACTGTGTGTCTGTGACAGTGGCGCTAACGCCAACAGCGCCACGAGCCGCCTATTGGCACTTCAACAATGCTTTGTTGAAGGACCAGGGGCTCGTGACATTGATCCGGGAGTTTTGGACGGACTGGAGGGGTTGCAAGGGGGACTTTGCCACGTTAAAACTGTGGTGGGACGTGGGCAAGGTTCATTTGCGACTTCTGTGTCAGGAATATACCAAGGGTGCGAGTGGGCAGCGCGAAGCTGAGTTGGAGTCACTCCGGGGGGAGGTACTCCATCTGGAGCAGAGGCTGTTCACTTGTAGGGACCAATCCCTGCAGAGCGAGTATGTAGAGAGGAAGGGTGTCCTCTGTGACCTGGAACGACACCAGGCCAAGGGGGCATACGTGCGCAGCCGCTTAGGTTTTCTCAAAGATCTAGACCGCGGCTCGCGCCTCTTCTACTCACTGGAGAAAAAGGGGGGTAACAGTAGGCACATCACCTGTCTTCTAGATGAAGACGGTGCCCCCCTTACAGATCCGGAGAGTATCCGGGATAGAGCCCGGAACTTTTATAAAGATCTTTACTC
Source organism: Discoglossus pictus (assembly GCA_027410445.1). Classification (NCBI taxonomy): domain Eukaryota; kingdom Metazoa; phylum Chordata; class Amphibia; order Anura; family Alytidae; genus Discoglossus; species Discoglossus pictus. Next base: position 446,400,904 of record CM050163.1, read on the forward strand.
TCCGGATCCCATTTCTCCAGACGCCTGCAGGGTGCTATGGGAGGGGCTCCCCACAGTCAGTGAGGGTGTAAGAGAGCGGCTTGATATACCACTATCTTTTCAAGAGCTCTCTGAAGCCCTCCGTGCCATGTCCTGTGAAAAGTCTCCAGGACTGGACGGACTGACTGTAGAGTTTTTCCAATTTTTCTGGGAGACTCTGGGACCTGATTTCCATCTGGTCCTTGGGGAAGCCCTGGAGACCGAGGAGATGCCCCTGTCTTGTCGCAGGGCAGTACTTGCCCTGCTGCCCAAAAAGGGGGATCTCCGGCTTATTAAGAACTGGCGACCGGTCTCTCTGCTCAGCACGGACTACAAGATTGTAGCTAAAGCCATCTCGCTTAGACTTGGGTCTGTGCTGGCAGAATTGGTTCACCCTGACCAGTCCTATGCGATCCCGGGCCGGACTATCTTTGATAGTATCTTTCTGGTCCGGGATCTATTGCATTATTCTCGCAGGACTGGTCTGTCACTCGCCTTTCTCTCTTTAGATCAAGAGAAGGCGTTTGACAGGGTGGACCATGGTTACCTCATAGCCACTCTGCAAGCGTACGGCTTTGGCCCACAGTTTGTGGGCTTTATAAGAACGCTGTACGCCTCTGCAGAGTGTTTACTTAAAATCAATTGGTCCCTAACAGCACCTTTGGTATTTGGACGAGGGGTGCGTCAAGGATGTCCCTTGTCTGGACAGTTATATGCACTGGCCATTGAGCCTTTCCTCTGCCTACTGAGGAAAAGGCTCACAGGGCTGGTGCTAATAGATCCAGACATGCGGATTGTCCTTTCAGCTTATGCTGACGATGTGCTCCTCGTGGCCCAGGATCCAGTTGATCTTGAGCTGGCAAAACAGTGCCAGGAGGTATATTCAGCTGCCTCCTCCGCTCAGATCAACTGGTCCAAATGCACAGGCCTTTTAGAGGGTAATTTACAGGTGGACTCTTTGCCTCCCACGTTTCGTGACATCACGTGGGAGGCAGATGTCATTAAATATCTGGGGGTCTACCTGTCCGCTGCGGACGCTTCCGTCCCAGACAACTGGAGGGAGTTAGAGGGCAGTGTCCTCTCTCGTCTGGGACGATGGAGGGGTCTAGCAAAAATGCTTTCCCTTAGGGGGCGGACTCTAGTGGTGAATCAGCTGGTGGCTTCTCAGATCTGGCACCGGCTGATTTGTCTGAGTCCGACCCCCGAGTTTGTCACCAATATCCAGAGGAATTTGTTAGATTTCCTCTGGATGGGAAGGCATTGGGTCTCTGCAGGGGTGGCAAGTCTGCCTTTGGTGGAGGGTGGACAGGGAGTAGTTTGTGTGTGCTCCCAGTTGTCCACCTTCCGCCTTCAGTACCTGCAGAGATACCTATATGCAGATCCCTCTCCGCAGTGGTGCGCACTGGCATCCAGCTTTTATCGCCAGTTGCGCAACCTGGGGTATGACCGGCAATTATTTCTGATCAGGCCCGAGGGGTTTGGGAGAGACCTCTCTGTGTTGCCGGCATACTACCAGGAAACCCTCAAGGCCTGGAGCATGGTCTCCGTGACCAGGCAGGGCGTGCCTTTGGGGGATGAAATATTCACAGAGCCCCTGCTATTTAATGCAGCAGTGGGGGCTCCAATGTTACAGTCCCCCAGTATCATCCGCCGCCTTAGTCATGCACGGATGACCCGAGTCGGGGATCTCCTGGAATACGGGCGTTCTGATTGGGTGTCACCCCAGGAGCTTGCGCTCCGTTTGGGATATGTGACGCCCAAAGTCTCAGGGCGCTTGCTCCAGGAGATTAGAGATGCCATCTCCCCCGACTCGCGCACCTTCCTTCGCGGGGCTTTGCAGGCCGGAGTGCCACATGCACCTTTCAACACCCCTTCTCCGGCTGTTTGCATTGGACACAAGCCCCGTGTTTCCCCTCAGGCTCCTCCTGTCCCCAACCTCTCGAGGTTGAGGGACATACCCTCGGCATGCTTTCGCGGCATGCCGAGGAAGAGCTTATATTCTCTCGTGCTCCATACAGTGCACTTCCTTGCCCTCGTGACCCGTCCCGATACCATCTGGAGGCGGGTCCTACCAGCTGACGAGGGCAAGAGGCCCCGGTGGAGGGAACTTTATTCTGATTTAGTTCCACGACCCACCGGGGACTTGAGTTGGAGAGTGCTCCATGGTGCACTGAGCACGGGAGAGTACTTAGCTAAATTCACGGACTCTCCCTCCACTTGTCCATTCTGTGGCAAGGGAGAGTCCGTGTATCATGTTTATTTTAGTTGCGCCAGACTGCAGCCCCTCTTGTCACTCTTGAGGGGCCTCCTCCTGCAGTTCTGGCTGCATTTCTCCCCTCACATTTTTATTTTTGGGCGCCCAGTGTCCCGGGGCAATAAGGCCAGGGACCTCCTCGTCAACCTGCTCCTGGCATTAGCCAAGTTGGCTATATATAAGTCCAGGAAGCAGTGTTTGATAGGGGGGGTTCCCTTGTCACCTGAGGCCATGTTCCGGGTGCTGGTGCGCTCCCGTATCCGGGCAGAGTACCACCTGGCTTTGTCTACTGGGGGAATGGATGAGTTTGTCTCCCAGTGGGCTGTAGATGGTGTGCTCTGCTCGGTATCCTCCCATCCGGTTTCTTTTTCTTTCAACCTCCTAATATGATTTTTATTTAGTTTACAGAAAATGTTTTCTCATGATTTTAAAATACACTGTGCCAGAGAGCATGTTGTGTGCATGCTTGAGCTCCAAACAAAAGGCTTTTTAGGGTCTTAGTCCCTCAAATACAAGTTTTATTTTAACACCTTTCTGTTTATAAGCACTTTGTGCACGGTGTTGTTAATTTTTGGGAGTTTTGTGGTGTTTTTCTTAGTTTAATTTAAGTTTTAGTTTTCTGGGAGCCAGGCTCAGCCCTCTATCCCAGGAGAGTGAGCTGTCTCCTGGATACTTTGCCACACCCCTCCCTTAGCACTACACCTTCACTCCTGGAGCTTTGTTACTTTGACTTTTTTTCTTTTAAAAAGTTTATTAGGTTTTGTTGAAGTTTTGATTGTTTGGTGTTGGGTTTTATGTTTTGGGGGAGAGAAGACAAGTAACATCTTTGTAGGCAGTGGGGGGGGAAACAATTAGATTTTTTGTTGTTAAGGCTTTTTTTTAACATCTGACACAGAGACACAGAGGGGTTAAAAAGCCACTGTGTTCTCTGTGTTGTTGCATTTAGTAACACCTTGCAACAGGCCATTAACCCTTCCACTGCCAAACATCATCTCTCTCTCTCCCTTAGTTTTTGTCTCCCTTAGTTTTGTCTTTTTGTTTCTTTTTCACACTTTTATATTTTTAAAAAAAAGAAAACAGTAGAAAATCATAAAACAAAAAATAAAAATAAATAAAACAAATAAACTAAAAAAAAAAAAGGGTCTAAACATGAGGGATAAGACCATTAAGAAGCCTCAGGGGTCAAAAGGGGGAATAATGGCCCCTGAAAATCTTTTACCCGTACTCTGGCTGCTGCACACATTCTTATACAGAGGGGCATCACAGTGGGGGGATTATATGTCCCAATAGAACCCCTGGAAGGGTTGGGCACAAAAGTAACACTCTCTAATGTGCCCCCCTTCCTACCAGACTCCCTCCTGCGCCCCCACCTGCTAACCCTAGGGGAAGTAAAAACACCATTTATAAAAATTCCCCTGGGGTGCAGAGAGAGAGCACTTCGTCATGTGCTCTCTTTCAAGAGGCAGGTACAAATGTGCCTGCCTCAGGGCGCAGAAAACATAGAGGGGTCTTTTGGGGTTCCATTTGAGGGGGTGCTGTACAGGATTTTTTACAGCACTACGGAGGTGCAATGCTATCATTGCAAAGGGTTGGGGCATACACGTAGGAATTGTCCTAATGTAAAGCATCATGCCCCAGCCCCAGCAAATGGCACCTCCGTCAGTACGGCACCCATCCCCGCTGAGCCCATAACAGCGGGGACCTCAAGGGTCATAGCCCCCCCACAGAGCTCAGGCAAGGAGGCCGTTCCTCAAGCCACCACCACTGCCTCCAAACCCCCTTCTTCCCCAAAAAAGCCATCTGTGTCTGTGGTCTCCAGCAAGACTGCAGACACGGGGAAAAAGGGGAAGAATGTCACCGGTCCTCCCAGTGTCACAGCTGCATCTCCCAAGTCCCAATCTGCCCCCACCATAATTACATCAGTTAGTGTGGGGGCACAGTGTAAGCAGAGGGATAATAAGCCCTCTGCAGGGGAGGCAGCTAGTGGCAGCTCCTCTTCCAGGAGTGACGTCCCCAGGAAGAGGAAGCATAAAACCAACAGGGAGGTTGCTGATAAGTGGGAAGTGCTCTATAGTGGAGCACCTCCCTCTAAAAGCAAGAAGAGGAACAAAACATCTCCTCCTCATCCGGTGACATTGTCTGGCCCGGTTATTAAGCTCAGCCAGCCGGTGCCAGACCACACATCTCTCTCTCCAGACCCTATAGGGGTTAATGTGGAAAAGGGTCTGGAGGAAAAGCAGGGGCAAGAGGGTCTCCCAAGTGAGGCAGGGGTAGACAAGAAAGATCAGGTTCTGCCTCTGGCCTTTGAGGGGGGACCCAACAAAGCCCCTGCTGAATGGATAGTCAGTGTCCCTGAAGTGCTGAGCTTCAAGGGCACCAGTCAGTCTCCTCCTCCAGTGTCACTCTCTAGTGACGTACCTCTGGCTTTGTTAGAGCCCCAGGCCGAGTCACTACTGGAGGGGGGGAATATAGGCATGACCCCCATTCAGGACCCCATGGATTTGTCTGTCAGGGGGGATGTGGCACAAGGGGAAGTGGAAATGGGGGAGGGTGATAAAACAGGTTTTCCTGTTAACATCATGGGAGAGCCTGTCTACCCTCCTCAGCCGTCCACTGACCCTAACATCGGTGCCATCCAAGCTGAGCAAGCAGCGGTGGAACTGGCAGAGGAGGCATATAAAGCCTCCAAGGCTTCCATTAAGGAAGCCATGCCAGCCACTGCTGTCCAGCCAGCTACCCCTGAATGCACTCCTGAAGCTACAGGGGTGCAGCAGCAATCCAAGGGTCCATTATTTACCTTGAAGGGTGCTAAAGGGACTCCTTATGTATCATCTAAGAGGGGGTCCCTGAGAATAAAGCTGAGGAAACTGACTCCAGCCGGGGAGGATGGACTAAAAGCCCTCAGCCAAGAGGAGCCCAGGGGTGACCCACTAGAAGGAAAATCAGATTCTGGGTGGGTTATCCCTGTCAAGGAAATAGATCTATTCCTTGAGAGCACCCTTCATGGACAAAAGAAAAGGAAGGTGCGGCTGGCCTTGGAGAGGTGGAAGAATATGTCGTTTATTCTCCACTCTCTCCAGCAATATCTAGTGGTCAGCACTAGGGCCAAGAATTCTGGGACTGCGGTTTATCTCCGCGTCCGGAAATTCTATAAAATGTGCGTGTCCTATCAGCAGTCTCAAGGGTCTGAGGAACGCACAATTCCTGACACGCAGTAATGGCTTTGCACATCAGCACGCTAAATACCAATGGCTGTCAAGACAGTTTCCGCAGGTTCCAGGTACTCTCCTATTTATATCAGGGAGGGTACTCTGTGAGCTTCCTGCAGGAAACTCACACCACTCCAGAGGCTGAGGCCTCGTGGCAACTGGAGTGGAGAGGCAGGGTCTTCTTCAGCCACTTCACATCGGCGTCATGTGGAGTGGTGACCCTGTTCTCAGAGTCTTTTCAGCCAGAGCTGCTGCTTGTGAAAGCTGTTATCCCAGGCCGTCTAATCCACCTCCGGGTCCGAGAGCAGGGTAGCATCATTAACCTAGTTAATATATATGACCCTGCTGGAGGGCCCGAGAGAGTGAGGTTCCTCGCCAGACTGTCCCAGTTTTTGGAGACGGTTGACGCAGATGAGTGTTTGGTACTCGGGGGTGATTTCAACTGCACCCTCGACGCTCTGGACCGGAATAGTCCAGAGCCGTACCCGCCTTCTGCGTCAGCCCTGCGGGAGATCATCGCCCGCTTCTCCCTGGAGGACATCTGGCGAGAGCAGAACCCAGGGGCATCAGACGGTTTCACCTACGTCAGGGTGAGAGCCGGTCTGGTGTCCCACTCCCGGATCGACAGACTATATATATCTAGTCACTATATGTCACGAGTCGGTTCTTGTGCCATTAGGCTGGCTCCGTTCACAGACCACAACTGTGTGTCTGTGACAGTGGCGCTAACGCCAACAGCGCCACGAGCCGCCTATTGGCACTTCAACAATGCTTTGTTGAAGGACCAGGGGCTCGTGACATTGATCCGGGAGTTTTGGACGGACTGGAGGGGTTGCAAGGGGGACTTTGCCACGTTAAAACTGTGGTGGGACGTGGGCAAGGTTCATTTGCGACTTCTCTGTCAGGAATATACCAAGGGTGCGAGTGGGCAGCGCGAAGCTGAGTTGGAGTCACTCCGGGGGGAGGTACTCCATCTGGAGCAGAGGCTGTTCACTTGTAGGGACCAATCCCTGCAGAGCGAGTATGTAGAGAGGAAGGGTGTCCTCTGTGACCTGGAACGACACCAGGCCAAGGGGGCATACGTGCGCAGCCGCTTAGGTTTTCTCAAAGATCTAGACCGCGGCTCGCGCCTCTTCTACTCACTGGAGAAAAAGGGGGGTAACAGTAGGCACATCACCTGTCTTCTAGATGAAGACGGTGCCCCCCTTACAGATCCGGAGAGTATCCAGGATAGAGCCCGGTACTTTTATAAAGATCTTTACTCTCCGGATCCCATTTCTCCAGACGCCTGCAGGGTGCTATGGGAGGGGCTCCCCACAGTCAGTGAGGGTGTAAGAGAGCGGCTTGATATACCACTATCTTTTCAAGAGCTCTCTGAAGCCCTCCGTGCCATGTCCTGTGAAAAGTCTCCAGGACTGGACGGACTGACTGTAGAGTTTTTCCAATTTTTCTGGGAGACTCTGGGACCTGATTTCCATCTGGTCCTTGGGGAAGCCCTGGAGACCGGGGAGATGCCCCTGTCTTGTCGCAGGGCAGTACTTGCCCTGCTGCCCAAAAAGGGGGATCTCCGGCTTATTAAGAACTGGCGACCGGTCTCTCTGCTCAGCACGGACTACAAGATTGTAGCTAAAGCCATCTCGCTTAGACTTGGGTCTGTGCTGGCAGAATTGGTTCACCCTGACCAGTCCTATGCGATCCCGGGCCGGACTATCTTTGATAGTATCTTTCTGGTCCGGGATCTATTGCATTATTCTCGCAGGACTGGTCTGTCACTCGCCTTTCTCTCTTTAGATCAAGAGAAGGCGTTTGACAGGGTGGACCATGGTTACCTCATAGCCACTCTGCAAGCGTACGGCTTTGGCCCACAGTTTGTGGGCTTTATAAGAATGCTGTACGCCTCTGCAGAGTGTTTACTTAAAATCAATTGGTCCCTAACAGCACCTTTGGTATTTGGACGAGGGGTGCGTCAAGGATGTCCCTTGTCTGGACAGTTATATGCACTGGCCATTGAGCCTTTCCTCTGCCTACTGAGGAAAAGGCTCACAGGGCTGGTGCTAAAAGATCCAGACATGCGGATTGTCCTTTCAGCTTATGCTGACGATGTGCTCCTCGTGGCCCAGGATCCAGTTGATCTTGAGCTGGCAAAACAGTGCCAGGAGGTATATTCAGCTGCCTCCTCTGCTCAGATCAACTGGTCCAAATGCACAGGCCTTTTAGAGGGTAATTTACAGGTGGACTCTTTGCCTCCCACGTTTCGTGACATCACGTGGGAGGCAGATGTCATTAAATATCTGGGGGTCTACCTGTCCGCTGCGGACGCTTCCGTCCCAGACAACTGGAGGGAGTTAGAGGGCAGTGTCCTCTCTCGTCTGGGACGATGGAGGGGTCTAGCAAAAATGCTTTCCCTTAGGGGGCGGACTCTAGTGGTGAATCAGCTGGTGGCTTCTCAGATCTGGCACCGGCTGATTTGTCTGAGTCCGACCCCCGAGTTTGTCACCAATATCCAGAGAAATTTGTTAGATTTCCTCTGGATGGGAAGGCATTGGGTCTCTGCAGGGGTGGCAAGTCTGCCTTTGGTGGAGGGTGGACAGGGAGTAGTTTGTGTGTGCTCCCAGTTGTCCACCTTCCGCCTTCAGTACCTGCAGAGATACCTATATGCAGATCCCTCTCCGCAGTGGTGCGCACTGGCATCCAGCTTTTATCGCCAGTTGCGCAACCTGGGGTATGACCGGCAATTATTTCTGATCAGGCCCGAGGGGTTTGGGAGAGACCTCTCTGTGTTGCCGGCATACTACCAGGAAACCCTCAAGGCCTGGAGCATGGTCTCCGTGACCAGGCAGGGCGTGCCTTTGGGGGATGAAATATTCACAGAGCCCCTGCTATTTAATGCAGCAGTGGGGGCTCCAATGTTACAGTCCCCCAGTATCATCCGCCGCCTTAGTCATGCACGGATGACCCGAGTCGGGGATCTCCTGGAATACGGGCGTTCTGATTGGGTGTCACCCCAGGAGCTTGCGCTCCGTTTGGGATATGTGACGCCCAAAGTCTCAGGGCGCTTGCTCCAGGAGATTAGAGATGCCATCTCCCCCGACTCGCGCACCTTCCTTCGCGGGGCTTTGCAGGCCGGAGTGCCACATGCACCTTTCAACACCCCTTCTCCGGCTGTTTGCATTGGACACAAGCCCCGTGTTTCCCCTCAGGCTCCTCCTGTCCCCAACCTCTCGAGGTTGAGGGACATACCCTCGGCCTGCTTTCGCGGCATGCCGAGGAAGAGCTTATATTCTCTCGTGCTCCATACAGTGCACTTCCTTGCCCTCGTGACCCGTCCCGATACCATCTGGAGGCGGGTCCTACCAGCTGACGAGGGCAAGAGGCCCCGGTGGAGGGAACTTTATTCTGATTTAGTTCCACGACCCACCGGGGACTTGAGTTGGAGAGTGCTCCATGGTGCACTGAGCACGGGAGAGTACTTAGCTAAATTCACGGACTCTCCCTCCACTTGTCCATTCTGTGGCAAGGGAGAGTCCGTGTATCATGTTTATTTTAGTTGCGCCAGACTGCAGCCCCTCTTGTCACTCTTGAGGGGCCTCCTCCTGCAGTTCTGGCTGCATTTCTCCCCTCACATTTTTATTTTTGGGCGCCCAGTGTCCCGGGGCAATAAGGCCAGGGACCTCCTCGTCAACCTGCTCCTGGCATTAGCCAAGTTGGCTATATATAAGTCCAGGAAGCAGTGTTTGATAGGGGGGGTTCCCTTGTCACCTGAGGCCATGTTCCGGGTGCTGGTGCGCTCCCGTATCCGGGCAGAGTACCACCTGGCTTTGTCTACTGGGGGAATGGATGAGTTTGTCTCCCAGTGGGCTGTAGATGGTGTGCTCTGCTCGGTATCCCCCCATCCGGTTTCTTTTTCTTTCAACCTCCTAATTTAATTTTTTTTAGTTTACAGAAAATGTTTTCTCATAATTTTAAAATACACTGTGCCAAGTTCAACCAATCCAATCTAGTTGGGGTACCAGCAGTCTACATTTAAAAAAACAATAATTTTATTTTATTAAATCTAAGTTCATTTGCCTGACCGTCAATCTAAGTTCATTTGCCTGACCGCTAGCCAGTGTGTGTGTCAGGCTTACAAGTATTATGCCAAGTTCAACCAATCCAATATAGAGGTGTACCTGCAGTCTACATTTAAAAAAAACAATAATTTTATTTTCTTAAATCTAAGTTCATTTGCCTGACCGCCAATCTAAGTTCATTTGCCTGACCGCTAGCCAGTGTGTGTCAGGCTTACAAGTATTGTGCCAAGTTCAACCAATCCAATCTAGTGGTGTACCTGCAGTCTACATTTAAAAAAACAATAATTTTATTTTCTTAAATCTAAGTTCATTTGCCTGACCGCCAATCTAAGTTAATTTGCCTGACCGCTAGCCAGTGTGTGTCAGGCTTACAAGTACTGTGCCAGAGAGCATGTTGTGTGCATGCTTGAGCTCCAAACAAAAGGCTTTTTAGGGTCTTAGTCCCTCAAATACAAGTTTTATTTTAACACCTTTCTGTTTATAAGCACTTTGTGCACGGTGTTGTTAATTTTTGGGAGTTTTTGTGGTGTTTTTCTTAGTTTAATTTAAGTTTTAGTTTTCTGGGAGCCAGGCTCAGCCCTCTATCCCAGGAGAGTGAGCTGTCTCCTGGATACTTTGCCACACCCCTCCCTTAGCACTACACCTTCACTCCTGGAGCTTTGTTACTTTGACTTTTTTTCTTTTAAAAAGTTTATTAGGTTTTGTTGAAGTTTTGTTTGTTTGGTGTTGGGTTTTATGTTTTGGGGGAGAGAAGACAAGTAACATCTTTGTAGGCAGTGGGGGGGGAAACAATTAGATTTTTTGTTGTTAAGGCTTTTTTTTAACATCTGACACAGAGACACAGAGGGGTTAAAAAGCCACTGTGTTCTCTGTGTTGTTGCATTTAGTAACACCTTGCAACAGGCCATTAACCCTTCCACTGCCAAACATCATCTCTCTCTCTCCCTTAGTTTTTGTCTCCCTTAGTTTTGTCTTTTTGTTTCTTTTTCACACTTTTATATTTTTAAAAAAAAGAAAACAGTAGAAAATCATAAAACAAAAAATAAAAATAAATAAAACAAATAAACTAAAAAAAAAAAAGGGTCTAAACATGAGGGATAAGACCATTAAGAAGCCTCAGGGGTCAAAAGGGGGAATAATGGCCCCTGAAAATCTTTTACCCGTACTCTGGCTGCTGCACACATTCTTATACAGAGGGGCATCACAGTGGGGGGATTATATGTCCCAATAGAACCCCTGGAAGGGTTGGGCACAAAAGTAACACTCTCTAATGTGCCCCCCTTCCTACCAGACTCCCTCCTGCGCCCCCACCTGCTAACCCTAGGGGAAGTAAAAACACCATTTATAAAAATTCCCCTGGGGTGCAGAGAGAGAGCACTTCGTCATGTGCTCTCTTTCAAGAGGCAGGTACAAATGTGCCTGCCTCAGGGCGCAGAAAACATAGAGGGGTCTTTTGGGGTTCCATTTGAGGGGGTGCTGTACAGGATTTTTTACAGCACTACGGAGGTGCAGTGCTATCATTGCAAAGGGTTGGGGCATACACGTAGGAATTGTCCTAATGTAAAGCATCATGCCCCAGCCCCAGCAAATGGCACCTCCGTCAGTACGGCACCCATCCCCGCTGAGCCCATAACAGCGGGGACCTCAAGGGTCATAGCCCCCCCACAGAGCTCAGGCAAGGAGGCCGTTCCTCAAGCCACCACCACGGCCTCCAAACCCCCTTCTTCCCCAAAAAAGCCATCTGTGTCTGTGGTCTCCAGCAAGACTGCAGACACGGGGAAAAAGGGGAAGAATGTCACCGGTCCTCCCAGTGTCACAGCTGCATCTCCCAAGTCCCAATCTGCCCCCACCATAATTACATCAGTTAGTGTGGGGGCACAGTGTAAGCAGAGGGATAATAAGCCCTCTGCAGGGGAGGCAGCTAGTGGCAGCTCCTCTTCCAGGAGTGACGTCCCCAGGAAGAGGAAGCATAAAACCAACAGGGAGGTTGCTGATAAGTGGGAAGTGCTCTATAGTGGAGCACCTCCCTCTAAAAGCAAGAAGAGGAACAAAACATCTCCTCCTCATCCGGTGACATTGTCTGGCCCGGTTATTAAGCTCAGCCAGCCGGTGCCAGACCACACATCTCTCTCTCCAGACCCTATAGGGGTTAATGTGGAAAAGGGTCTGGAGGAAAAGCAGGGGCAAGAGGGTCTCCCAAGTGAGGCAGGGGTAGACAAGAAAGATCAGGTTCTGCCTCTGGCCTTTGAGGGGGGACCCAACAAAGCCCCTGCTGAATGGATAGTCAGTGTCCCTGAAGTGCTGAGCTTCAAGGGCACCAGTCAGTCTCCTCCTCCAGTGTCACTCTCTAGTGACGTACCTCGGGCTTTGTTAGAGCCCCAGGCCGAGTCACTACTGGAGGGGGGGAATATAGGCATGACCCCCATTCAGGACCCCATGGATTTGTCTGTCAGGGGGGATGTGGCACAAGGGGAAGTGGAAATGGGGGAGGGTGATAAAACAGGTTTTCCTGTTAACATCATGGGAGAGCCTGTCTACCCTCCTCAGCCGTCCACTGACCCTAACATCGGTGCCATCCAAGCTGAGCAAGCAGCGGTGGAACTGGCAGAGGAGGCATATAAAGCCTCCAAGGCTTCCATTAAGGAAGCCATGCCAGCCACTGCTGTCCAGCCAGCTACCCCTGAATGCACTCCTGAAGCTACAGGGGTGCAGCAGCAATCCAAGGGTCCATTATTTACCTTGAAGGGTGCTAAAGGGACTCCTTATGTATCATCTAAGAGGGGGTCCCTGAGAATAAAGCTGAGGAAACTGACTCCAGCCGGGGAGGATGGACTAAAAGCCCTCAGCCAAGAGGAGCCCAGGGGTGACCCACTAGAAGGAAAATCAGATTCTGGGTGGGTTATCCCTGTCAAGGAAATAGATCTATTCCTTGAGAGCACCCTTCATGGACAAAAGAAAATGAAGGTGCGGCTGGCCTTGGAGAGGTGGAAGAATATGTCGTTTATTCTCCACTCTCTCCAGCAATATCTAGTGGTCAGCACTAGGGCCAAGAATTCTGGGACTGCGGTTTATCTCCGCGTCCGGAAATTCTATAAAATGTGCGTGTCCTATCAGCAGTCTCAAGGGTCTGAGGAACGCACAATTCCTGACACGCAGTAATGGCTTTGCACATCAGCACGCTAAATACCAATGGCTGTCAAGACAGTTTCCGCAGGTTCCAGGTACTCTCCTATTTATATCAGGGAGGGTACTCTGTGAGCTTCCTGCAGGAAACTCACACCACTCCAGAGGCTGAGGCCTCGTGGCAACTGGAGTGGAGAGGCAGGGTCTTCTTCAGCCACTTCACATCGGCGTCATGTGGAGTGGTGACCCTGTTCTCAGAGTCTTTTCAGCCAGAGCTGCTGCTTGTGAAAGCTGTTATCCCAGGCCGTCTAATCCACCTCCGGGTCCGAGAGCAGGGTAGCATCATTAACCTAGTTAATATATATGCCCCTGCTGGAGGGCCCGAGAGAGTGAGGTTCCTCGCCAGACTGTCCCAGTTTTTGGAGACGGTTGACGCAGATGAGTGTTTGGTACTCGGGGGTGATTTCAACTGCACCCTCGACGCTCTGGACCGGAATAGTCCAGAGCCGTACCCGCCTTCTGCGTCAGCCCTGCGGGAGATCATCACCCGCTTCTCCCTGGAGGACATCTGGCGAGAGCAGAACCCAGGGGCATCAGACGGTTTCACCTACGTCAGGGTGAGAGCCGGTCTGGTGTCCCACTCCCGGATCGACAGACTATATATATCTAGTCACTATATGTCACGAGTCGGTTCTTGTGCCATTAGGCTGGCTCCGTTCACAGACCACAACTGTGTGTCTGTGACAGTGGCGCTAACGCCAACAGCGCCACGAGCCGCCTATTGGCACTTCAACAATGCTTTGTTGAAGGACCAGGGGCTCGTGACATTGATCCGGGAGTTTTGGACGGACTGGAGGGGTTGCAAGGTGGACTTTGCCACGTTAAAACTGTGGTGGGACGTGGGCAAGGTTCATTTGCGACTTCTGTGTCAGGAATATACCAAGGGTGCGAGTGGGCAGCGCGAAGCTGAGTTGGAGTCACTCCGGGGGGAGGTACTCCATCTGGAGCAGAGGCTGTTCACTTGTAGGGACCAATCCCTGCAGAGCGAGTATGTAGAGAGGAAGGGTGTCCTCTGTGACCTGGAACGACACCAGGCCAAGGGGGCATACGTGCGCAGCCGCTTAGGTTTTCTCAAAGATCTAGACCGCGGCTCGCGCCTCTTCTACTCACTGGAGAAAAAGGGGGGTAACAGTAGGCACATCACCTGTCTTCTAGATGAAGACGGTGCCCCCCTTACAGATCCGGAGAGTATCCGGGATAGAGCCCGGAACTTTTATAAAGATCTTTACTCTCCGGATCCCATTTCTCCAGACGCCTGCAGGGTGCTATGGGAGGGGCTCCCCACAGTCAGTGAGGGTGTAAGAGAGCGGCTTGATATACCACTATCTTTTCAAGAGCTCTCTGAAGCCCTCCGTGCCATGTCCTGTGAAAAGTCTCCAGGACTGGACGGACTGACTGTAGAGTTTTTCCAATTTTTCTGGGAGACTCTGGGACCTGATTTCCATCTGGTCCTTGGGGAAGCCCTGGAGACCGGGGAGATGCCCCTGTCTTGTCGCAGGGCAGTACTTGCCCTGCTGCCCAAAAAGGGGGATCTCCGGCTTATTAAGAACTGGCGACCGGTCTCTCTGCTCAGCACGGACTACAAGATTGTAGCTAAAGCCATCTCGCTTAGACTTGGGTCTGTGCTGGCAGAATTGGTTCACCCTGACCAGTCCTATGCGATCCCGGGCCGGACTATCTTTGATAGTATCTTTCTGGTCCGGGATCTATTGCATTATTCTCGCAGGACTGGTCTGTCACTCGCCTTTCTCTCTTTAGATCAAGAGAAGGCGTTTGACAGGGTGGACCATGGTTACCTCATAGCCACTCTGCAAGCGTACGGCTTTGGCCCACAGTTTGTGGGCTTTATAAGAACGCTGTACGCCTCTGCAGAGTGTTTACTTAAAATCAATTGGTCCCTAACAGCACCTTTGGTATTTGGACGAGGGGTGCGTCAAGGATGTCCCTTGTCTGGACAGTTATATGCACTGGCCATTGAGCCTTTCCTCTGCCTACTGAGGAAAAGGCTCACAGGGCTGGTGCTAAAAGATCCAGT